>JAZKJV010003637.1:0-294177 GCA_037367405.1 Ottelia alismoides | reverse complement strand
TGCAATCAGTGCGGCAAAGTCGTATTGTTATCGCAACAGATAATGCAAGCATTTTACTTCAAGTAGTGGTCGCATAGCTAAATATGCAACCACAAGTTTGAAGCAGGTGATTTGGTGCTTTAAGTATGCGATCACAGTGTGGTCGTATAATTGTAGTCACATGCTCTGCTAAACAGAACGAAAGAATCAGTTCTCTTTCTCATTTCCATCGAACTCTTCTTGTCCTAACTCTCGCCCTCCCTCTCCGTCCGACCTCAACACTCTCCGCAAGCCTCTCCTCCTCCCTCTATCCATGACCTTCTCTCTCTTCCTCTATGTTCAATCAACTGGAGAGGGGTTCCTAACGTCTGATATTGGAGGGCATATGTTTGTTCGACAAGTCGGATTCCAGTAATCGATGTGTCGACCACTCTCGCGGTACTCGGAACGTCATCAATCAACTAAGACAACAGTCAACCCACAATCTATGATAATTCAATACAAATGTGTGAGTCAAAATTTATTGTTAATTTAATTATACTAGATATATAGGATTTTACCTCACATAGCCTATAATTTTTTCCAATTACCTCCTCGATCTTTGAAACAACATATTTCCTCCATCAACCTCGTAAACTTGCTAATCCTTACCCCACAAACCATATGGTTAACCACATCCATTTACCTGTTAAATTTAATCAGATTCCAATAAAATGAGGTACATATTAGTCTCTTTGATTAGAAAATTATAAAAGATGGCATACCTCTTCTTCCTAAACCCTTTTACATTCTCTTCCCATCCACCTCCCCCACACCGTCCCTGACCTTCACTGTGTCGCCCTCAACCTCCCGGTCCTTCCCTATATAGTTGTTGACCTCCTGATGAATCCACGTTTCATCATCTTTATTCTATCATTTTGACCTTAAAAACCCTAGTAAATGCGTGTAAATAGGCTTAATTCATGCATTTTATCATCCATGCATCATTGTGTAAATAGCGTATAAAATACGGTTTTTAACACAAAATTATTAAATAAAGAAAGAAAAAGAAAAAAAATAAAATATTGTAAGTATTTTATGATCTGAAACCCCAAGACCTAGGCATCTCGATGGCTAGGTCGACAAGGAATAAAGTAGGAGGAGATAAGGGCCAAATACAATAAAATTACCTTTTATTTCATTCATTCCCTTATTCATTTTGGGACCTATTTTTGGTTCCATTTTTATACTTCAAATAAAGAAACTCTGAACATGAAAGTTGTAGATAATTAAATATAGAAAAATACAAAATTGAGTTCACACAAAAATAATGTACAGATAAAAAGTTATGATCTGAATAAATTTCCAAAATCCCAACTTCCTCGACATGTATATCTCAAATAAAAAATTCGAAATGTATAAAACTCATCTTTACTTGTATATAATTTCTCATAAACTATTTAAAAGGTGTGTTCGTATTTTTCGGAAGTTACGATTTGAAAGTTGAGTTTTTAGACTCCACTTGTATACTTGTACAGATTAAAATATCCTTTTTATTTATTATTCATTATTTTTATAATTTTATATTTTTATAATTTTGTAAATAATATTTATAGTATATATGTACATTAAAATCAAAATAAAACACTAAAAGAAACTCCAAAAATAAAAATATGTATATAAAATACCTAGGTATAATACTTATAAACATACCTATATAATTACTACTTATATTTTATTAAGTGTATAAAATACATCAGAAAAATAAAAAAAATATAATCAAGTGAATAAAATTAAGTTGTAAATTTATAAAATAATCAACAAAATAAATAAAATTAAATACATAAAATAAAAATAAAATATTAAAAAAATATAGATAAATATGCCTATATAGGCCTAAAAAGGCAACTTGTTATTTTTGACCTCAAAAAAATAAATAAAAATCGTAATAAAATACTTTATAAATAATAAATATTTTTTATTTAATAATCGAAAAATAATAGATTCATTTACTAATTAAAAATGATTTTTTTAATATTTTTTAGAGGTTTTTTTCCTGGTTGGTTCACGTAGATCAACCAGGTGAGTCTGACAGTTGACCACGGGTCAACTGTCTGACTCCCGCTCTGGGTTGTGTCAGACATGGTTTTGTCTCATTTTTGTGGATTTTTCGAGGCTCTTCCTTGCATTATCTCGTGATGCTTCCTTGACAACTTTTTCTCCTCGACAATCGATCTTAACACGCCTAGCCTTCACCTCGCGGATTGGATCAGCGATTCGTGAGATCCGCATCGATCTTTGGAGTCTCCCAGTCGTTTGTACAAGAACCCCCTTTCTTCCATTTTCAAACTTCGAACCCCATTTGACCCGTCTCTTGTTCCCTTGTGCTCAGGACTGGTGGTGGTGACAGCACCACCTCCAGCCATTTAGGGTGGCGTTTGGCGTGGTCATTTGGCCGTTCCACCCTCATCTCTGACGAGCCGCTGTGAGGTACTCATCTCGGGGATATTAGCCCCTTGAGGTCCATGTTATCTCCTTTTCTTGCTATTTAGTTTGCCATTTAGTCCCAGATTTAATTTCGTGCTTTAGTTTGTTGTCCCGTCAAGTGATTAGTGTAGATTTCACTTACGAACACATTGCCGGAGCTCTTGAGCTCCGACGATCGTCATCCAATACACACCCGCCACCTTTCGCAAACAAAAGTAGGGTCTTTTTGCTCCTTTGTGTTGCTGTTTTCCATTTGACATCTGCAGGACCCGAAGGAGGCTTCTGGGCCTCAAGGATCACCAAGGAAGGTTGCCAGGTCCGCTGGAGCTCACGAGACCTCCTAGGAACATCCAAGGGGTCTCCAGAGCATTTTGAAGGTACCTGGAGCTTTGTCGTTGCTGCAAGAGCATAAGAGGAACGTATCAGAGGAGATCCAGGTGCTCGGAGGCTCGAGCTTCGACGAATCAAACTCGCCAGGCGCGAGTTCTTCACGCGTTCATCCAGACCCATCAGCTGCCGTCGGATTAGCCCTCGCGTCAACCGTTGGATCATTCTGGGGCGTCTAATCTGAACCGTCCGCACTGAACCGTCATCGGGCTCCGTCGCAGCGACATGTGGCAAGTCATTGGCCATCCGCCATTCGATCGCACCTAAGGCAGGGTATTTTGCGTATTTGTCCATGCTAATTTTGTATTTAATAAACTGTAGCTAAACTTTCCTTTGCCGTTATTGTATTTTGCACATTTTGCACTAAGCCCCCGGTGTTGTAATATCCCCTTTTGGTCCCTGCCAGGTAACGTACGCTACATACGTGACTTAGCAATTTTGCAGGGAACCCCAGGTATTTTGTATATTTATCCTTAGACCCAGAACTTTTATTTGTAGTTATAAATTTTCGGACATTTTGCATAGTAGCCCCTGGTATTTTGTGAAATAACATCTGATTCTGCCAGGCACACGTGCGCGTCACCTACTGGCATGGGCATTTGGTAGGATAGCCCCTGGATTCTTATTTATTTATTTATTATCCCAAAAATATTTAGTGCAGTATATAATTTCTGGAAAGTTTGCATGCAAGCCCCTGGACTTTTCGCATATTACGATAATACCCTTTCTAGGAATTATTTTTCTCTTTGTATCCTATATTTATTTCATGCATCTATGAAATTCAAAAAATTACCAAAAAATACTATAAGTTTCTGCTGCATTGTAGTTTCATGTCACATTTTTATTGCATTTTATTAGTTATAAAAATTCAAAAACATGCATTTTTAACACTGTTTGCATTAGAAAATACAAAAATATAGAAAACGTTTTTTGAAAAATTCCGAAAAAAAATATATTTTGTGTATTTTCTGTGTATTTTATCTCCAGACAAAAATCACTAAAAAAATACAAAAGAAAACTCCTAAAAATTACAAAACCCCAAAAACCTTTAAAAAATCTTAAAAATTCCACAAAAATTTTTAAAAATACAATTTTTCTCTATGAATTTTCTATGTGATATTAGATTTATTTTAAAATGAAGTTGAAGGAATTTTGGGCACTATTTGGTATTTTTCATCCTTATTTTAATTTCGTTCAGCAATTTGTTTCACTGTTTACTAGTATTTTTTACTTTAAAAAATACCAAAAAATAGGAAAAATATAGAAAAATTACAAAAACATTAGAATAATATAAAAAAGCACAAAATATTTTATTTCCTATATTTGGGAGTATTTTTTCTTATTTTTACCTCTCTCTTATCTCTAGTGTGTATATACATTCCTTATATATATTATATCTTTATTTAAAGGAAAAAGAAAATACAAAAATACAAAAAAATTACAAAATCAGTAAATCAAAAACTAAAATAAAAAATCAAAAATTAAATAAAAAAATAAAATTAAAAAAACCCACACAAAAATAGCATTTATAGACAAATCATCGCATTCACTCTTTGTGCATTATTGCCCCGTTCTACCTGTTTGCTCCCTGTGTTCGACCTCTACACTGCTTGTACACTATACACATCCTTTGTAGAGTTATAATAAATTTTAACTCCACATTTACTCTCATTGCCTTATTTGATTGTTGTGGGTTAATTGTTGTCTGAACTGGGATTTCTCGCGGGTCGCCTCAGCGACATTGTGATCCACATTGTGTAGATTACTTTAGACCCGTGAAAAATCTCGTTCAACACCTCCCCCATGCCGCTCTTGATCTCCCAGCCCTCCCTTGTGTCGATGTCAACCCCCCCCCCCCCATTGCCTCCCTCGATCTCCCAGCTCTCCCTTACGCTGTCATCGTCCTGCACCCCCTCCAGGCCCACGTCGAGCTCCCTACGCCTGCAACCTGTGTCCCTTCTAGACCACCCCTGACATGCACGCCCTCCCCTATGACGCCACCGATCTGCAACCCCTCCAGGCCTTCGCCAACCTCCCTCGTGACGGCGACATGCGCCCCCTACAGAGTCACCCCATGATATGCACCCCTCTCTTACGTCACCCCGACCTACACCCCCTCTAGGTCATCGTCGACCTCCCCCGCACCGTCCACCTGCACTTCCTTCAGGTCATTATTGACATATATTCCCATCCCTTATGTTGTTGCCTGACTGCAATGTAATTTGAACATTAATTGATACAATTAGAGGGCCAATTCTCATGTTTTCAATAGGCACAGTGGAACACACCTGGATCTTGGGAGCTCCGGTGAGGGTATCTTAATTAACCTAGACTAAATCAACTGCTAAATGATAAACAAAATGTGAGAATGAAAGAAAGAATTAAAACTTACCTACAAAAATTAAAAGCTCAGTCCTTATACATGGTCGGAGGCCAGGAGCAGAGGAGTCAGGACAGACCGCCTTGGGTGCACCTCCATTCCTCCCTCAATCTGCACAGACCCTCCGCGGGACTCCACCTTGTCACGTGGAGTCACTCTAGGCCAGAGGCATGGATGTTAGGATTCAGGGGATGATCAAAAATTGAAGAATAAGATGGAGGTTTTTATTTATAAATAAGGTTGGACACCCTTATTGACCAGCAATTTACGACAAATACAAGATATGTACAATGAATCTACAAGGTCAGCGTGGATCTAGGAAGAACAATGATGAAATCTTCTGAAAGGATCGAGGGTGATTGATAGATGGATCGAGAGGGACAATGGGAGGAAAATAGGGAGTTGACACTTCCAACGAGTCAGAAGGCCAGGAGGAGAGTTGACCGGAGGTTAACAGCATACACGACCCCATTGGTCTATGCAAGTCCGATAGAGGACAAAAGTGTCCAATTATTCAAAAATAATTATTTAAAAATAGTAAATGATTTTATTATTTTTATTATAAAATAAAAAAATGTTTACTATTTTATGTAGTATTTTATTATGATTTTTATTATTTTTTGATGTTTATTAGTAGTTAATTTTTAGGGTGTATTTATAAGCATAGTCATCTATGTTTTGGCTATTTTATTTTTAATTTGTATATTTTATTTTAGTATTTTATTCTTTTAATTTATACATTTATAACTTATTTTTAGGTGTATAAATATATTTTTTATATATTTTTATGATGTTACTTGTATCTTTAAATAAAAGGTATATTGAATTGTATATGTGTAGTTATTGCATATGTGTCTATATATTTTTGTTTTTAAATTTTATTTTGATGTTTCTTTTATGATTTTATTTTAAGTTTAATATGTACAAGTATTATAACTAGTATTTACAAAATTATAAAATTAAAAAAATATAAAAATATAAAAAAATAAAGAGATAAATTGAATTTTTAATTCAGGTATACTATACAATGAGGGTCAAAATCCTAACTTTCACACCTTAACTCCAAAAAATATGAAATCACCATCATTAAATATCTTATTAAAAGTTATATACAATTAGAGTGACTTTGATACATTTTGAGATTTTATTTGGAAGATATGGGTATGTAAAGTTGGGATTTTGGCTTTTTATTTTTTGTATAAAAAGTATACAGTGTATTATTTTTGTACAAACTCAATTTTATATTTTATTTATAGTATTATCTACTTTCATGTACCAAATTTCTTTATTTGATGAAGAAATAATAAAGAATAAAATGGGTGTCAAAAAATGAATTATTGGGAAATAAATAAATGCGATCTTTTTATTGTATTTTTGGTCCTTATCTCTCCATATTTTATTCCTTGTCAACCAACTCAATTCTTGACTTGATCTCGAGGTTTAGGGCATAAAATACCTTTGGTATTTTCTTCTTTTTCTTTGATTTTCTTTATTCTATAATTTTGGTATAAAAAGAATATTATTTACACAATAAATACAATAAATAATGAATGTAATATATACAAAATAATGCTATTTATGCTTTAGGCAGGATTTTTAAAGCCAAAATGATATAATAAAGGTGATGAAATGGAGATTCATCAATAGAGAGAGAGGGAGGCGGACGATTACAGGAAGATTCACGCTCTCCATATGTGACCGCCAACTATATGATGGAGAAATCTGCCTCTCTTTCCTTTCCTGATTTCTTTGAATTTGAACGAGTAAGTTGTATGGACTAGTAATCCTCGATAACGGTCGGGTCTAAGGCTTAGGACATTACATATAGTACTGGAGAATGTTCCTTCTAATAATGGAAAACAATACCTAATATGGAGCCATCCCTACCAAAGAGATATATATAAGAAAAGGGCTACCCAAGAGCGTGCAGCCGCCCCTATTATTGAGAATAAGTGACGGTCCATATGGCAACAAGAACATTGCATATACAAGTGGGGGTAACAGTAACACCCCAAACATACTCCCACATCTGGTAATCTCAAAGTATAAGAGCGGATTATAAGTAATTGGGAGTACTACTAGGCAACTTGAACTTAAGCAGTTTGGAGTTTTTTTGGGCTCAAGCCCAACAAGTAATGTGGGCTAATATTCCCCGATCATGGATCGATTTAGAGCTCGAGACATCACAATAATATTATTTATGTTCAATGTGAATTCATTTCACATAAGCATATATTGTTTGAATTAAATACACATTCTAGTCCTTAGATGTGAATCATATTCACATTATTATTGATTAATGTAAATCAATATTATCATTAATTACAAATCCACTTATTTGAATCATATTCGCATAATACATAATATTAATCAACATTACTCATATTGATTTTGGTTAATCTCTCAATGTAGGAATCATAATTCAATTAGGATTAGGACGCAACATTCGCGAATACTTGGAAATAGGGTTATGGAGATCGTATAAACCATGTGTAGTGTCTTAATTTAAGAGTCAAGATTAAACTAGTTTAAGTTACCTAAAAAATCAGACACTAAATCCAATCGTCTTACTTATCTGAGACATTTCGTATCAATGTCCAACTCTTTAGACTAAGTTTCATGAATCGAGACATTTTCTCATTCATATGATTTCTCGGTGGAGTCACTTAAAATCCATCTAGTTTCATCACTCCATTGTAATAGAAGTGCCATGGTATACAATCTTTTAAGATCGCATGCCTTTCAAGTATTCCCAATACTCGTACATCTTAAACACCTAAAGGCCTTGATTAACCCGAAGTTCAGATCCTTATTTGAATATCTTCTTTGAAGTTTATAATTATGTTTTCTAAATCGATAATTGGATGATAATGTTGATCATATGCTTTCCACAAGCATATATCATACTCTCAAATCCTTTTCTCATTTCCTAAATAGAACAACCACCAATTGAATTTAGTTGACCTCAATACCTCATGAGTGAGCTCATGTATTCCAATTTAGTGAACCTATATAATTCCTTTGGAGATTATACATCTCATATTTCTTTATATGCATAAGAAGCTCATCCATATGTAGAATCTTGACTAGGTCATTAACATATTGATCTGTTAAATGTACATATTCAAATGCACACATGCACACACATGCACATATATATGTCTCTGGTTAGAGGATATGTGCATGTTTTGTGACAACATATGGTACATGTCTTAAGTTATCTCAATCTCATCAAGTCAACTCTTTGACCTTTGATTCATCCAACACCTTTAAATCTCTATTTTTATGCAGAGAACATCCATCAAGAGGTTGGTTGGATATCTGCCTTCAAGAAATATCATCATTGCTTCATTAGATTAGAGATCTCTTCTTGATAATCACTTGATGATGTTAGTTGTTTCCTTAATCCAGCTCTTTAAATCGACGACCTTGCGTCAATCTCTATGATCTAAACTTTTAGATCAATGAATGTATGCCACTAAGATGAACATGGTACATTACCCTATTTTACTAAAGGAACTCATAATTAGAAATTAAGTATGTTTCGCTCTGAGGGTTCACAAGTCCAACAACCGATACTAAGATTTTTTTGTCTTCAAGGGTGGCTTAGGCAAGGTGACCTTTCATCACCACTCTTATGTTGCTTCCAGATGCTGATACTGGATGGATGATCTCTAATATTCATAAGGATGGGAATATACAATGTTACAAATCTAAACATAAATACATCATGCCCCCTCCAGGCCAAGAGAAAGCTTTTGTTAATGAAAGCCCGCAACAATCCTAATCTTCAACACATGTTCAAAGTCGAAAGAGTTTTCCAACTTCTAGTTCCGACCACCTACCAAAAGAGAGGGAGCGAAGAAAACTATATATATGCCTTTACCACAGGAAACATTCCCTCTTCGACTCTACGGTTGTTCCTTGGCATCTTCAATTTCCTCATAGCCTTTGCTTTCTATATAACTAGAACTCAGCTATCCTGACTTTGAAAGTCTCTGACCGGCGGAGCAAGATTCGAACATATCGCCTTCAGGTCATGAGCATGACGAGTCGACCATATATAATCTATAGTTCATCAACGACCTCCTGGTATTCTTTAAAAGCAATGAGAATCCCTTACAAATCCTTGTAAGATCATGGACATCTTCTCTCATATGTTAGGGCCATTGACGATTATGGTAGAACTCATTTTTACGAATCAAAATGTTTCTCTTATGACCTTAGTTGTCTTGTCCTAAGAGATTTTGAGGAAGGCACTTAACCTACACCATACTTGCGCTTGTCGTACATACCAGCAACCTCGGTTGCGAACGCGAAAGCAAACACGCAAAAACACGATCAAACAAGCAAGACGCAAACACATGTATTTACAAGGTTCACTCGTAAATGGTCTCATCCTTGGGCGGCGGCGATCGTTTTCACTATATGGAGAAAAAAAGTTAATACAAAGGGTACTGAGAAGGGTATAGATATGGGATGAGAATCAGGATCAAATGAGGATGAAATATCTGGTGGCCCTAAAGCCCTTTTATACTACAACAGAAGAATACAATTTGTATTCAGCAATCCATGCCAACAGCTCTCAGCCAATCAAAATGCAGGACACGGATCAGACTTGTCAGCAATTCTGACCCAACAACTCTCAGCCAATCAGAAGGCAGGACACATATCAGACATGTCAGCACTCCTAACCCAATAGCTCTCAGCCAATCAGAAGACAGAACACGGATCAACCACATCAGCAGCCCAACAAGTGGTCAGGATTCAAGTCATATAAAACAACCTCCTTAGGAGTTTCCTCGTCGAGGAGTATCCCGCTCTCTTTAATGTCAGATGTGTTATGTTAACTCTGCCTATCACCCCAATTGCCACAGATTTTATGACTACGACCTTACTGCCAAGATATACCCTACAAGAGATTGATACTGTTAGAATTAGTTATCTATGGAATGGAACCACCCATTGAGAATAAGATGCATCGGTGTGTGGAACAGGATATGTCGATCGACCTGAGATGCTTGGTGGATGGACCTCAATTTTTTTTAACCTCATGAGTAAGAATCATTCACACAGAATTGCCATAGAGAGGCCCTGAAAATAATTTGAAAATTAGCTCAAATTTTTCCACACTAGTCAAAGTATGGGACCTGTTTGAAGTGGATTTGAATTGTCAGATTGAAATGGGAGAGTTATTTCTTTCTGGAATTCTAAGCTATATTACAGAATTGACTTAGAAACTACTCATCCTGATGCTTATAAAATTCTTAGAAACAAAAAGATGTCCATGAACTCTGCACTTGCTAGGGACCTGCTAGATTTATTCGGGCAAAAGCTTTTTCTGACAAACTTAAAAAACTCTGATCGCGCTAAAGGCAGATTTTCTAGAAAAATTATTCTACTGTTGAGATCTCAGATGTCGAAAATCCATTCACCTTCCAAGGGAAACATTACTTCTCAATCAAAAATTGTTACTTTCTCTATTTCAGTGGTGGAGTTTACAGTCCCCTCTTCATTTTTTTTTTTTGAATTAGGCAGTTATCGGAAAAGGTTCGAATGTTTCTTTGTTTGTCATTCCATGAAAAATTAACTTACCAGATAATATACCAAAGAAAAAGAATTCAGTTGTGTAGAGTCGTCAGGTTCTCTTTGGGTTGAAAACCATTCTTTGCATGGCTAAAGGAACTGGCCTTCTGCACATCAACCCTTCTCCTTTGGAGATCTGGTTCATGTGAGGTGTTCAATCAGGCTCACCAGTCTCGGAGTTGAGCTTCGCAATCGGAACTATAAGGTCATATATGGTGTCTGTAACTCTGCTTGTTCCTCGAGAATGACATTTTTCCCTTCTTTGTTGATCTTTCTTGTTCACTTCTTTCTCTTTCTCGCCATCATCTACAACCCTCCACTCGTTGGGAGCGCTTTGTTCTCACCCATTAGAGCAGCAGGAGCTCACTGCTGTATGTTCCTTCCAAAGTCGAACGAAAATCTATTCCAATCGGAAATTTCTTCTAAAGAACTACGATTCCAGAAAGTGACAACAATGTTAGAAACGAAAAGAAAAAAAATCCCAATTGATTGGCTGTCCTCAAAGATGCCTTATTTTGCTTGAAATAGGCCATCATCATCTAGGAGACTGCATGTAGATGGACCATTTTATATATTGCTTAGAGTAACACGTGAACTACGGTTAAAAGTCACAAAGTTGACCAAAATTGGTAATAAATACCAAAGCAACATCTCTTCTACCACACAGAGGCATTTGAATGTCAAGACAGCATAGCACGAGGAGTGTCGGTCATCATTTCTCACTGTGGTGCCCAAAGTTGACAAACACCCTATTCCTTCTTTAGACTTTACTCACCAAAGATGCATGACATATTAACACGCCATGATTGTCTATCTAGTTGAACGAGTCGAGATGCACTTGCCACTTGGTGGCATGGTTGTCTAGTTTGCGATCAGTCTCTCCCGACATAATTAGCTAATATATGTCATCAAAGCTAAAGAAGCACACCACGCAGAACGCGCAAATAGACAACTTTAGAGGTTTATGAGAGAAGGGTTCGTCGAGAAAGAGAATACGCATCTCATCCGTAGGTCTAGAAGTCGTGGTCCAGAAAGATATTATACTATACCTGGTTGATAACATCTTAATCAGACACAAGTCTTCCTTGAGTTTCAAAGGAGAAGAGGGCTTACACCGCGCAAACTAGCCAGCCAAAAAATCAAAGACGGAGGCATGTGTTTTTCGACTCATAGAGTAAGAGAGAAAGGATGAAAGAAAGGACTTGCTGACGATGAAATCGAAATCACTCCAATAGCATCGCTAAAGGAAGTTGGTATTCCTAGAGCGAGCAAGGGACATGTAACACCAAAATTCGACGAGCCAACCTCTAATCTTGATCTTCGCCAATCAGTTTCCATTGAATCGACCATGAAGCTTCCAGTATATCAATTCTCACGCATAATCGCGGCGTGCCAGCAGTTCGTGCAGCAGAGCCTAGATCATGTTTTCAGGTCGAAAAAAAACAAGACCACCAACCACATTCACTGTTCCTTTTACACCGGATCCTGATCCGATCTGAGCAAAAATACCCATCTTAATTCCATCTCCCCTGAAATGGAGCAGCACTGCATTAACTACAGTGGATACGGGCAGAAGGTGAGGGCCATCGCCTCGCAGGCGTTAGATCCCACGCAGCAACCAAAAGCTGTGGTCAAAGCAAAGACGTCGCAGGAAGAACCATTTGCGGTATAGGAGGAATCTGCCACAAGGAAAAGGACCCGTTCAGATCATCCTCACATCCCTTGGATTCTCCTCTCTCTCTCCCCCTTTCTCTCTCTCTCTTCTCTCGCAGTAATCCACTTGATGTCGAGTTACATGCAATGATCTAGATTCTAAACAAGGTGAAGTGAATGCCTCCCTCCACGCACCAACAACCGCTTGCAAAAGGCGAAATGCCACAAGTATAAAAAAAGAAACCAATACCCTCTGTTGCCTGTCAACTTCACACCACCACAACCAGCATTGTGATCATCAAAAAGTAGAGGAGGATCGATCAAACCCTCCCCAAATTAAATATATATATATGTATGTATATGTATGTGCTCACTAATCAATGCAGCCAAATGGGTATGCTTGATGGTACTCCTCCCATTCATTGCACCATTTACAGCCCATCTATTTAAGCCCTTCTGTCAGCTGTATTTATTTATATATCTGAGCAGAATTAGCCACCTTTCTCTATCATTTGCTTCTGTAATCATAAAACGGTGAAAACCCATACAGAAAGAAAGAAAATTTGTAAAAGAGAATGGGAGGAGTTTTTTGTTATGTAAAAAAATGATCATTATTCATGGCTCTAACACCAACTTCAATGGTAACATCTAACTAGAATCATTCTAAGAATCGCGTCGGTCCGATCATGCTGAGATATGATGCTATATGTACACGCTGAAAGACACGATGGACGAATGGTTGAGCAAAACTTCATGTATCCTCAATGGCCAGCCCAGCGACGAAAACGGCAACGCGATGCGATGCCTACTTTGAACGGGATTATTGGGCGGGAAGCCATATAACGAACTAGAGCGCGTAATGCCTCACGGAGTACTCCAGTACCTGCTGGCTCGGGCATATCATCTCCTTCAGCTTCGTCCCGTCCTTGTAGAACTTGATGGTGGGAACAATCCTCACATTCTCCATGTCGGCGACCGCACGGTTCTCTGCAACATTGACCTGCGAAAGACGGGATGACGGTGAGCACAATCGAGCATGGATCGTGAATTTTGTTAAGTGAGATCGATCTGGTTGGTGTAACTCTACCTTGCGGAAGACTAAAGAGGGGTATCTCTGGCAGAGGGTATCGACAAAGGGCGATAACTGGATGCACTGGTGGTTTTGGGGTGCCATGAAGTAGACGATCAAAATGCCTGCATTTACAGGAGTGAGGTTAGTTTATCCAGCTAACCGATTCTAGAGCAGTTCGTGAGAAAGAGCAGAAAATAACACAACGCGGATGTGAAAACAGGATCATATAAGCTCACCGGGTGCAGATATTGCGGTCCGGAACTGTTCAGCATCGAGTATCTTCTCGACCTCGCCGCCAAACGAAAGATTCGATACCGCCTCGCCAAGAGAGTTCTTCAGCGCGATCTGTGCATGGAACAGAGCTTCGGCTACTTCATTGTCGTGAGGGAGCTCCTTCCTCAGAACCTCGTAGTCCCGTACCGCCTCATCCCACTTCTCCAACTGTAAAAAAAACCAGCAAATTCTTAACTTAAACAATTCTATAGGAGAAAAAAATCCAGGCGATGTCGTTGATCTACCTTTTCATACGAAGACGCTCGTCGGAGAAGAGCCTTTGTGTAGTTCGGATGAAACTTCAGCGCTCTGTTGCAGTCGTCGACGGCCTTCTGCCATTGCTCGAGCTTCAAGTGGCAGGCGGCTCTGTTACAGTAGAGAACCGCATTGCATGGATCGGATGATAGGCCTTCTCCATAGGCCAAACACGCATCCGCAAACTTCCCTGAGTTGAAGAGTTCGTTGCCAAACTTCCTAGCTCGTGATACCAACTTCACAATCCTCAGCAGATTTACCACTTCGCTGTTTTCATGGTCCAGTCCACGAGCCCGCTCCACGGCTAACTCCGCATTGTCGAACCTTCCAAGCGCCATCTCAACTTGGGCCCTTATGGCATACACGTAGGAATTACATCGAAAGCCGTACATCTCAGGATGTGACGCAGTATGCGCCAATGTCTCTAGCCTGAGTGCGTTCGACATCACGGCATCCGCCTCTTCGAGCTGACGGAGTTGGAGGAGCGCTTCGGCTCTAGAAGCGAGAAGCTGCGATTTTTTCGAGCATTCGGTTAGAAGGATAGGAGAATTCAGATTAATAACACTCACAAAAATCTCAGGTTACTTACGAGAAGAGAGGAGTCCGCACCAGTAGCAATCCCCGCCTGGCTTTCCCGCAACAAACCTGCCCAGTCTCCGATCTTACGAGCATCGGTGCATCCTCCTATATGCTTCTCTATTGTCTGCAATTTCTGAGACTCCATCGGGTCAGGGAGCTCTCCGGTGAAGTACAGGTGCTTCTTTGCATTCTCGACCTGCCCCAACCTGCACAAAGACCACCTCGACGGTGAGAAACGATTATGACCAATGCCAATGGGACTAGTAACCAAAATCACAACCTGTTAATAAATCCAAGCAAGAACCCAGCAACTGAGTTCATTGTCAATGGCACAGTGCAGCTATGATTTCAACAACTATTATTCAGATTCTCTTTTCACGATCCGCAAGATCATGTTTCTTACAAACTCCATGAAATCTAGCAATGCAGCAACGACTTCGACAACCAAAAACTTTTTTTTCCAACTCGAAACAACCAAAAAACTTCAAGAATCAAAATATAACAGTTAAAACAGTTACAAATGATACGAACTCGACGGTTTCTGGCACGATTAAGCCCAGTGTAGATCGATTTACCAAATCACAACCTGTTAAGTTGAATCTACGACATTTAGAAACTACGATGATCGTAAAAATCTCAAATATATACACGAAAACAGGTGTGAAAAGAGCCGCGTCCAGAGGTCAAAACTAAGCAAGGACTGACCAACTAAGTTTCATTGATAAATTCTGCAATGCAGCTACGATTCCGATGAAAAACATACAAATTTTACTTCGTTGATCGCTAAGAACATGTTTTTTTATGAATTCAACAGATCGAAACTTCAACACAGCTTGATAGTGAACACTACAATGCAGCTATGATTGCAACGAAAAATGTACGAATTCTGCTTCGTTGATCAGCGAGAACATGTTTCCTACAATCTCTACAGAATTAAAACAACTTCAGGATCCCAAATTGTAAACACTACAATGTAGCAAGGATTCGGACTATGTTTTAGAGTAAGAACATGGTTTCTTACGAACTTGAAACAACCTAACAACTTCAAGAATAAAAAATCTAAAGGTTAGAACAGCTAAGAACGATCTAAATTTTACAGAAATCTCACCGCAGGTACAGCGATGCAAGCCGATGATGCGCCCGGCCATATGCAGGATCGAGCCTGACTGCCTCCTCGCACTCCCGAACAGCCTCCCCCAACCTGCCCAACGCCATCAGAGCCGCTGCACGGTTGCTCCGGCATGCAGCGCTCTCGGGGCACATCACTATGGCACGATCATACATCCGCAGAGCATCGGCAAACTGCCCTCTCCGGTACTGCTCGTTTCCGGCTCTCTTCACCTCTTCTGGATCATTGCTCTCGATACCCTTCCTCGTGATCACACCGGATTCCACATTCCGAACAGCCGACACACCAGCAGTGCCGCGTACAATGCTACCGTGCCCGTAATTCATCGTGCCTGAGCCAAGAACATCGCTCCTTGGCGCAATTCGTTGCATCATTCCGGTGGTCTTTACCTTACCGGAGGGAAAAATGTTACCGGCAGGAAGCATGGCCGCATTGCGTGTCGGGGAGTTGGCCGTGCTTGCACCCCCACCGCTTCCACCACCGGAATAAATCAACGGCCCAGAACCGCTGCGGCGGTGCCCGGGCCGTGAATTACGTCGTCCTGAACTGCTGGCGGTGGATCCAGAAAGCTCGCCGGAGTGGCTCCTGTTCCCGGCGACCTCCGATCTCCTCACGTGAGCGATCCCGCTGACCGAGCCGGAGGAGCCGGAGGAGCCGGAGCTGCTGCTTGTGTTCGTGAACGCTGTGGCGTGCGACACCGCGCCGCCGCTGCGCGACGATTTCAGCGGCGAAATCGGCGAGCCCAGATCGAAATTCACAGTGTCCGGCTTGTCCACATCGTGGGCGGCCACCGATATTGCAGGTCGATTTGTTGGTACCTCCTCCTTGATGTTCTTCTCGCCGGCGTTCGACATGGCAGAGAGGATCGGGTTTTTATGGGTTCTAACGAACCAAGATGGGATCTTTTCGCACACTCACAGATTCCGGGATCCAGATTAAGCGTGGGGGAAGAACAGGGATATCGGGAGGGGAAATGGGCGATGCGGATCTTGTGATTTGGGTAATGTGGTGGGGTTTTGGTGATCTGCAGATGGGTTTATAGAGAGGCACGAACAGGAATAACAGCAAGAGGTTTTTAGAGAGAGAGAGAGAGTTGGGTTTGATGGTTCTCCACTCCCTCTCTCTCTAGAGAGAACAACAAACAACAAACAACGGTTGCTCTATCCTCTCTTCTCTTCTTCTTTAGCTCTATCTCTTCCAAGACCTCAGGGAGGAGGTGGGTGGGAGGCGAGGCGGTAAAGCACCGCGGGAAGTGGGCAGTGTTGTAGGGAGGTGAGTGTAAGTGGGAAACAGGGGAGGAAGAGGAGCGGGATGGAGTCACCATGCGGTGACTTTAAGTGGAGGTGAGCTGTTTCTCTCTCTCCGCTTCGCTGGATGTGCTTGCACCCATTCACGCTTTAGATCTCGTTCGCAGTCCGGGAGCTCTTTCTCTCTCCTCTCTCTCTCTCTTGCCCTTCCTCTTTCTAACGCAAGCCGTAACACACGGCAGGATTTAAAGGCCAGCTGCGAAATGACCATCATACCCCGCTCCACATCGTCACCAAGGCTTCCTACGTGACTCGATCCCTAATATATCAAACCTCGTCTAATTCTTGATTCGATCGATTCCATCCATAAATTCGATCTTTTCACTGTATCAAAATCCGAGAAAAGATTCGAATACAAGAAATTTAAGGATTCGATAGTAAATGCGATGCAATTACATGAACGGGTACTTATGCAATCAATGGCGAACGTTACAGGAAGCAATTCGAATGAGAAAAGATAATAAGATTTGGATTTGAGATAAATGTTGAGAATTTAATTGGGGGAGGGGTATTATGGTAAATCCGATAGAATGGAGCAGGATTTCGCAGCTGGCAATGCCCAGGGGGGCGTGACAGCTGGCACGTGTTTAGGAACCCTAACAGCGATACTGACGCCGTCAGAGGTGTTTGGGCCGTTAATGGGCTTGTTCGATTAGAGTTATCCTCCTGCATGTTTTTTTAATAACACTTGAGCCCTTTAATTCTTATAAAGTTTGCAATTACACATATACTCCTATTTTATCATAATAGAAGGGCAAACTGTAAATTTCGTAAGAATACACGGTAAGTAATTGTATTGCATATAAGAACAGAATTACAATAAGTGTGAAGTAAAAGTCCCCCTTACAAAAACCACTGGATGGGAGAGGGAGTTAAGAAATGAGCGTCCAGTAACTATGAACAGAAGTGGCTCCACATGAGCAAACCACCACCCCAGATAAGATAAGCGGGAATACATTAGGTCAGTCACAGATGATCATGAGGTCACCCAAAATGCGATTCGGGGTCACTTTAGCAATCGTGTCGGAGTTGCTTGTCCAACAAAGGTTGCGCTCTCGCCATATCCACCACACAGTTACCGCAAGTGTTGTCCTAACTCAAAAGCCCAATTTAGCATCCATCATTTGAATCAACTTCACCCAATCAAGGGCTTCCCCGATAGAGACGCTCTGACTGAAAGGGGCAACCGTAGGGTAGCAGAGATACCTTCCCAAACTTCTCAAGAATAGAGGCATCCCAAAACAGATGATCTCTAGATTCAATAGCATGATCACATAGCAGACAATTTGCATCCACAGTTATTGCATAAAAAATACACGACACAAGTGTTATTGCACAAAAAAGACATGAGCATAACTATAATTGTAGATTCTTAAAAGGACACAAGGGAAAAATCTATAATTTTTAAAGTTGATACAGATCAAAATTTTGCATAAAACAATGACATTTTTTCCGGAAACGGTTAGTTGTCATCAATGGTGCATACGTAACAACTAATATTAGTTGTTGCAGTACAGTATTTACTTCTTGAAATACGTAACAAATGTAACAATTATTGTTATATTACCAGTAACGGTTTTTCAACACCTCTGTTCTTTCCCATGATCGAGGGCTTGTTCTTGAGATCGTATAAAGATAGATATTTTGGATATATTGATATAATAATTATTATTATTCAAAGATAGGAGACGGGCAACAAGTTGTACTGCCAATCTCTTTTGGATGGCAAATCCAATCCTTCGAAATACAACGTTCATAAATTTAGGAACCATGACATTGCTATGTTTATTCATTGAAAAATTAGTGCACCTTCACAATATACCATACTTCGTGTTCGATCGGTAAAGAAGGGATAAGAAATAAGTTGTGTTTAAAAGTATTTTTTATTTTACAAGTTGCCAATTTTACTAATCAAACAATGATTATCGTACATGGATGATGAGTTGGAGGGAGAGAAGGAGATGGACGATTAGCTCAAATATTGAAAAATAGTAACAGATAAGCATCATTAAATAGAATAATGCTAATGATCTAGCAACAGCAACGCTTATGACTTTTTTTGCTAATTTTTAGTATAAAAAATCATTTAACAATATGTTTTAACGGATAATTTAGCGATAGATTTAAAATAAATGTCATTGTAGACCTAATTTATTTCATTGACATATAACGGCGATGGTAAACATGTTATTATGAGTTGTTTTTAAAATTTATTATTACAGTAAAAAATATTTTATTTTATTTTTTTTCTGTAAATTCAACATCATATCAAAGGACAAAATGTCCAAACCTGATTTACTGTGATGGACAAAGATGTGTCAAATGGTACTTTTTTTGATGATGCAATGTGAGAAGAGAACCACAAGAGGACAGAAATTTGTTGATGCATAGTTTGCTGGCATTCATACTTTTGCTGTCAGCTGAGAATGAGCAAAAATCTCAGGTTCTGATCACACACTGAAATAGTGAACAGTGCTGATGATGCTGAAAGGAAGCAATTAAAATGGGGAGTGCAACATCAAATCAAATCTGCAACACACACAACTGGTGTGTATGATAATACATGAACATGATGATGTATGAAATTATGTATGTGTTATATGAACTTTTTTAATGAGTATAATATATTTTTGTATTATTTTTATTTTTGAATGAGGTTACAAATATTAAAACTACGTTAAAAAGATTCAACTATCATGAGAGAACTTTCTAAATAGTATTTTAAAAATAATAATATTTACAAAGTTGTATTCGATTGTTTTACGTTAGATGGCGGCTATCTAATACAACCCTCTCTAATCCAATTAGAGCGAGTGTTGGGATGTTGAGCCGGCTAAGAGAGGACGAGGATGGTCTTGTGTTTTTTCTGTGGAAAAACAACAGTTGATTAGTATAAGCCTTTTTGACCAACTTATGGTCAAATATTTCCAGCGCTCCACTGATCACTTCATAAGCAAGGAAAGATGATAGGATAAGGAAAGCTATATAATTATGAGGTTATTATTTTTATCACATCCTAGAAGCTAACTTTGTCTAATGGGGACAAAGTCTATATTTGATGATGGGATGTTTGCATCTTTATGTCGATGTGGAACTTCGCATTTGTATGTATATGCCCATCATATGGGTGTGTTTGGTTAGTGAGTGTTTGTATGTTTGGTTAGTGGATTAAGGATTGGAAGGATTTGTGTGATGTGATTGTATTGAAATTTGAAAAAGTTGACAGTTATTATGATATGATTGTATTAAAATTTGAAAAAAGTTGCTAGCTGTTGCGATGCGATTGTATTAAAATTTAGGATAGTGAGTATAAGTTGTGTATTTTGTGATTTTTAGATGATATGATGGTATAATATATAATTTTTTTGATGGGAAGAGAGTGAGCCCCACTAGTGGATTAGGAATATAGGGTTTGGGGGGTAACCCCCCAACAGAACGGGTCCTATAGGAATGCAACTAGACGGATACGGATATAACTATTACAGTATCCTTACTTGTTTTTAAATACGAATACGAATAGGAAAAATAACAGTGGATATGACAATTGTTGCTAATTTAAATTATAAAAAATATATGACAACGAATAATATCGTCGTTATATGTTTAAACTGAACGATAAAGTGGAGTTTTTTTAAAAGCGTAACTATAGACCTGTTTATTATAACGGTTCATATCTGCCACAACATGTACACGAGACATGCAGATCGGTTAAGAGTACTCCAAATTGATATTCCATTAACTCTTAGATCCATAGAACAAATAATCGTAGATATCGCAAATATTACATGCACACGTCGAACCAAATGGCATAAATAACGGCCTCCAATCTTAACTAGTGTGTGTGACCCGTGCTTTGCACGGGTAAACATATCGAACTGCATGAACTTTCATTTTTCATAATAATCTTTCAAAACATTTCAACTTTATCAACTACGTTAGATAATCGACAACCATCATAAAAATAGTCGAATTTTTCAACATTGATTTCAGCAGACCCTCCTTATAGTGGGAGAAGGCTTTGCCATTTTTAATAATCATCCAAAGCATCTCAACTCTCTCTTCAAAAAGTAAACACGATGAGAGATTAAGTAGAGGGGGAAAAAAGGAATTTCATTGTTTCAAGAGCAGCTTTTTTTGCTACGAAATTTACAATATAGTGTCAACAACATCTAATATCATATATAAATAATGTCATTTGTCATCATCCTTATTCACATCTCATATATAAATAATGTCATTACTCATGCCAGGTCTATGCTCTTTATTTTTTTTTTTCCTTTCAATTTTCTCTATCTTGGATGTCTTTGGTTTATACTCCTTTTTGTCAGAATAATTTTATATGTTTATAAAACCTCCTAATTTTCTCAACGGAGAATGATAATCTAACAAAATTTCAAGGACAACATGCCACTATATATATTTTTCTGCAACCATTTATTATAATATCCAAAAGTGTTGTTTCAACAATTGCAACTTTTAAGCATTTTATTTATGATTTATGATTTTTGTATGGATATAAAAATTCTGAAAGATTAGTAAGACATGGCTCATATTGACGTTGAACAACGAAAAATTGATCAAGAGAGGTTTTCCAGATGAATAGTATTATAAGCGTGATTTATGTAAGATTACAATTTTTTAGCTTTCTATGTCCAAGAATCCAAAAACCTACATGTATTGAAAAAATGTTCTAAAAATTATTTCCTTCTCAACTCGATATTAGTGCGACCTACTTTAGCAAGGCAATGTCTAGGTCAATGGGAACTCCACTCATGAATATAACAAAAGGTGATGATGAAATCCATATAAATAAAATCTAGATAACAACAAAAACTAAAATTCTTATATTTACTACTGATAGGTGCAAGTTTACAGTATCCACCCTATTCCAAGTTACCAACATTCATGGTAACAACTTATCGATTTTTAAAATAAAAACAACATCTTCCATCTCATATGTTGAATGGATATTAACGGCATAAGAGAACAAAATCATCAGATGCACCAAAAGTCCTCAAACCAATTAACTGGATTTATTGGACATGACAATCTCATGAATCTCATAATTTCTACGAATCCTACCACTAATGAAGGAAAGGTGAAAATTAAAAATGAAATAAAGGGAGAGAATCATCTATGTACTCAGCAAATAACCTATAGGTGTGCGAAGATATCCCCCGTTGATTACATAAGATATATGGAGGACAAACTTCATAAAAAGATATTCAATATTTAAGATATTGAATATAGATGCAGGGAAGACATATTCCTTGTCGTCTACCATGATATATTTGGTACATTTTTCAAAATGACAACAAAAACTCTATATTATGTTAACAAAAGATAACATTAGATGTTTTATCTGACATTTTCAATGGGTTCTCGTATTTTGTTGATCCTATTTCCTCCATGTGTTGATAAAGATATAACCTCCCGCACCAGGTCAAGATCAAAGACATTTTATATAGATCCTTCTTGACCTGATTATGTAGGTGCAGAATCCATATGGAGCAGAATTTTAGAAGGAATTACAGTGTGTGTGTTGGCGCACATGTGAATAGTGATAGTATGAATTTTAAGATTGGATCATGGTGTATGCACATGCTCATTTGTGACGAATAGGCCAGTCATTATCTTGAAGGTTTTGTGCAAAATCATATCCATATGATAAAACCAGGACCAAAATCATAGTGCATAGTCACAAATGGCCTATAACAAAATACATACTCCCATCATGATCTCTGATATGAAAATTCATGAGATAATTTGCATTTATCTCACGTTTCTTGCAGTCTTTACCTTACACATCTCACAACCAAATGAAACACTATAAAACATGGTTCGATCCCCAGGAATATTTTGAGTAGACAGAGATCAATAAGGGGTGTCACTGCGCATAAGCATCGTGATGCTTGATTTCGATGTACCGGGAGAGGTTATTATCCTCTACCGTCATTGATGACGTGAAGTGCCCCCGCCATGGGCATCATTGCCAAACTGTAGAATACATGAGAGCATCTGGAGGAGAGACCGGGGGGCGAGGGCAGAAGAGGGTCGGAGGTCGGCGATTGGATCATGGTGAGAGGACAGTGACGAAGCAGATTGGCACAAGGGTATGCGGGGGAAGGAGGTGGGGTTCTTGCAGCAAGATGAGGGGTGTCCTTCAGGGAGATGGCAACGGAACATCAGCTTGGGCATCCAGAGGAGAAAAGATGAGAGCTGTCCGAAGTGACGGTATTTAATTTCACATATGCCATTTTTGCCCTTCGTGTCCCGATTCGTCTTTGGAACAATCACCGGCTTCACGATCGCAATGCCACCGAGCTTGCCATCATCCGAGTCCGTCTCGTACTCAGACTCATCCTCCTTCTCGTCCTCTTGTTGGCCTTGCAGCTGCTTGTTTTCCTCTAGGCCGGTTCTCCTCCTCGTCGAAGGCAGATGCGTCGGTGCTTAGAGTGGAGCTGGATGCAAGTATCAGTGTGGCTATCAGCGATGTGGCGGAGGTTGAAAGGTGATAGGCATTCTCGCACGATGAGGAAAGTGGTAGAAGATAACTCCACGGGTGGATGGTTCCAACGGTGCCATAACATTCAAATTGCCATTGAGATGACATTTTTGTCCATCATCTACGATTGAAATTATATTTGTAATGGCGTTGACGGGCTTTAAGATATGTATAGATTTGTGTATGCATTGGTATGCTCATTTAAAAATACAAAAAAAATATCCAACTACATGTATCACATATGCATAAAAGTCTTTCAAGATATAGAGTAAGAAATATGCACAGATTAATTAAGCAATATTATGTGAGCACACACAAACACACATACATATACACATATGTACATACATGACGTAATATTATTATATGTTCGAAAATCCTTAAATCATGTATCGCTATAGATCCTCCTTTGCGCAAATGTACACTCGAAACTTATGTACAACTTAAGGAATATATTTAACTTCATAGGATGCTTCTCTCTCTATCTCTTACATTCTCAAGTTATACACTACTCGTTGCCAATCACATGTTGATGTCAAGAACGAGAGGTAGATTGAATAACCTATCTATTAATTAATTTCATGTCTCGAAATCAACAAATGCTTGATGTTCTCAACAAACAAACTTGCTCACATCAATGAGCACAAAAACCTCCAATTCACTTCTCCACTCCCCATATGGATCCCTACAAAACTAATGTGCAAGAGACAAAAACCCTACCAAACAAAAGTCAAACCCTTTGGCAACTCCCACCCAAAAAAACATACTCTCTCTCTCTCCTAAAAAAGCCAACCTCGATTTAAGCATTTCTTCGTATATTTTACATTTTGTATCTTAGATTTAATAATAGATATTAATATCACATGTGCATTAAGATAAAATTATGAAAATATTAGTATATTAGATGAAAACTTTAATTAGATAACATTCATAAAAAAACATTTAGTGTATCATTTCTATAAAATGTAAAGTTTACATTTTTACAGGGATTTTTTAAAGTAATTATTGAAAAAATCATAATTAATTAAATAAACATGAAGAAAAAAAATAAAAAAATAGGTATCGATCGGCACCTGAGGTGCCGATTTGGGGCGCCCCCTCCAAATCGGCACCTGAGGTGCCGATTTGGACCATACCCGTTGGCCTCCACTCCAAATCGGCACCTCAGGTGTCGATTTGAGAGGGGGCACCAACGGCTATGCCCAAATCGGCACCTCAGGTGCGGATTTGGGAGAGGGCCGTTGGAAATTTGCCAACGGTCCCCTCCTCCCCCATTTGTTATATACCCCCCCCCCCCCTTCATTCCTTTCTTCTCACAATTTCCCCCTCTCCTTCTTCATCATCTCTCCTTATTCTTCCTCTCTTCTTTCACTCATTCTGTTATCTGAAGTGGGATTGCTTCTCTTGATCGGCTAATCTTATTCAAGTAAGAATAAGATATTTTTTTGTAGATTATTTTGTGCGTTTTTTTGCAGGGTTTTATTAGTGAGGACGCTATATACATCGGATATCGGATTGTATTATTATCTTTTGGATAACATTTCTTGTAGAAGACAAGCATCTTTCAGGTAATTTTACTCAAGATTTTTTTAAAAAATTTAACAAGTAATTAGATGTGCAAAATCGATACTTAGTAAAAATATATTTCAAAATAATTCTTTTTTATATTTAATGGTAAATCATTTGTCTATGAAGTAACCTAAAGATGTTGAAAAATAGTAATTGTAAATGTAATATGGTTTTTTTTAATGTCACTCACATTAGACATTTTATTGGGAGATTTTTGTAATAATTATTTAAAAAATCGAAATTAATTAAGTAGGGGACATTAGACATTACATTAGCATTTCATTCATTTAGATTTAAAAGTGCACATATTCATGTTAAAACTACTGTCATTTAGATTTGGAATCGAGCGCCGAGAGGGTCTCTATACATCGCTGGCAAGACTCACTGTGGTGAGCACCGATGAGTCCCCAAGACCGGACTTTTGGATTCTATATCTGAGTAATTAGTATATCATTTAAATTATTGATTATTAGAGATAACATCCGACTGAAATATTAATTAAACTAATTAAATCATTATTTTATTCGTATAGATGGCGTCCAACACCGCTCATGTCTTAATATATTGGGGAGGATCGATTGATGTCTCTGATGATCACGTAGAATATATTGGGGGCAAGAAACGGATGGTTACATTACCATGCCAATTAACATACATTGGCTTACTGTCTCGAGTCTCTGAAGTCACTAATCTCCCGCTTGACCAGTATATACTTACATTAACTTGTAAGTGGTTGTATGAGGGATCAACTTTCTTTGCAGTACCGATTGATGATGATGAATCAACATTAGCAATGTTGAGTTTAATCATCGATGTGAGATTTATCCATCTTTTTGTACAATCTACTCCCTTTAATATGGAAAATATGCCGTCATCTTCGAGGTAAAATTAATCACATTCAAATTATAGAATAATTTCACCATTTATAATTAAACTAACAAAGATTTAAATTAATCATGCCAACAAATGAGACCATGTTTGAGAATATCGAAGGGTCTTCACAAGCAAATGTAGAAGATGATTTAGTGACAGAAAGATCCGAAGAAAATGAGGAGTCCAAAAATGACGAGCCAGAAAATGATACACAAACATTAGAAGAAAATATTTGTGGTAATACTTGTCATGATTTTGGATGTGGTTTGCTAGTTCTAGCCGTAGGTAATGAAGAAATGGGGAACTCATATTCTGCTAGTAACGATGATGCTGAAGAAGAACCGATGGAGGAGTTACCTCACGTTTTTTATCATGAAATTGCAGAAGCAGAAGATGTAGTATTTGTAGATAGTCAATCAGAATCCACCGATGATTCCGGACTAAGTTATTGGTTAGGTAGAAGTTATAAGTCGAAAAGGGATCTACAATACGATTTACAGAAATGGAGCATGGAAAATCATGTGCAATACAAACATAAGGCGTCAAACAAGAATATTTTGACATTTGTTTGTATTTATGATGATTGTGGATGGCGTTTACATGCATCAGAAAGAAAATCGCGAGGAGATTGGTACGTTTCAGGATATAGGGGGAAGCACACATGCAGAAATCATTTCCTTTTAGTAAAACATCGTCAATGCACTTCTGTTTTTGTAGCGCAGTATATTTTATCTTCCTTTAAAGCAAAAGTTAGTATGACCCCAGGAGCGATAATGTACAAGATAAAGGATGAGTTGAAAATTAAAATCAACTACATGACAGCTTGGAATGCTAGACGTCGTGCAATGGATATGGTTTATGGAAATGAGGTTGACTCATATCGTGATCTTCGGAGATTCATTCGTGCTTTAGAATGGCATAACCCTGACACATATACGTGGTTCAAGACAGTAGAAGGTCAAAACGACAGCACCATACATTTACAGAGAGTGTTTGTAGCGTTTGGAGCGTGTCGTAAAGCGTTCAGATTTTGTCGACCTGTTTTGTCTATTGCACATCTATACGGGAGATACGTCGGTCACATGTACGTAGCCACAGCAATTGACGTCAATAATGGCCTTTTCCGTTGGCATTTGCCATTGCTGAAAAGAACGAGAATATTTCGGCATGGGACTGGTTTTTGAATTTATTAAAACAAATTATCGATCGTCGGGACATTTGTTTTATAAGTGATCGATTTCCTGGTCTAAAGAATACTGTACGTGATTTATTTCCACCGGAAGAGGGATTCACGCATTGTCATTGTCTCAGACACATGCGTGCAAACATGTAGAGAGCCGGTCATAGAAATCGTACAGTTATAAGTCGATTCTACGCTGTTAGACAAGAACCATGTCAGAACAAGTTCAACAGTATGATGCGTGAAATTTTCATTCTAGATAGAAGTGCTTTCGAGTGGATCGTATCTCAGGACAATGGCGATCAGAGATATTGGGCATTAAGTTTAGATGATGGACATCGTTATGGACATATGACAACCAATTTATCTGAAAGTTTTAACGGTGCCTTTAGAGGAGCACGTGGTTTACCAATTATTTCTCTCATCCTAACATTATTCCTTAGAATAAATGGCTATTTCTATGATCGTCGTGAGGGGTCAGAAGGAATGACTACATATTTGACTAAGAAATATGAAGAGTTGTTAGATAAACAAACCAGGGAGGCAAGAGCATGTCACGTTGAAAGATTTTCGTTGACTCAGTTTCAAGTCTCCGATCGTGATGGATTTGCACATGAAGTCAATCTAAATGGCCGCGAAAGTTTGGGGACATCCTAAACTGGGCTACTATACATCGACAGTACGTGGATCATTGGGAGGACAGGGAAGCCGCAGTTGTTCATGAGCACCCGGATTCCAATACCGATATTTATATACAATGGTATTGGAATATAACCAGAAGATGGATCCAAACACAGATTCCTCCTCCTGTAGTAGCTTACCGACCACACGGACCAATGGAAAGACGTCTGGTATGTTTAAAAAGTCTACTTATTCTACTGAGATTCTATTAAATTATTCTTATTATATTTGTAAATGGATTAGGTGGATACGATTGTAAAAGGAAGAAACAGTATGGAACAACTTAGACGATCAACGGACTTACCTACCAACATGAGGACAACGGTCGAAAATACAATTAACATGTTCGATGAAACACTCAACATGTTCTCCTTGATGTATCCCTTCCATCAATATGAGCATCAACAATTCATGCCATCAATGGAGCATCATACTTCAGGAGCATCAGGTTTTGTGATTTCTTTCTTACAAATGTAAACTAATTTCTTATCTTAAAATCGTGAATTTATAAAATTATATGTTGTAATTGTACAGGAAGAGAGTACACGGAATATGGTGGGGAGGAGACGCAACCACCACCGATGTTTGCTAGTTCAGGTTTTAGTTATTTGTTTATGTATAGTCAACTCTTTTTCATATATCGATTTTTAGACATATAAATACAGCTCCTCATAAAATATAGCAGGACTCGGTGAGCAGGCATTTTCCCATGGTCAAACAATGGAGGAGTCAATATTTGACACCTCAGGAATGACGTCTGCGGGATATGGCGGGCAAGGGTACTCATCAGGTCATCAAGGACTCGCATCTCAATATGACCAAACCAGATTTGGAGCTTCAGGTAATAAAATGACTAAATAAAATAACTAATTTTTATCTTATGTATTATTTTCTAAAAGATGAATATCTCATTGTTGCAGGATATGGAGAAGCATTCAGTCAATCGCAATTTGCAGGATCATCATTTGCTGGTCCTTCAAGTCAAGGATACAGCGGGCAGGAAGTTCCACCAATTCAACCAGGATTCATATCTACAGGTAAAATTGTACTTAATTTATTACATTGCATTCTCCTCTTACTTATTAAGTAATTTATGTGACATATAATGTAATTAACATCTTTCAGGTATGAGCTATATCGAGTATGGCTTTAGAGGGTCTCAAATCGGTGAAGCCGGATTTAGAGGTTCAGGTATAAATATATTATACAATATACGAACTCATTTCAATACTTTACGTTTAAATTTTGTGATACTTATAACAATGAAAATGTCTCAATCTTGTAGGACCATCGCTTATTGGACCATCGAGTCAATTTGACTCTGGACCCTCTCAGCTCATACCGTCTACACAATATAGTTCAGCAGATTTACAGTCGCAGATATTTGATAGTGTTCGACAAATGGAGACAACTGATTTTGATAGACAGTTGTTTGGTATATCGACGATACCACAACAATGTCCGGAGCTGCCTCGAAGACCTTCTCCCGGAGTAAGGATCACTGAGCCTCCTCCGTCAGAGCCGCCTCTCTATTCAACAAGTGTACGAACGTCAAGTAATCAGGAATCACAAACAATCGAACCGCCACGGAAGTCGAAGTCGTCAGCTAGACCGCATCCTCCAGGGCACGTTCCAACGCATTCAGAACAAATGTCCAAGCAGAAGAAGAAGAAGACAACACATGAGGAGACTCACAAAAAATTGGGAGATGGAGGGAAAGGAAACGACAAGGGAGGTGGTGCAGGAGGTGGAGGAGGAGGTCTGAAGGGATTTCTGAAGATATGGAAAGTTTAAGTCATTGTAAATTTTTTTCTTATTATTTGTAAACTCATATTTCTTATCTTATGATTTTTAATAAAATACTTGTAATTTTTTTCATGTCAAGTTGTACATTGTTGAGTTCACATATATCAATGGTAAATGATGTTGTTCACACTCTCAATTTCTTTATATTTACTATAATATTGTTGATATGTCAATTATAAGTATTCTAAGTATGTATCAATAATGAAGAATATAATAAAAAATAGAGATATACTTAACATTTTACAATAACGTTATCGGGAAGAAGATGAGACCACGAAGCTCTACTGATAGATCAAAAATATTGTGATGAAGGAAAATATTGAAAGCCTATTAAATTTATTTTATTTTTTAAAATTATTTAAATAATTCCTCAAATGTCCTCAAATGAACATAGTAATAATTGTAAAATAATATTTTGTAAAATTATTTACATAATTCGTCAAAATATTTTTAAATTGTTCACATCTAATGAATATAATAATAACTTGTAGTATCCGGTAGTACTGAAATTGAATTACAGTATAAACAGGGTGTCTTTTGTAAAATGCCCAAATCGGCACCTGAGGTGCCGATTTGGCGCCTCTGTCCAAATCGGCACCTCATGTGCCGATTTGGAGGGGGCACCTCAAATCGGCACCTCAGGTTCCGATCGATACCTATTTTTTTAATTTTTTTTCTTCATGAATTAATTATGATTTTTTTAATAATTATTTTAAAAAAAATCCCTATTTTACAAAATTTGTATATGGTATTAAACCAGGGGTGGCTTTCCGTAACAAGTAAAGACCCACATCATTTGAAGCCTTCCATGTGTATGCGTGGATAAAAAAGGGAGAGAGAAAGAGAGAGAGAACTCTTCCAATGGATCCTGAACCCATTAAAAGTTGATGAACACCTAATCCCATTATCAATTTTAATCCGATGATAGGGATCAAAGTCACTTTTAAAATTTTGTGTGATCTTGAAATCTTTTAGATTAGGAAAGTGATTATGATAGATATTTTTCTCTCATTATTCTTTCACCATTAAAATAATAAAATGAGCCAATTTTCCTTTTGAACACAATTATTTATCTACATTCCCACGAATATATGCAATTTCCACAAATACAGTGGATGCGGTGTGGGAATGGGAAATGTGAACGTCGCACACAGGGATTTTCTTCATCTCCTAACAAGTGTTGCTCTCCCTCAGTGGTGACAGCAGCTCTCCACACTCCAGGCGACACCACGGAGACATCGTGGTAGTACAACCACCATGCTCTAGGCCCCCACCTCATCCATCACTCCCAGGTGGTGGCCCTCAAGTCTCCCCATGCGATGCGCCTCCATGTCACACCTAATGGTGGCACCGCCAACCTCCCAATAGTTGCTCTCCCTACAACTCCACTATCTTCAACCACTCTAGGCAGTGTTGATGGCAGCCGCACGCGCCCACGCTCTCCCCAAGTTGATGGCTTCATGGGTTCCCCATCTAGGAATCCTAGGAATGCATGAGAAAGAATGGAGCTCGATGCCCATTTCAGATCTAGCAGCTATAGAAGAGAGTTGTTTTTTATGCAGAAAAGATATAATATTGAAAGAAGAGAGTTGTAATTTAGTAGTAAATGTTAACGGAATGGACCTCGTGGATAGTGGAAGAATGTAACATCCAATAGCACGACTGAATAATTACTGAATCATGTCTGATAATCAATGAGCATAAGAAAATATCATTCTCAAAAGAATCCATAAATCACTTTCAATTGAGAGTTTCATTATTACAACACCAACCAGGGCATCTTTGCAAAAGAAATCAAATAATTGCACAAAATGGCTCTTAATCCAGCAGGAATACAAATATCCATCATAAATGTTGTAATTATCCCTGTCATGTTGAAAGTATCATTGAGTCTGTCGTACGAACTTGAATGTGTGGTCAAACTTGTTCATCACCTGAAATTGACAAAACATAATTTTTCATGAGCTTGATACCCAGTATGCATCGAGATTCATGCATGGGAATTCTAACGGTATTTTAATCTGTTATATTGCATGTACTTAACCTTGAATATAAATTTTAAATATATATATATATATATATATATGTTGGTTTTTTAATTGGTCTTAAGAAATATAGAATGAATTTTCTAATTTATTTTTGCGGTAGAGGTAAGATGTTATAATCACCAGATCGTAATCGTTTCTATAAGGTTATTTATATTTATGAGTAATGGTTGATATTGACATCATTGGATTATTATAGTGGTAAGTATACTGATGTTTGCACAAGAAATCTGAGTTTAAGGTCGTCGAAATCCGATCTTCAAAATTTTAAACATTTTACAGCAGGAGGTTCCTAACAAAGCTGTTTGAGATGTTGTAGGCATGATAAGCACAAGCTACCGAATATCCAAATCAGTATTCCTTCTTAGGGTAAAATTCGACAAACTCAGGTGGAATAATTATGACTTAATCGTATATTCTTCCTGACATGCACTTGGGCAACCCTTCGTTAAGCTATATATATAGGATTTTTATCCATAGAGTCATGTGTCTATTAGAGATGATATGAGCCCATCATCTCAGCCATTAGATTTGCAATTTTAATCCCCCGATTTTAGGAACCCGTAATTTTAATCCCTCGATTTTAGGAACCCGTAACAAAAATGGCTGAAAAATTATAAAGGAATTTTAAAGCTTTCCAAAAATAGTACGTGTTTATGATAACATTTTGATTGCTTGGTTGGGTGATTGATATCGACATTTGCATCGCGTGACTATCGATCTCGTGAGACGATCCGAGCATCTTGTAGTTGCAAACAATTTTCGCTCGTCGGAGGTATTATATTTCAATTGTTGATTTTATATTTTCATTGATCCTACATTTTAGTTGTTTTTTCTTTGCTAATATTTTTTCATTAGGTTTCGTTCATGGTTAATTCGTGAATGGATTGTGATCGGCATATTTCAGAAGCAATTATGAATACTGCATTATTTTGATCGTAAGCAATATTTATTCGAGAAGTATGATTGAAATATGAGAAATGGTATTCATAATATCGTTATTACTCATTTTGATACACGATTTGTAGTCCTAATTGATTTTGTATCGAAGGTATTTTGATTTCATATAATAAAAAGTTACAGTAAATACAGTTATTGTTTTTCATGCGTTACTTTGAAAATATATTGAGTTACTGATGTATTTAAGTAATTTACTTATGAGATATTTTATGTTACTAATGCTTACACAATTGTTACTTGTCATATAAAAAACATTACTAACAATTCATTACAAGTTACTTGTCATTGAATGATTATTACTGAAGCGAGTATATTGTTGAGTTACTAAAATTCATTACAAGTTACTTGTCATATAACAAACGTTACTAACAATTCATTACAAGTTACTTGTCATTGAATGATTTTTACTGAAGCGAGTATATTGCTGAGTTACTTTTCTTTATACAATTCTTACTATTCACGGATATAAAATAGTACTGAAGCAAGTATCTTCCTAAAACGTTATTTGAAATTTGTAAGTAATATGCATTCTTTTCTAATTTCTTGATATTTTTTAAATGTTCAATTAACTTATTGTTTCTTACAGAACAATGCAACAATTTGGTGTCTTGAAGAAGCTGCTGGTATGCCGAGGAGCGAGAGCAAAACAACATCATCTAAATGGACTAAAAGACAGTTGAAATTTGGATGTTCACCATATAAAAATAATTAAGTAATTTATGTGTGACTTTAAGTAATACTTGACGTATTACAAGTAATTAAATAGGCTACAATAAGTAAAGAAGGTGTGATTCGATAGTAATTCAAAATAAAGTATAAAACAAGTAAGATATATATAAGCATCAGTAACATGTAATAAATTGTAGGTAAAAGAAGGTAATGGAATAAGTATAAAAAAACCACGTGACCAGTAATTTATGTATTTCTATCAGTAACACTCGATACATTATAAGTAATTAAAAATGTCATAAGTAAATAAGAGGTGCTTTAGTAAGACTCAAAGTATTATGTAACTATAACATTAGTAACAATCAAAATGGCTTCAGTAAAATGGACATTTATAATCAGTACTTATTGTATGGACTTTAGTAATTCACATACTTAATTGCTGATCTCACAACAATAGTTACTTGAAAACTGAATATGTATTACTTGAGTAACATGAATGAATTACTGATCTCTGTACAATGTAATATTACAGATGTAAAATACTGATAATTGTTTCAGTATTACTGATCTCGAAACACATAATTACTTGAGTACATTATTTACATTACTGATCAAATGTACAATGACTATTTTTTCGGTACGAAATTAATGATTTAAATGTATCTTTCCAAAATCGTCTTCCTTTTTTAAGGACTTGATATAATCGGAAATATAAGAGGCTCAAACGTATTAATATCCTTCCAAAACCGTGTTCCTTCGAAATAGGCAACCTTTAAAATAGGAGTACACGTGGAGAGCCTACATTTGGTGCTCACCAAACTCAAATGAGCACAGGGATCTCTGGATAAGCCCTATATATATATATATATATATATATATATATATATATATATATATGAGGATAGGGAGTATGCACCCAGGTGCATGTAATTCTGCATGCACCCGCGCCTATAACTCCCACATTTTTTTACTTTTCCGAAAAATACCGCCATGTATATTCATCTATATATCCCTCCTATATGTCATTCCAATTTCGTCAGAAACAGAGACCCCTACATCCTCCATCTAGAACACATTATTTTAACGGTCTTAGAATTGTTGTAATCGACATGTTCTGGATGGAGGACGTTTGAGCCTCTGTTTCTGACGAAATTGGAATGACATATAAGAGGAATATATAGATATATACATGACGGTATTTTTCGAAAAAGTAAAAAATTGTGGGAGTTATAGGCATGGGTGTATGTAGAATTACTTACACCTAGGTGCATACTCCTTATCCTCTCTCTCTCTCTCTCTCTCTCTCTCTCTCTCTCTCTATATATATATATATATATATGGGAGTACTGTTAGTTAGTTACGAAGGAAGGGAAGGTGAGGGGATGTGACAAATGTCTGGAAATAAAAGAAAATTCGAAGAGTTTCAGCCATTGATGAAATCCGACGGTTTCAGGACTGTGGGGCTGCCAATTGGCTGTCTAAGGGGGCAGTCTCATTTAATCCATATATATATGGTTAAATGGGACTGTCTCGGGGAGCTAACTTGGCTCCCCCTATCCCATTTCATCTAATTTTTTTATTTTTTTTGAAAATTTCTTTCGTAGATTTTTATCTATATATTCTATATTATGTCATTAAAATTTCATGCGAAATAGAGACTCCTACGGCCTCAATCCAGACAGTGTCATTTTTATCTTCTGCCCATTAACGTTTCGGTGAGCACCCATTTTGGGCCATACACGTGTATTAGCAATAACGGTATTTCTAATTATAGGTTGCCACGTATTTAAAAAGATCTTATATTTCATATATACATCGTCCTTAAAAATTGGAAGACAGATTTGGAAAGAAAACGATTCAAATAAATGATTCTATGTGGATGATTAAGATCCAACCGCTATGATAGTAAATATAATTCGGTCAAGTAAATGCTTGTTGTGAGATCGGTAGTATCAAGACAATGATCAGTAATTTACATCCAAATAGTTACATTGTATAGAATTTAGTAATATGTATAAAATGGTCAAGTAAATGTGTGGTGTGAGATCAGTAATAACATAACAAACGATTAGTAATACCATTGTGTATGTAATGCGCATTGTATTAACAAATAGTTATTTTCTTACTTGAGCAATGTCTATACCTTACTGACCATTACTTCGTTATTACTGATCTCATAGTAGCTATTACTTGAGAATCGTACACATATTACTGAACATGTGATATAAGACAGATATATACATTACTGAACACAAACAACAATTTACTTGATAACTGCATATATATTACTTGAGTATCATCTCTAAATTATTGAATTCTGTTCAAAGTAATAAAACATATCGAAATTACTGACCATTAGTTATGATTTTACTGACTTCACAACAAGCACTTACTTGTCCATTGTGTATATATTACTGAACTCTGCAGCATATAATAAAATGAATGTAAATTACTGACCGTTGTTTGGATATTACTGATCTCGCAACAATCATTTACGTGAGTATTGTCTCTAAATTACTGGATTCTATTCAAAGTAATAATGCATATAGAAATTACTGACTATTTGTTATGATTTTACTGACTTCACATCAAGCACTTACTTGACCACTGTAATAAAATGAATGTAAATTATTGACCGTTATTTAGATATTATTGATCTCGCAACAACTATTTACTTGATTGTTAAAATATATTACTGACATGAGTACTTGGATCTCGATTTTCTGCAAGAAATCATCAATTCGAATGTTTTCTTTCCAACACGTTCTTCCTATTTTTTAGGACGCGATATAATTGGAATACCACTTATTTTTAAATCGCTTTGCATATTAATCTCCTTCCAAAAATATCATCCTTCGAAATAGGTAACCACTCAATTGGTATTACACGTGTGTAGCCTACAAATGGTGCTCACCGAAACGCTAATGGGCCATGTGCGCAGGATAAAAATCTTGTGTGTGTGTGGGGGGGGGGGGGGGAGTTGTCCCCTAGGGGTAGCCAACATGGCTGCCCCCACCACATTTTTCGCAAAAATTTTTATTTTTTGGGAAAAATATCACCTTGTATATTCATCCCTATATCCCTTCTATATGTCATTCGAATTTCGTCAGAAATAGAGACTCCTATGGCCTCCATCCAGACGTCATTTTTTTAACGGTCCGCATGATTTTTTAAATCGACTCTGTCTGTATGGAGGCCGTAGGAGTCTCTGTTTCTGATGAAATTCGAATGGCATATAGGAGGGATATAGGGACGAATATACATGATGATATTTTTCAAAAAAAATAAAAAATTTACCCCAAAATGGGGAGGGGCAGCCCCATCAACCCCATATATATATATATATATATATATATATATATATATATATATATATATATGGGAAAAGGGAGCCTACACCCAGGGGTGTAGGTAACTACCTACACCCGGCTCATTTTTTCATTATTTGTTAATTTTTTTGAAATGAAACTTTTGAGGAATTAGATCACTCTATATCATCATGGTGTCATTCAAAGTTCAACTTAATTCGAGACTCCTATCATCTGCATCAAGACCGTCAAATTTTAACGGTCTCAGAATTGCTGAAAATGGCACCTTCTAGATAAGCATGATAGGAATGTTTGTTTTGCATGAAACTTGATACACATATTCATCTCAATATATTAAGAAAATCCCCATAAGATTTCATTCTTAAAACTCAAAAATCGTGAAAAAAAAGGCCGGGTGTAGGTAAGTTACCTACACCCTGGGTGTAGGCTCCCAGCTCTCTCTCTCTCTCTCTCTATATATATATATAGGGGAAAATGTGTATGCCCCTAGGGGGAGCTAACTTAGCTTCCCCCGTCCCTTTTTCACAAATTTTTTTTATTTTTTTTTTCGAAATCTAAAATCGTGTAAATTCATTATTAAATCCCTATTATGTCATTCAAATTTCATGCGAAACAGAGACTCCTACGACCTCCACCCAAACGGGGTCGATTTAAAAAATCTTGTTACCGTTAAAAATGACTGTCTGGATGGAGGCCGTAGGAGTGTCTGTTTCGCACGAAATTTGAATAGCATAATATAGGGATATAGTGATGAATATTCATGGAAGAAATTTTCAAAAAAATGGTGAAAATGGAACAGGGGGAGCCAAGTTAGCTCCCCCTAGGGGGCAGCCCCATTTATCCCTACGTATGTACGTAGGTACGTACGTACGTACGTAGGTACGTATGTACGTACGTACGTATGAGCAACCCATCCCTTTATAAGCAACACATCGATGTCATACTAAATTCTCATTCTGCAACTCGGCATTTCCCTCGACATCCCCCTACCTCCGTCTCTATGGAGGGGTGTCCCGGTATCGTCTGCGACAAAGCCACTTTCATTGTCGTCTCCCTGTAACGATTGGAGGGGCCTCGACACATTGTGTTTCTGCTTCCTTCTCTGCGTCTTTTTCTGGTGAGATGAGACATACCCATTGATGGGTTCTTACTAAGTAGTCGCAAGAACTTGTCAAATTTCAATTTTAGTGGGGAAATCTCGCCTTCCGTCGATGATCTGAGGAGCCTCCGATTCTTGTAAGAATGCAATTTTATTGTACATTTTTTGTTTGTTTGTCCTGATGGTGTTACAACTAAAAAAAGAGTAGTTGTTTCAATTGTTTTTTTCCATCAGTAGAAGATTTCATATCATTTTTTATTGTGGTTAAGAACCATCAATATAATCAAATGCACAATTCAATATTAATACTCAGATCAAGGAATTATCGAGAGAAGTTGAAATATCACAAAAAAATACAGTGTATAATGGATTGCTCTATCGATATTTGTTGGATATCACAATGTTGAGCCACATGTTTGTTTGTTTAATATGACATTTAATTACTTTAATTAGTTTGCTTAGCAAGTGTTAGCAAGTAAGAGTTTATATTATTATTGGGGTTCGCGGAATCGCAAGCGAGGATGGGGAAGGACAATGTGCAGACTGCAGAGGCAAGCGAAGATCGTAAGGTAAGATAGTGTTTTATGGCTTCAACTTATTTCGTCAAAAAAAAATAATTAATAAACTCCTAATATATACAATGCATACCTGATCCCGGATCAGTAATCCATAGTCCATAGTTATTTTTTGGATTATCTTTCAGAGATTTAATTAATTACTTAAGAAATTCATATTAGCCTTTATTGGATTGGGTCTAAATTTGTACTAACATATTTAACATTCAACATATAAAATTTTTAAGATGACTTGTGTACTACCATTCAACATTCAACATATAATTTCTTTTTCAATTGGCTTGTTTTACTTTTTCCATATCTGTAACATTTTATAAAATCATCGAGCGCAGCTTCGATAAACTATGTAAGTTTATCCATCGCCTTTAAAATTATATACCTCAATAATGGTATTTTCAATCATTTAAATACTTGATTAAATATTGGCCCCACCTATAAATTATTTCTGGCTCCGCCCATGTATGTATGTATGTGGATACGGACATTACCACAAATTGAATCTATATTGACGCTATTTAAAAAAAATACCATTCTATCTTAGGTTGTTAAGTAAAACAACGATATTAATCATTGCAAAAATAATTTTTATATTTGAAACTAGCGAGGAATGTCATGTCTATTAATATAACATTAGCAAATGATATATATATCGAAATTGTTGACAATTTTAAACTAAAAATTAGCGATGATTAGTTAAAATTTTAAAAAATAACAACATATAAGTATGGTTCTATGCACCGTCACTAATGATATAACAACAAATACAATATTCACAGTAAATTTAAAGTATAAAAAATATTTAATTACACATGATATTGTCGTTATATATTTAACAACGAGCTTTATATTGTATACAGGGATGAAGCTAGGAATTCCTACTTGGGGGGACCAAGTTATTGAGATTATATATAATGAGAAAATGAGGCTACACCCATCCCATTTTTCTCCAATTTTTTTTGAAAAATTCTGACATCCTTAATATGTTATTCCAATTTCGTCAGAAATAGAGCCTCATATGCCCTCCATCCAGAACATGTCGATTACATCAATTCTAAGATCGTTAAAATTATTTGTTCTAGATGTAGGGCATATGAATCATTGTTCTCACGAAATTCTATTTACATATTAGAGGGATATAGTGATGAAAATATATGGTAGAATTTCTCAAAAAAATAAAAAATAGAGAAAAATAGTACATAGGAACTTGGGGCAACCCCATTTTTCTCATATAAAATTTATCTTTGTTAATATTTCCCATTGTAATTATTAGAATGTATTTACAAGTGCATTTCACAAAGATACTCTTGTAAAATTGCAGTTTCACATAAATATCCCAACAAATATTGTATTGACAAAAAAATCGCTACAAAATTCTTCAAACCAAAATATACTGTCATTAACACAATGTTAAGTTATACCATTAAAACTAATATTTTAAAAAATAATAGTATATCGCTCATAATGTAGGAATGCAAAGGAGATATATATATATATATATATATATATGTACCAATTTCGTATAATATTGCATGTTAGGGGTTCATATGGATCGGATCAGATCGGATCGGATTTTAGCTTAATCCATGTCCAATACAATCTTAACGGATTTAAACTTTTTTCCTATCCAACCCAATCCATCAAATATTTGAATCCAGACCAATCTAATCCATTGGATTACAGATTGATTCAAATTTTTTATGTTTATGTATTCCTTCTCAATTGTTTACACTCTCATGTTTGTGCTTTATCGGACACTAGCCCTCAACATTTAAATTATGACTCAAAAAAGATCAATTCACAATGAAATAATAAATACCATTAACAGTTTTAGAAAGAGACGTTGTGGTGATGAATTAAAAAAGATCAATATGTAGTTATTTTGTTGTTGTGGGTTATGTGTAACATGTAATAATGTAAAACTTACACATGTCGATAATTAGATTATTGCATTCATGTCATAGTATGATTTTTCTTGGAAGATGGGAGGGATTATGGATGCAGACAAACGGATACTGATATGGACATAGGTGTTCCCATATCCTTATTAGTTTTTAAATACGAATGTGATGCATATAAAGATATTGACGGATGAAAAATATATTACCATATCTGTAAAAAAAATGGATATCATGGATATTGATCACATATGAATATACTATAAATACTCTATATATTAGCTTAAATATACATGTATTGGATGGAATTCAAATGATATAAATATTCTAAATATGCTTAGATCATAAGATACATAATTATGTTATATAAAGTTAAAAATAAAATATACAACGCTATTTATATATATAATAGATATATAATACGAATATAGATTTTTGTTGATATAAATATGATATTAGTATCTGTATCCATTTGAAAACAGTTGCAGATACGGATATGAAAATTTATATGATATGAATATAATGACGGATCATATACTAACATATCCATATCTTTACGACTTGTAAATGGAAGATGGGGGACCATTGTGTACAACTTATTATTATTTATAGTTAATTATTATATATAAATCATATCCTATTATACTACTATGATATATGTAAGAATTATTTGAGAGACGGGGGGCAAGCCCCCTCCCACTCCCCTATCTTCATCCCTGATTGTGTAGATCAATTTTATTGTAATGGAATATTTACGGATTTCAAAATGATATCCATATCGATCTTCATTTTAAAACAAATATGGATACAGAGGCTAAAATCCGTATAATAGGTCAATCGAGCAAACACATAAAAATAAAAAATCACAGAAACAATAATATAGCAAGACAACAAAACAGGAACAAAGCTCCATGGATGAGGTTGGGAAGAGGGCATGGAAGTTTGAACTCGAGAAAGAACATGCTCTTCTTCGTGGGAGGGTGTGGACGTGCATGTGCATGTGCATGTGGCACTGTGCCCGCACGTGCAATGCACTGTGCAGCTCAGGATCGGTGCACGTGACGTGGTTCCTATTCGGTTTGTTAATTTGGTCGTAATATATGTAATGTAGTTTCGATTTAGGGTTTGCAGAAGAACATCGTTGGCAGTCATCATTTTGATTTTATAATTAAGTGGTGCAGATGCAGTTGTTTCTACGTATCTTTGTGGTTTGAATGTCTTTTTATTTTTTTGGCTGATAGTGAGTTTTTGATGGTGTCAGTGAGGAGACACTTCTTTGTAGTTTTCCACGATTACATCTAATGACAAGATAATTTTAGGGCAAACTCTTTTTCTAGACCCTTGCCTGTGTCGAAGCACATTCTCATCCACTTTTGATAATTATCAAGTCACTGTTTCTTGGCGCAAAGAAAGTCGACGTGTAAACACCTTTCACTTGTGGTCTCGGGCCTCGATTCATTTCTTTCAATTTTAGGTGTAGTTGATAAAAAAAGAGGTCAGATCTCTTCCAAAAGCTTAATCAGAATTATCCCTTAATTTCAATGACAAAAATTGGCCTTTACCCCTTATCATTAGTCTCAATTAAGGAACCATAGAAGACTTTAAATCTCGGAAAAATCTTTCTTTTGATGATGTTCATTTTCAAAGGGTTTTTGGAATTGTTGTCCGTGACGAACGACATGCTTGGCCTTTCAACCTGATCTTTTAATACCATTTGAAGGCCCTTATTTTTTATCTCGTGCAAATGTTTTTATTCTACAAATTTTTTATGGTTCAAACAGTTATGCATTTGAAGATTTTTAGATATACTTAAAGCTATGTTGTGCATTTCCCCTTATAAATATATGATTTGCTCATTTTTATGATTTAAGTATGCAATTTATGTAATGTGTCCGAAACTTTTACATTATATATATATGATCCATGTTTACATGTATGTTAAGCAATAGAAGACTTAAAATCCCAGAAAAATCCTTCTTTTGATGATGTTCATTTTCAAAGGGTTCTTGGATTGTTGTCCCTGACGAACGACATGCCTGGCCTTTCAACCTTATCTTTTAATACCATTTGAAGGCCCTTATTTTTTATCTCATGCAAATGTTTTTATTCTACAAATTTTTTATGATTCAAACAGTTATGCATTTGAAGATTTTTAGATATACTTCAAGCTAAGTTGTGCATTTTCCCTTATAAATATATGATCGGCTCATTTTTTTGATTTAAGTATGCAATTTATGTAATGTGTTCGAAACTTTTACATTATATGTATGATCCATGTTTAACCATGTATGTTAAGCAAGTTTCAAATGAGACATATGTTGAATATGCAACTTATATGATGAAATGATATTGAGTGGATGCACACAAAAACCTAATCACTCGTACAGTCATGAACAAGTAAGAGGATTTTGAGTCTCAAGTATGTATGCAATAGACTTTGGATCGTAAGCAAAGTGTTCTTTGACCTTTGAGACCATCTGCACATATGAAAGTAAGATAAGGTCATGACCCATTAACAAGGTCTAAGCTTATGACAATGAGTTTAAGCTCACCACTCGAATCAAATCTTATTTTAAAAAAGCTAGAGAACTAAGTAAAATAAGCATGCAAGAAGGAGATAGTAAAAGAGGCTATGCCATTATAGAATCGTGATGTTTCTTTTAAGGAATGACATTATTTTTATTTTTGATTGATTTCCTTCCGATTGTAAAAACATGTATTTTAGACAATATTTGTAATTCAACATTGGATGACGGGATGACATTGCGCCAATATAGAATTGTAATTTTTCTTATTATGTATGACTTTATTTTGATTTTTGTTTGATTTTTTATGTTGTAAAAGCATATATTTTAGACAGTAATTGTAATTCAAGATTGTATACATTTTTTCTGGGATATATGTTGCCAGGATTTTCACAGGTGTTTAATGTTTTTTTAGGCATTTTAATTTTAAAAAATACGTCCAAAGTTTTAAAAAACATCATTCAATTATATATAATTCTTCTATGAGAAGAACCAAGCTAAAACAAATCCTGCAACACATCAACATGATTAATTCCCTTCCGAATCCGCATATGTAATACGGACATCAAGAACACCGGTCTTCTCGATCTATCTTGCCTTCATGCAAACATTTCCTTGGAATTTATCGGTAGGAACTTGGAGTTGGAGTTTCCTTTCCTGGAGTTACCTTACCTGGAACTTGGAGTTGGGGGCCTGTAGCTGTGGTCGCTACGTCATCCAGCTTTGATTCTCCTGCTATTAGTCGGTTTTGGAAAATGCTGAATGAAAATGCTCCAAAAAAAACACGCACGCAAGCATGATGCTTATGATAGAATATAACTAAATCAGGCACAAACTTGATTGAGATTCAATGAGAAGACTGAAACCTGGACTGGAAGTTTTAACCGGAATCATCCCTGATCAGTGACAGTTCAGATATAAAGATCTACCATAAAAGCCCTTGTTCAAGTCTCATCTAACAAGATGTTGTGAGGCATTAGAAAACGAGCCTCTACAGTCGATGACTTGTGCATAATATAGGCAACTCCCCATCACGCAGGAAGAGCGGCTTAAATAAAGAACCTTGATGGGCTACATAAACGCAAACAGAAACAAATGCTGAAGAGTTCTCGTCACAAGGACCTCCACAGAAATATCAACCAGGGTACCTGAAACAGCAGTAAAATCTAAGACTTACACCTTTGCACATAAGATGGCTGATCAATAGAGTCAACACAGATAATTAATTATCGAAAAAAGCCAAAGCAAGAGATGCTAACTATCAAGCAATCTCAAATAATAATGGTGGTTACGCAAACCAGCAAAGCCTATATGGTTAGAAGACTGGCACACTAGATAGGGTACTGTTTATGGAAAAATATAACACTTGTACCATTTAGGATGGAAGGTGAACTGGTGCGAATTATCCCAATACCAATAGAGCATATCATTGATATCAAACGTTTTTAATGCAAAAAATGCTATTATAAAGTGTTGATAATAGGGACGGATTGGGTCAATCGGATAATTAAATCTTAGATATAACTATTGTGTAGTATAGGGTCATGTTTTTCGTGACTTCGTCTCATGTCTCTTGTTGTGAGAGTTGGGTGTTAGTGGAATCTATATAATGCCTTCAACTACCGTAATCAGTGACAAGAATCAATGAGAGAAAACACCAATTATTCTGCTTCTCACGTGTAGTGGAGCAGTCATCGTGATCGTATCCAACCACATAAATCTGTATTTTTTATATTGTGATCGTTGGCTTTATCTTTTTATGTTATTTTTCATTATTATATCGGAGTGAGTCGATTCTAAGGCATCCATTAAGGTCTATTTTATTCCAATTATATTATGCTTGAAGCTGTTGAAGTTTAAGCCATGTCGATGGCTGTGATCCCTTGGAGAAGAGAGGCACGGCAAGCAAGGGGAGTTTTCCTGACGATGCTGTAAAGCTCGCAGGCAATGGGCATGCCAGGGCTTTCATTGGAAGAGGTATTCAATGAAGAAAGAGAGAGGCATCAAAACAAATGGATCTCATCCGGAGATGAAACCCTGCTGCTCAATGAAGAAACGGCGTAGAAGACACACCGCAAAGTTGGCACTGCAGGTAGTACTTGCATGTGAGCGGGTGAGGGTCTACAAGCCAACCCAAGAATGAGAATGGCGGCATCTTACGAAGCTTTTGATCGTCGAAGGCAGCAAGGCATAGAGCGATCACGCATGAAGTGGCATTAAAGCTGAGGATATCACTGGCACCTAGAGATGGATTGGGGAAATGATGAAAAAAGAACGAGAATAGTTGTTTATGACCCATATTTCTTTCTTCAAACTACGTCGGATATCTCTATTATTCCAAGTATAGAAAAGGGGGTAACGAGGGAACTCTACCTTTGTTAGAGTTCTCCACAAAGACTCATGTCCATCCTACGAAGGATAGGACTCAAGTTCCATCCTCCTTTGATCGTGGTCCCCAGGATGAGATCTTTTCTTTAAAGTTCCTACGTGAGAGAACTCACTTCAAGTCGCATTTGTTAAAAGGGACTATTTTTAGATCTCCATGGGCATCCCTACAACTTTTTACAGCCCTTGAGAGATACGAGAAGTCTTCCTCTAAGGGGACACATTGTGGACCAAAGATCTCCATGAGGGAGATTCATTGCAATGGCATTGACTATAATCGATGTAGATAAGGTATGGAGCAAAGGCACTTCGTGATGTCCATTGCAATGGCAGCTGCGTGATGGATCCTCACTCAAGAGCCTTCCAATTCCTCCTGCTCACTAGCATGATCAAGATACATCATAGCAGCAACAACAACCAGATAATAAGTAGCATTAAGTAAACATGGTTTATTATATCATATATTTAGTGTATGAATATGTACTATGTAGAGAATCTTCACATTTATGCAAGTGGAACAATGTATATTATGCTGCAGCTTGAAGTGGAGTGCTGAGAACGGTGAAGGATAATCAATCAGGTAATTGGATCTTATGAAAGATCCAATTATTGCGCACAAAATTACAATACAAAGCCTTTCATACATTAAGCATGGTTGGCTACATGAATTATTTGCCTCCATTCAGATCTATCGTTGGTCATTCTCGAATTTAGATCCAAATACATAAGATCCTGTTAGATAGTCTCATTTCAACATTTCGTGGGTCTTCCTCGCCATCTTTTAGCCGGCTCAACTTCCCAAATCTCGAATCTTCTAGCTAGTGTATCAACCGACCTCCTTTGCAGACGGTCAAACCATCACATAAAATAGTAGAGGCTCCTCTCCACTTTAACCAACTTATATTTATTTTATGAGTAACATCTATATCGATTTCATATCATGTTGCAAAATAGATCTAAAGTATCTAAAATAATCTATCTTTTGAGTGTTATCAACTCGAATCATCACCTCCATTCATTCAGCACTACTTCCATCAAAGATTACTATAAATTAAAACGAGTACAACTCTCTTTGTTCCCTCGTTCTCTCATCTCTTTCTTCTCTCTCCCCTCTTTCTTTAGAGGTTACACTGTTCTAGTGGTGATATGGAGGCAATGCCCTTATCACGTCTATATATAGCCCAATTACAAACTTATAGTCCTATTTTCATTAGGACTATAAATAGAATACAACTCAACTGCTCTTAGGAGCAAGAGTCTCATCTCATTAGGATTCCTAATCCTAATAACTCTAATCCTAACAATCTTCCGCTTGAGTAGAATTCCATCACGGTCTCTTCATTACCTTTAGTCTGCACTGGACCATTCTCATCATTTTCAAGTCTATTTAGTATGAACTCATCGTTTATGGGTGACGTACCCGTCACTGGGTATCCTCAACATACCATCTTGCACGATCTCTTGTCAGCCGCCTATAGCAGTATTCCTCGACGCCTTTGGTCGATTTGTGCAAGAGCATATCGTGTGGTCTCGTCGACATCGAGCCTCACTATGATCCGTTGCATCGTGTCCCTTCAACAGCACTGAACTCAGCTCTGATACCAGTTGTAGGGAACGGAAGCAGTACTGATGCAAAATGGAAGTTACGATGGCGGAAGAATAAATATTAATGGTGGAAATTCGGTGGAAGAAGAAAATGGAGTGGTTGAGAGGAGAAAGCGCGCCAGTTGCGCTGGCGCAGGATCGAGGAAGAAGAAGCGCGTAGATCGCGTAGGGAAGAGAGAGAGAGAGGGAGATAGAGATAAAATCTCAATTTTTATATCATCTGAACTGTTTAAAACAATAGACTACCATCCCTTTGTATAGGAGGGATGAGGTTACAAAGATAGAAATAAAATTCAAATTGATTCTAATTGATTTGAATCAAAATTCAAATCTAACTTATCCTAATTTGACTCTAATTTGAAATTCGAAATTCAAATTGACAACCGACTACTAATTTGAGATCATACGCAATCTCTTTTAATTAAATAAAAATACGATGACTCGAATAAACGTAAATAAAATTAACCTCTAATTAACGGATAAAAAGTAGAAAATGAGGCCCTATTTATCCGTTTCACGTTGCATCAGTTCTCCTAAACAATTCGTCTCTGATGAATTGCTGAATCTGCGGGCTTGGAGGTTGATAAATTTAATTCAACGTTCTCGATCATCCCTTGGAAGAATTGGTGTGGAGCAAATGGCAGAATCCATGCGTGCGCAATGCGAAGGTTGGAGCCGATAGCTTTATGACGAAAGAACATGTGTGGCAAGAATGCTGGCGCCCACTCGGATTTTCTCCCCTTGTCGCAGTGCTTGAAAAATTGATGTGGCATCTTCATGTCGGACAGCTCGGCCTTTGGAGATTCCATAGCAAAGCAGTAGCACAAGTATAGTAAAAGAGGAGATGTGGTCAATGAATTAAGCAATGGTGCCTTTAAATAGGTGAAATCCATGATCCTAATCCTAACTGGGTAAGGAGGCCACCCAAATTTCTTTATTTCAGCCCTGCTTTTTAAATATTCTTGTATCATGGGGGTGGACTGCAAAAGTTCCACCCCTTCATTCCACTTAAGTTTTATCCTCTTATAATTAACTTTGGATGGGGGATTATTTTTATAAAATCTCCAAATCAAACCATCCCAAAATTTACGGGATACATCCTTCGATTGGGTCTCATATTCCTTTCGTAAGGAAACCCTTGTTAGGGTTTACTTTCTCCAGAGGCAACATCGACGACGGCTCATAAAGGGCGAGCTGTGCAGACGATGGTGACTGGTGCGGCGGTATCAGGTCGGAAAGGGAAGTGTGGTGGTACGGTGGATGGACAAGGGGCTAGGCAGAGAGGCTAGCGACGATACGGGGCCTAAGTGGGGGGGGCGACGCCGACGCGGTTGCTGTGGGATGGCGACATTCTGGCAGGATCAAGCATCGGAGGTTGGAGAGTGGTGGATGGTGTGAGAGAGGGTCGATGGATTGGAGGGGCGTGGGGGTTTCACTGGGGTTGCGGCAGGAGAGGGATGATGGGTTGAGTGGCGATGGCGTCAGGGAGAGGTAGAGGGGGGTCCAGGAAGACATCGGAGAAGAATGAGAGCGGGGTTCAGGTGTAGCAAGAGGTACGGGGTTGGCAGGAAGGGGCGTTGGAGCTGAGAGGTTTGCCAGAGTGGTGGGCTCGCATGGGTTGCGAGGGTAGCGGGTGGGGGGAATCGGCGGCAGGGGGCGGGGTTGGGGTTGTGGGTGCAGGTGTCGCCGAAGGGGTTACAGGTGCAGCGGGTGAGGGTGGTGTTGCGGGGGTGGCGTCGGGAGGTGGCAGAGGTGGTGGTGGGGAAGGGGGGTTCGTGAGAGGGCAGCGGGCGGGCTGTAGAGCGATCTCTGCGGCGTTTTCAAGTCTGAAAATACCTGGACAACAAGTAGATCGACACTTTTTCCTCCTGCCACGGTCTGGACTGAGAGCAAATCGTTATTGACGGCGAGATTTTCGTGATTTTCTTCATCGTGGGTCTGGACAGCAGTTTCTATGATCGAAGATTTTGATTTGGCGACGCATTGATTCTCGAAATTAGCTATCAAATCTCGTAGCTTTGATTGGAAATCAAGCAATACGTCAATTATCTCCTTGTCGTAAGCTTCTTCGGCTCGCCGTTTACGCTCCGATGAATGATGGTCTTTCGTCGCATGTCGGCGCGAACGTCTGGACGGATCGTCAGATCGTGAGGACGATCTGTATGCCATGCTCTAATGCCAAATGATGCAAAATGGAATTTGCGACGACGGAAGAATAAATATTGATGGTGGAAATTCGGTAGAAGAAAATGGAGTGGTTGAGAGGAGAAAGCGCGTCGGTTGCGCGGGATCGAGGAAGAAGCGCGTAGATCGCGTAAGGAAAAGAGAGAGACGAGAGAGGGAGATAGAGATAAAATCTCAATTTTTATATCATCTGAACTATTTAAAACAATAGACTACCATCCCTTTATATAGGAGGGATGAGGTTACAAAGATAGAAATAAAATTCAAATTGACTCTAATTGATTTGAATCAAAATTCAAATCTACCTTAACCTAATTTGACTCTAATTTGAAATTTAAAATTCAAATTGACAACCGACTACTAATTTGAGATCACACGCGATCTCTTTTATTTAAATAAAAAATACGATGACTAGAATAAACGTAAATAAAATTAACCTCTAATTAACGGATAAAAAGTAGAAAATGAGGCCCTATTTATCCGTTTCACGCTGCATCAGGTACTAACCCTTCTCCGATACCAGTAGTTGGGACAAGACGATGTATCGTCTCCACTCAAATACCGTTTGTTGAGATGCAAACCACAATGCAGATGTGGATGAGCAATCATCCACCATCACGGAAGTACGTGAAGAAAAGATAACCAGATATAACGATGGTCGATCACCTCTCACGATCATCGGGGAAGAAAGATCATTATAAATTAGAATGAGTACAACCCTCTTTGCTCCTCGGACGTTTATCCCTTTCTTCTCTCTCTCTCTCTCCCTCTCATTTCTTTAAGTGTTACATTGTTCTAATTGTGGTATAGAGGCAATGCTCACATCCCCTCTATATATAGCCCAATTATACCATATAGTCCCATTTCCATTAAGACTATAAATAGAATACAAGTTACAACTCAACTACTCGTAAGAGTAGGAGTCCCATCCCATTAAGATTCGTAATCCTAATGAATTATAATCCTAACAACCTCCCCCTTGAGTTGAATTCCATCATGATCTCTTCATCGTCTTGAGTCTGCATTGGGACATCCTCGCCATTTGCAACTCTCATTAGCAGGAACTCATTGCCTCTGGATGATGCACCCGTCACCGAGTACCCTCAACGTGCCACCTTGCACGATCTCCTGTCAGTCGCATCTAGCAGTATTCTTCGATACCTCTGATCGGTTTATCCAAGAGACCATCATATCACGGCTTCTGAGGATTACACATTTATTACATCACGTCGTGTCGTCGACATCGAACCTCGCTCTGATCACTCGCATACCAGTTGTTGGGACATGAGCAGGTATCATCTTTGCTCAAATACCGATTGTTAGGGATATGAATCACAATACGGATGTGGGTTCGCAATCATCTACTACTACGGAAGCACATAAAGAAAAGACAACCATATATAACGGTGGTCGGTCACCTCTCATGACCACTGGAGGAGAAAGAACATTATAAATTAGAACGAGTACAACTATCTTTGTTACCTCGCTCTCTCATCTCTTTATTCTCTCCCCCCATCCCTCCCTTTTCCTTAGGTGTGACATTGTTCTAGTGGCGGTATGGAGGCAATGCCCTCGTCCCTTCAATATAAAGCCCAATTACAACCCTATAGTCATATTACCATTAGGACTATAAATAGAATACAACTTAACTACTCTTAGGAGTAGGAGTCTCATCCCATTAGGATTCCTAATCTTAATGACTCTGATCCTAACAAATTGTACCCACTGTAATGGCCAGTGTGCCTACCACTGAAAAAATCATGGTTCAAATCCCTCCCCCTTCTGGAGGAGGGCTGTGTTAGGTAGTAGACAATCAACATAAAAAAACAATTGGATCCTTCAACATTGATTTGATAAGAAATCATTTAGCCGACACTACTTAAAGTGAGAGAAGGCTTTGCCATTTTTTATTTTGTATATTAATAAGAGTTTTATTACGATCTGCCTTTGACCATTTAGTGAGATCCATCAACAAATCTCAAATGTTAAAGTTTCCCAACACCAATATGTTGAGCTCTTCATTAAAATATTTCATCAGCTCCAACCCTCTCAATTGTAGAACAATCGCTCCTCGCCCAAGCACCCAATGATATCTGGTCTAACATCCAAAATCGCAGACATTATAAGATGGCCAATGAAGAAATGGCATGCAGTTGCTCTATGCCCTTATTATTTATCCATTATCATCATCATCTCATAATCAGCTTCAAATACCCTCTCTCACCTCCTTTTGCACCTCCTTCAGCAAGTACCTCTTCCATCCTCTATCACCACCCTATTCTCCACCACCAATCCCATACTCTGAGCTCCCACTCCTTACTTCCCTACACCTTCCCATAGGTAATCTCACGATCTCATCACATCCATTTTCCTTTTCTGAAGGCCTCTCCCCTCATAGTATGCTCCCAGTTCAGTTGTATCCATCTAAAGACCACCATTCTAAACGCCTTCTCCAACTTGTCCACCATCAAGCGCATCGCTGTCAAGCTCCATGTTGCTTATTTCTGCATTGACCATTGTGGCTACCACATCCACCTGCCATCTTCTTCCTCCTCTGATATTTGAAGCATTGCCACTTTGCTCAGTCCGATGACAACTGCTTCCAGTACCTTACCCTTCCCCAAGAACTTTGTGCATGCTTTCCAAATCTTTCAATACCATAAAAAATGAGAACATTGACACAATCTCGGTGACTACCACTGTCTGTGAGCTATTTTAATTGGTTTACTCGGGAAAAAACAATCAAGAAAGGGAGATAGGTGCACGATATGAGCGAAAGAGCAAAGAGCGGGTTGGAAAAGGAACGATTTTCTATTAGTTGTTTTGATTAAGCTCTGCAATAGGATTTACAGCTTACATTTTGATTGTAATCCAGATCAACTCATGTAAGGTTACACTGTAACTGCAGTCCTCTCGCGGACAGCATGACTATAAAATGAATAACTTTTGCGGGTTTTGAATGCAATTATGAATTCTGCAAACCTTACAAATATTTGTAATGTCCTGATTGTGTCATGTGGCTGCAATGAGATGGTTTTAGTATCAAGATTATCATTTTTAAGGGGACAGAGAGGTGTGCACCCAGGCAGGGCATGCCCGCTACCGTGATGTGATGCAATATTTCTCAAATTGGCAAGATAAATCAAATTAGAGCAAGTGGTTGATTTGGGAGTTTTTAAAATTAGGGATTTATGTCCTTAATTAGTTATCTTAATTAGTTTGCTTATTTTATCTAAATAAATTGAGATAGTAATTTCAACTTTTTTGGTAGATAAAATTAGTTAAAAGTCTATTAGAACCGGTTAGAGTCAACTAGGATCGGTTCGGATTTTATTTGAATTCGAATTTGATTCACTTTCTATTTTTGTAATCCCACCCCTCCTATATAAAGGGATTGATAGTCTATTGTAAGGAAGAATTCAGTTCAGATTATATAAAAATTGAGTTTATCTCCATCTCTGTCTGTCTCTCTCAACGTGATCTTCACGATTCATCCCCAATACCCCGCACAACCGGCGTGTTCTTCTCTTTCTCCCTCTCCTCTCAATATTTCTTCCACCGAAATTTATTTTCCACCGTTGAATATTTTATCGATTGCATCATTTGGTATCAGAGCATGTCAATCGAATCGTTCCTACGATTCGACGATCCTGTCGACTATTGCAAGATGCAATTCAACCTGAGTCGTCTATTTCATGGCTCGCATTCACGTTCGCGTTCGAGGAAGTTCAAGGATCGCCTCCTATCAAGTCTCAAAGTCCAAGCATGGCTGGACACAGAACTCGATGAAGAAACCTTCGTCAACCAACAAAATCAGACCACCGTAGCTACTGTACAACCCGTTTTTGATCAAGGGAAAGAAGGTACGTTCAGTACCAATGATGATTTTATTGACACAATTTCAATACTAGAATAACAGAGCAAAGGACCCATCTTTGATGAAGATCCTACAAAAGAAGCACGGGAAATCATCGATCTATTTGTTGTTGGAGCTGTTGTCCAAAAAGAAAACAAGAACCTGGAACCCATCTATGATGGTCTTGTGGATGAAGAAAACAACATCCTCGATCTGCTCTCATCCAAGGATGGTATCCAGGAGGCCGTAGATCTAGCCATGGTTGAATTAGGGGCCCTAAAGACCCCACCGGTGCTTCAACCTTCGTCGCTCGCGCCGTCGCTACCCTCTTCCCCAGCCATCGACCAACCACTTCGCTTTTCCCCACAGCAGTTGCCCCCATCACCACCACCAGTAGCCTCCACCAGCCACCTCCACCCGGTTCCAACACCCTGACGGGGCCACAACGACTTTCATGAGCTCCACAACCTGAAAACCACGACCCCCCAAAAGGGGGCGTGCCGCGAAGTCGATCGACCCCCTTGGAGCGGAACCCGATGCCGCCTTCTCCGTCACAACACATGATGGTGGGCCTCCTGGCTCCCGCCACCGCAGTTGCTTTCCCCTCGTGCTGGTAGCCTGCACCAATGGGAATCCTCACCCCGAGCGTCGCTTGTGGCCTCCCTTTCCAAGTTGCCGCCAATGCCATCTTTGGAATGGAGTGAATCAAACCCTAACGGGAGTTGGGGAGCTCCCTCCGGTCGAATCCCCTAAAAAAAGGATGGGATAATTTGGAGAAATTACAAGCATGCCCTTCCTCACAATTGCCTTTATATAAAGGGTCAATTGGAGGGTAAATTATGTTATTGGTATATTTTAAGTGAAGGGGTAGAATATTTGCAGCCATACCCCTCATTGGAAAGAAAACGTAACATGGAAAAGGATCAAAATCGGAGATGTTTGCTTGACCAATCCAGATGGAATTCTCCACCGACGGAATGAAGATCAAGCAATTCGTTAGGAGACGAATTTTTCAAGCGAGGGAGAAATGATGCAATATTTCCCAAATTGGCATGGCAAATCAAATTAGAGCATATGGCTGATTTGGGAGTTTTTAAAATTAGGGATTTCCGTCCTTAATGAGTTTGCTTATTTTATCTAAATAAATTGAGATTGTAATTTCAACTTTTTTGGTAGATAAAATTAGCTAAAAGTCGATTAGAATCAGTTTGAGTCAACTAGGATCGGTTCGGATTTTATTTAAATTCGAATTTAATTCACTTTCTATTTTTGTAATTCCACCCCTCCTATATAAAGGGGTTGATAGTCTATTACAAGGGATAATTCAGTTCAGATTATATAAAAATTGAGTTTATCTCCATCTCTCTCTTTCTCTCTCTCTCTCTCAACGTGGTCTTCACAATTCATCCCCACTACTCTGCGCAACCGAGGTGTTCTTCTCTTTCTCCCTCTCCTCTCTATATTTCTTCCACCGAAATTTATTTTCCACCGTTGAATATTTTATCGATTGCAACATGATATTGATTTTATAGATTTTCAATATAATTTTTATTAATAATTATCGTGATGATATTGATGACATGGGATGCCACTTTTTATGGCATCCCAGGTCGAATGCAGTTAATCTTTCGGCTTCTCAAAAAAAGAGAACGGGTAAAAATAATTAGCATATGATCCTATAATCATTAGCAAAGAGTGCAATTGTTACTAGAATTTAGAAAGGTTCCCCCATCAAGATTCCAAGATATTACATTACTTTAAGTAGTGATTTCACCTAACAAGAGTTGGAGCTGATGATTTCACCTGTCGAGGCGGTGCAAGGAGCGGGAGCAGGGGGCCATCGGGTGGTTTCACCTAGCAGGAAGGTGGCAAGGCCACTGCAATGTGGTGGGGGGTTGCGCCCTCGACTTGGCTTCGACCTTTGCAGCAGCACCATGAGAGCGTATTGAGGGACTTGGGCAGTAGTGGGTTGCTGCGGGCGGCTTTGGCATGCAACAACGGTGTCATAAGGGCACCGTCCTCTCGCGGGGAGACCCCAGGCGTTGTTTCAAATGTACGGGAATCGAGGCCACCTTGCAGCGGGATACAGGTAAGCGGTGAAATGCTATTCATGTGGGGGAGTGGGACACCGCATGAGGCGGTGTCCTCGATGGCTGCGACCGCTCGATGGCTTGATGGTGGTGCCTGATGGCGGGTAGTGGTGGTCAGTTGGCAACTAGTCATGGCCAGTCAGAGGGTAGTGGTGGGCGTGGGGGGTGGATCAGACCACCCTCCCGTGCATGGAATATCCTCTGGAAGGTGTCCTGGTGGGGGTGTGCCGATTTCCGACTGATTGTCTGCATGCAGCCATGATGGATATTGGCCAGTGAATTGACCCTGGGTTTGGGATGGGACATTGTCCTCCTGCAGGAAGGCGTTGTCTATGCTCGGGGGCTCTCCGTTGGTGAAGTGGGAGCTCTGTTGCGGGGCTCGAGAGAGGACTTGGTGAGGTGGAGGCGCCCATCTTTTCGGGACGGTGCCTCGCATGGTTGGTTCTACAAGATTTTGGTGCTAAAGGGCATGCCTCTCCGTGCACGGGATGTTCGATCAGTGGAGGCCCTGCTTGGGGACTTCGAGAAGGTGGTGTCCATTATGTGTACAGGACTCTCAAAGGAGGATAATGCTCATGTGAAGGTGGAGTTCGCTACGAGTAGGCTCTCTCTTCCCTCAGAAACATCGATGCTTGGTCGAAGTCCTTCGGGTTGGTACTGGAGGAGATTGGGCCCAATGGGGCTGGTGGGCCAAGCTGGGGCGAGGGAGCCACGAAGTCCTGTAGGGAATATTGTACACCCCCCGTGTTTGGGGTACGTCCTACCTAGGTTCCTGCTATGGACTCGTGTCTCGAATCTCGCGCTCAAGACCCATGTACGATGGAGCTCATACCATTGGGGACGAGCAATGCTTCTCGGTCCATACCTCGAGCCGCAAACTTGGCATATTTATCTGGTAGGGGTGTTTCTGTTGCTTAGAGCGATGCTTACGGTTCCATTCATTTGGTGTTCCTGACTTCAATTGGTGGGCATTGTGACCCTTGCCTTTTGCATTAGGGGGTTGGGAGTAGAGGCCCTTACGGATCGATGGCGAGCGGTGGCTTGCCGATGGATGTCGCTCTTGGCACCTCATTTGTACCTTTTAGCTCGAGAGAGGCGGAGTCCTTCCTGGGTTCCTTGGCAGAAGCCTCCCGAAAGTCTAGAGGAGACCTCTCATTGCGCCTTTCACCCCCGTGGCACTTTGGGAAGAAGTACTTATGCCTCTCCTCAAAGGAGAAGAGGTGGATCTTGGTAGTGTATGAGGCGCTGACACAGGCATACTGCTCTAGTGATTCGGTTGCAGGACGGCGGCGGGCTCTTTTGGGCCCAGGGGTGAGCTGGTGGGGGAGGCGGCTTCTGCAGCACATGTAGAGCCTTCGATCGATAGTAGCAAGGGGCGGTTGGATTTGGTAGTGGACAATGCCCTGTTGAGCTTCCCGGGTGTGGTGCCGCCATCTAGAGCTACCCCTGTTGATTTATGAAGATCCTCTCCTGGAACATTAGGTGTGTGGGGAGGTCGGAGAAGAGGATGGTGATCCGGGACTTACATGCAGAGGCATTGGCGGATGTGTTGCTCTTGCAAGAGAAAGATTTCTCATGATTTTGATGATGTGAGGAGTTTGATTGGTGGATCTCGACTAAATGAGTACAAGTCACTAGATTCTTCGTGGGCCTCTGGCGGTTAGGCAATCGGATGGAATGGAGAAAGCCACGGTCTTCTGAGGGAGGCGAACAAGAGGAGGTACTCTATCTCGATGTTGTTGATGAGAGGGGCAGACGGGGTGATGTTGATGGTGACCAATGTGTATAGTCCACCTAATGGTGTTGGCATGTCTGAAATGGCTGAGGACTTGAGGTTACTCAGGGAGAGGTACCCTGACATGGCTTGGATTATGGGAGGGGGGACTTTAATGTGATGTTGCACCCGAGAGACATGCCCCAAATGCACGAGGGTGTTGATACGGGTTCAAAGGAGCTAATGTGTTTCATCAGTGGCATGGGCTTGCATATTTTTGAGGCCAGTGGATGTCGTTACACATGGAGAAACGCCTGATTCAGATCGCGCAGAGATCGTTTCCTGATCTCCCAGGTGGCGATTGGGCTCTTCCCTCTGGCGGATGTGTGGGCTATGCGCCAGGCCCACTCTGATCACGCCCCACTTCTTTGGTCCTTCGACACGAGAGGCTGAGGTCCATTATATTTGAGCGCTCCTAGCTGATGGAGGAGGGTTTCCACAAGATGGTTGTAGAATTTTAGCGCAACATGCAGCTTGAGGGATCAGCTATGGTTGTTCTAGATCAGAAGCTCGCGCTTTTGAGGAAGTGGTTGACTAAATTCAATAAGAGGGCTCGGCTGCAATGTCAGAGTATGAGGGTGGCGTCGCACGAGGTCATCTCCCACCTGGACTCGTTGGCGGATGAGAGGGAACTTTCGGCTCAAGAATTTGAGGAGAGGGTCGTGTGCCGGAATCGGGTACACATGGAGGATAAAAAGGAGATTGAATGACGACAGAGGTCGTGGCAGAAGTGCTTGAGTAGGGTGATAGCAATACGCACTTTTTCCATTACATGGCCAGTGGCAGAAGGCATTGAAATGCCATTCAAAGCATTACGGTGGAAAGAGCAGGTGAGAGGTGACTTTGAGATCGGCCGAAAACTCAGATCACATTTCCTCGCTTTCTACAGAAGAGCCTAAAGAGTGAGATAGGGGCGGTGGGAATCTATATCCTCATAGGTGGCGGGTGATATGGCGACGCCCTTCTCGAAGGAGGCGAAGCATGTGTTGTGGCAACTGAATGTGGATGGGGCTCCAGACCTCGATAGGTTCTCGATGTGCTTCTTAAAGGAGTTTTGGGATTGTGTGAATGGTGATGTGGTGGCGGTCCTGCGGAAGTTCGAGGATGGCAATCATGGCTTCGAGCGACTCAACAGAGCATTACTTTTTCTCCTTCCTAAGCGGGAGGGGGTGGTGCAAGTGAAAGACTACAGACATATTGCTTTGTCTAATACGATCTACCTTCTTATTGTCAAAGTCTTGGCGAACCGCTTGAGGGGTGTCTTGGGGAACATTATTTCTCCTGAACAGATGGCTTTTGTTCCCAGAAGGCAGATGGCGGACTATTAGGTGTTGGCGTCATAATTCGTGATGGACTGGAAGGGAAACAAGAAGGGGTTCTTTGGAAGGTAGATTTCTACAAAGCTTACGACTGTGTTGATTGGTGTTTCCTTTGGTGATCGTTACAGAAGAGAGGGTTTCCTAAGCAACGAGTTGGATGGGTGAAGAGATGCATCACGACGGCATTCTACACGGTTCTTATGAATGGTAGGCAAGAAGGTAGCTTCTTCCAACCCAAACGAAAGGTGCGTCAGGGATGCCCCCTGCACCCATCCTCTTTGTTATTGTGGCAGTAAGATGCGCTAGCGGTGATGATGAGATTGCCACAGCTGATGGTTTTTGTGCTGGATACATGAGAGATGGTGCATCCATTCCTATTCTGCAGTACGTTTCCTATATCATGATGGGGACCCGAAGCATGCAAGACGTGTTTCCTATATCATGGATATATGTGCCAGTCTTAAATTTAACATAAGCAAGTCTGTGGTTATTCTTTTTGGCTAGGAGCAGGAGGCGGCTCAGGAGCTCTATCACATTCTCGGTTGCCCAGTGGGGCTCCCTTCCCTCAACATATTTGGGGCTCTCTTTGGGTGTTGGGCGGTTGCTTACGGTGAATTGGAAGGTGGTGCTTGACAGGTTGGAGAGCAAGATGGCAGGGTGGAAGGCAAGATCGCTCTCTAGGGGGTGGGAAGTTGGTACTCATCAACCATGCATTGTCCACTATCCCGGTATTCTTTTGTTCCACGAGATCGATGTTTGTGGGGGTGCTCCAAAGGCTGGAGGTAATAATGAAGTGTTTCTTCTGGTCAGGTAATCGACAGGAGGGTGGAGGAATGCACCTGGTAAGCTGGGACGTCGTTATGAGAGCAAAGAGAGAGGGAGGTATTGGTGTTTGCAGCTTAGAGCATATGAGCAAGGTGCTACTGGCTCAATGGGTCCTCACGATTTGGGGGTAACTTCGATGATCTGGTTTGCAGGGTGTTGCAAAGCATCGATGGGGTACGTGGTTCGATGAGAGCAGATGCGATCCGTCTGCCTATGTTGCTCTGGAGGGGGATTGCTAGTATTCTACCGAAGATGGAGGCTTGTGTGAGGCCGATGGTGGGTAACAACCACGAAATCCGCTTTTGGAGGGATAACTGGACGGGATTAGGCCCACCCAGAGAGAGATATGTGTGTCTCTTCACCCTCGTTGATGACAGGGATGCTCTTCACCCTCGCATCAGGTTTGGTCGACGGGCTCTTGGTGCCCGACTTTCGTCTCCGCTTTGTCTGATCAGAGATGTAATGAATTTCTAGCATTGTTTGGGGATCTATCGGGTGTTGAAGGCATTGGTGAAGGTAGATATTGTTTTGTTTGGAAGGAGGGGAAGTTCTTGGTGAAGAAGGTATACTGTTATTTCGCTAAAGCGCAAGAGGCTGCTCGGGAGGATTCCACCTGGGACTACAGAATTATTTGGGATAGCAAGGTGCCTATGCGGATCAAGGTTTTCTTGTGGCTGGCGAAACACAAATGTCTATTCTCTAAGGTGTGGATGGCTAGATTGTTACATACTAAGGAGACATTATGTGATCGGTGCGGGCTTCATCATGAGGATCTCAACCACCTTTTTTCGGTTGCACGGCTTCGGTGGCGATATGGGATGGGCGGCTATTGCGGCGAACACCGCAGAGTGTCTCCCCCTCTTTTGGGCCTCAAAAAAAATGGGAGGGGCGGCTATTCCATGGTTTCAGCTCATGGATGGCACGTCATGCTGGAGCTCTGTTAGAAGGGTGTGTGGGAGCTCCCAGGAGGAGCGATTGAGGTGTTCGCTCTACTTTGGGCTATTTGGTGTGATAGGAATGAGAAGATCTTTCGGGGATGCCCCTTTCAGTGTGTAAATGTGCTGGAGCACTACAGGGCACTCGTGTCCATGTGATCTAATATGTAATATGTAAAATCATGTACTCTATCTTTTGAACTAGTTCAATAAATAGGTGGTGGATTCCAATCTTGGATATGCACCATCTTTCTTCTCAAAAAAAAAGTAGTGATTTCTTCACATGCAAAGTCCGATTGAGAAATATCATGCCTATTTTCTCCCAATATACTGACATGTATGTCTTCTCAAAAAAATGATTACCGATAAGGAGCTACTAAAAGGAAAAACAAAGAACAACGAGCTTACCTCCATATATACGAATAAAGTTTCTCAACATAGTTGCATGCATGCAAAGCAGGAAACCACTCCCGTAACAGTCATTTGCATTAGATCAGAGAATTTATACTGCCATTTTCATCTCTATCTTCTGATGTGGATCATAGCCTAGGAGCTTGAAATCAGATGCTGTAAAAGAATCAATATCCTTCTTCTGGGGATTAATCTTCAAAATCTGCATTTATAATTAAACCAGGGGCAAAAATAACAAAGGAATCGAACAAAGAAAGAAACAACGTAATACAAGACAGATGAAGTTTTCATTATTCATTCATATGACTACATACAGGAAAAGGCTTCGGTTGCTTCTGTAGTTGCTCCTCCAGAGGTCTGATATGAGTTTTGTATACATGAGCATCTCCAATGACATGCACAAAATCACCCGGCTGAAGATCTGCCAAAAGAAAGATTGCTAGAAAATCAGATTAGCTTCTTGGTTATAGTAGTATTATATGAAAAACATATTCTGTGCAGCACAAATTAACAAGAACTAGAGTAAAATCTTAATTATAATAGATTTATATGAAAACGTGTTCTTGGCTATGGGACTGAATGCTGATATGGAGTTCCTAACTTCTATGCTTCCCTGAAGGTCATGGTTTTCCTTTGGTTATTAAAATGTGGGTGGCTTATGGAAAGACCCAAAAAGCAAATTTCAATCACGGTGCGGATTTCGCGTGCCTGTGATGTGGTTACAGTCCTGAATATATTGAGCACCTGTTCTTTATTAGTGATCAGGCTAGGCAGGTTTGGCAGGAGGCTTCTATTGAATGGGTAAATGTATCTCATTCGGAGAATTGCTGGATGACGGCTGCTGCTACTCATTTCAGGATGGTCAGTGAGAAGATCAAGCCTCTCTGGTTAATGTGGCCCCTTTGGCTGGCTCTTAATGGAGTTATGGTTCATTAGGAGAGAGTTTATGTTGAGATTGTTATAAAACCACACCAAGGCTCTACTGGAGTCGTGGTTATTGTAAGTTGGTCGGTGCTCATTGTTTTTTTTATGAAAACGCATTGGGTAGTCTCCCAAGTTGGGAGTTACCGCCTGAATATATTCAATAATGAGAAAGAGTTACATTAACGAGAAGCCCAGAAGTTGTGTAGGGCTTTACAATGCGACGGAACATTCTCCGAGTAGAATCTTTGGTTACTGAAAATAAGGTCATTTCGTCCTAGCCAGATTGCCCGGAGAGCCGCCAAAGCACGAGAGACATCATCCGTGGAGCCGCTCCCCACCATTCGGATCGAGCTCCAAAACGTCGCGGCGTCATCTGCCTTGAGCCAAGGCAAGCCCAGCTCTCTCCAAACCCTGACCGAGAATGGACAATTGAAGAGGATATGTTCTGCATCCTCCTGCTGGCACTAGCATCTGTCACGTGTCCTGCACCCCGAAGAGACGAGCCTGCCTAGCCTTGTCACATAAGCGGTTTCTCCTCAAGCACCACAGAAAGATCTTGACCCTAGACGATATCTTGGCCGTCCAAACCACTTTTAAATCATGTGAAACCTCTAGGTCTTGCTCCTCTGATGGTTGCCTCAGTTCCTCATATACCTTCTTCGTAGAGAACTTCCCTCCCACGCGAAGTGATCAACAGAATCGGCAGGGGTCGTCGATTCCAGAACAATCGGCGCCGGCAACTCCGGCTGCATCCTGAGAAAATCCTCCAACCTCTGTTCAGATAGCTCCTAATGAACTTCAGAGCCCACGTGCCTTACCCCATGACCTGGCAGAGCAAGACATCCTGCGAGGCTGCCGGAGCGAACAACCTCGGAAACCTTACGCTTAGATTCCCCTCACCAGTCCAGTCGTCACACCAGAAGCGAAATAAATGACCATCACCAACCTGCGGCTACAGCTTATGTGCGAGTGCGGGGATAACTTCCCGAACACCAGCCCAAAGCGGCGACTCCCACACGCTCTCCCGCCACAAGCTCGCCACGCACACTGTAGATCTTACGGAGCAACCTGAGCACAAGAGATGAATAAGGTCCCCAGATTTGGGACACCCATTTCGCTAGTAACGCCTTGTTTATGCATTCAACATTACGGATGCCAAGCCCACCCTCCCTTTTGTCTTGTGTCACCGCCTTCCATCCCACCAGGTGCATCCCCGATTTCTATTGCTTGCCATCCGATCAGAGGAACGATTTCATAAGTGCTTCAATCTTCCTTCGGACCCCAACACGTAATATGCGCGTGGAGTAGAAAAACAATGGTATCGCCGACAGCACATGTTTCAGCAAAATTAGCTTACCACCCCTAGATAGGCTAATTGCCTTTCATCCCACTAATCTTTGTTCCATCCTTTGAAGCACAATGTCCCATTCCGCCTTCTTCAGCTTGCCGTCCACCAACGGTAAACCAAGGTAAGGTAATGGTAAAATCCCCAGGGGGCATCCGGTGAGGGTCGTGACCCTCTCACACTCACCGTCGAACATCCCGAAAGTGATGATCGCGGACTTGCTATTTTTAGACACCAGACCCGAGAGCGTGCCAAAAATGCCCACCAGCTTTGCCGCATTCTCCGTTTGTTCCTCCGGACCGCCCAGTAGAACTAGTGTGTCATCCGCGTATTGCAATAAAGGAATGGAAATATCCTCCAAGCGAAATCCTTCACACCAACCGGCGTCTGCCGCCTGATTAAACAGGACCGCCAAGGCATCGGCAGCCAGAACGAAAAGCATCGGGGCCAATGGGCACCCCTGGCGTACCCCACGCTGCGATTGAAAAAAACCGCCCTCTAGGCTTCTATTCACAAGGACAGAGTATGAAGATGTCATAACACATCTTTTCATCCACCCGATCCACACTTTCGGGAAGCCCCTCCGCCTCAGCGACATCCATAAAAAGTTCCAATAGACGCAGTCAAAAGCCTTGGAGAAGTCAAGCTTCCAAAGCTCACCCTTCATCTTCGACAGCTTCCAATGAAGCCAGACTTCCATAGCCATCACCAACCCATCCGCTATTTGCCGTCCAGGAATGAAAGCAGACTGTCCCTGCATGATCATCGAATCCTGAACAAGCTTAAGACAATTCGCCAGGGTCTTTGCAATATCGCGTTAGACAACGCGATCGATCGATAGTCATCAATTCTCTCAATAATCGATCGGTGCTCATTGTTAATAAATAATGAAGGAGATCCCATTACAGTTGCAAGCCATTTTCCCATTCCAAAAAAATATGGAGATCCCTTAGGAGTCATGCACACTCAACAATAGCTTTAGCACTTCAATGTATAAATAAAAAGACTGATCATAAAAACCAGCATCAAATGCTTTATATTCACATGTTTAAGTTTCAAAATTACAATGACCCAACAATCCTGAAGGATCCTGCATGTTCCATTGCATGTTCCATTACATTCTCCACACAAAACCTCACTCCAAAAAATCACACCATTCCTCGTGTGGAGAAGAAAGAAGAGAATGAAATGAAATACTTGAAATACTTTATTCAAAAGGTTTAAGGATTCTTATATAGATTGAAATCCTAGAGCACTCATAAAAGAGATTGCAAAAAAAGACCTCGAAGGATTACAACTCAATAAAATAAAGCTAAATCTAACACTCCCCCTCACGTTGGAGCATATCTATTGATCATGCCTAATTTGGAGATTATCCATGCGAGACATTTCTTTGGTAGCACTTTCGTGAATACATCAGCAAGCTGAAGATCGGCTGAGATATGTGGAATAGTGATCTTCTATCCTCGTACAACATCACGAACAAAGTGACAGTCAATCTCAATGTGATTGGTCCGCTCATGGAAAACATGATTGATGCAAACGCGATCGGCGACGGCGAATAAATATTTTTGGTGGATTTTGATGGGAGAAATAGAAGGGTTGAGGAGAGAAATTGGAAGGGTTGAGGAGAGAAATTGGAAGGGTTGAGGAAAGAACACGCCGGAATGCGCGGGGTTGAGGAGAAGACCGCGGAGATCGCGTGGAGGGAGAGAGAGAAGGAGAGGGGATAAAATGAGATCAACTCAAATTTCAATTCATAATGGACTGACTAAAACTGATGGACTACCCTCTCTTTATATAGGAGAGAAGGTTTACAAAAATAGTAAACAAATCAAATTAACAACTAATTTAATCCTAATTGACCTCTAACTAACTTAATTGGACTCTAACTTATTTAATTGACCAAAATTGTAATTAAACTCTACGAAATAAACGTTGAGATCACAGGCGATCTCAATTATTTAATTAGACCAATAAGACCGCTAAAAACGTAAATAAAATTGATAATTACTTAATTAAATAAATGTGGCCCCATAATTTGGGGTCACGCTGCATCAACTCTCCACCGCTTTAAAAATTCGGCTCCTGACGAATTGCGTGATGTAGGTGGATCGTTGGAGAAATCATCCTTGAATTGGCTTCAATTTCCTCTAATGCGATCATTTTCCGCGTTACGTTTGTAGTTTTTTCTAATTGGGGGTCGTCCCTGCAATTTTCGTACCCCCTCAATTTGCCTCACATTTCTATGGCTTTGGACCTTTCTGCAAATATGGATTTTGGGGAATTTTTCTTTGTAATTTTCCCAATTACTTTCCCAATCCCTTAATCTCAGGGATTCGGGTCTTGAAATCCCCGATAGGGCTGTTCTCTTCCGCACCCAGAGGCGGCGGCGCGCGGGATGGGGAAGATCTCGGGCGATGCGGTGGCGCGGGGGGCGGCAGCGCTGGAGAGGAGGGGGTACCGCGGGGGCGCGCTCGCCGGTGCGCGTCGCTGGGGGGGGTGGGGGAAGGATGTGCGGCACTGTGGGGGTAGGAGGACGGGAGGGTGGCGAACTGGGATAGAGTCGCAGATGGTGGTGGTTCGGCGAGGGGTGTGCTGGGAAGCGGGGAACGGCGCCGGGGGGTGCTGGGGCTGCTGGCGAGGTGGGGACGGTTGCGAGTTCGAGGGAGAGGTGGCGGGCGGTGATGAGGTAGGGGTTCGTGGGGGCGAGGTGCGGCGGCGCAAGAGGAGGTTTGAGGGTGCGCGGGGCTGGGAAAAGGAGGTGGCGGGAGAGATGGTAACGGCGAGGTTGGGGCACGGGAGGGGAGGGAAAGAGGGTGGCGTGGGGAGGGGTTTGCTGGGGAGTAGCAGGGACCGTGGGGAGGGAGGAAGACGCTGGGGAGTGGACAGGCGGGAGGGAGGGGAGGCGCGGCGGTTGTAAGGTGCGGCTGACGGCCGCGCGGGCCGGGGAGGGCAGGGGAAGTACCTGGGCGGCCTGGGGAGCCGCTGGAGGGACGAGGACTGCCATGGGGGCGACCGTTGATGACGGGGACTGATCTGAAATGTTCTGAACAGCAAGCGTTTCGCCCCTTTTTTCGATTTTTTCTTCCAAAACGATCTGGACAGCGGCTTGATCGGCTTCCACGGCAGATTTTTCGTCGTCAAAGCTCGCGACATCGGCCTCAGAGGTCGGCGGCTTTGCTTGGGCGTCACGGTAGGCCTCAAGGTCGGCCGTGAAGTCCCGAAACATTGAAGACAGGGCTCGGAAGTTGTTCTGTAAATCACATAACATGCGCTTCGTTTCCTTGTCGTAGGCTTCATTGGCTTGCCGTCTTCGTTCGGATGAATGATGGTGTCGGTGCGGATGCCGGGGCGGATCGTTAGATCGTGAGGACGATCTAAATGCCATGCTCTGATACCAATTGATGCAAACGCGATCGGCGACGGCGAATAAATATTTTTGGTGGATTTTGATGGGAGAAATAGAAGGGTTGAGGAGAGAAATTGGAAGGGTTGAGGAGAGAAATTGGAAGGGTTGAGGAAAGAACACGTCGGAATGCGCGGGGTTGAGGAGAAGACCGCGGAGATCGCGTGGAGGGAGAGAGAGAAGGAGAGGGGATAAAATGAGATCAACTCAAATTTCAATTCATAATGGACTGACTAAAACTGATGGACTACCCTCTCTTTATATAGGAGAGAGGGTTTACAAAAATAGTAAACAAATCAAATTAACAACTAATTTAATCCTAATTGACCTCTAACTAACTTAATTGGACTCTAACTTATTTAATTGACCAAAATTGTAATTAAACTCTACGAAATAAACGTTGAGATCACAGGCGATCTCAATTATTTAATTAGACCAATAAGACTGCTAAAAACGTAAATAAAATTGATAATTACTTAATTAAATAAATGTGGCCCCATAATTTGGGGTCACGCTGCATCACATGTTCTCAAATTTTCATAGTGTGACTCGTCAGTTTGATACCTCTATAATCCAAACAATTTTGAATGTCTCCTTTATTCTTATAAAAAGGCACCACAATGCTTCTCCTCCATTCTTCAGGCATTTTCTTTCTTCGCCAAATAACATTGAGTAAATTTGTGAGCTAAGTCAAACCTCGTTCACCCAGAACTCTCCAAACTTCTATAGGAATGTCATCAGGTGTTACCCCATTTCCCAGGATTCATAACATTTAAAGCCTTCTTAAAGAGAGTGTTTGCTATGAAAAGGTCATAAGCCGTAACAGAATTCATATTGACTTTTCTCTCTTCATTTCTATCCCCGAAGTCATGGCTTACGTGAATACTAGCATACCTTGAGGCATTCTTTCCCACATGTCTATTAAGATCTCCACCAAGGCAAATCATCTCTCTTTGTGAGATACACTGCATATCTTATCCAAATCCTCCCAAAAAAACTTATTTAATAATTTCACCTAAACCAACTTACGACGCATAAACTGAGATTATATTCATAACTTCTTCCAGCACCAATTTTAGCAAAATAATCCAATTCTCAAATCTTTACACCTCAAGCACACTACCATTCATATCCTTATGAACAACCACTCCAACATCATTTCTACCCATATCTTTACCTGAATACCATAACTTAAAACATGTCTTCTCAATCTCCCTTTCTTTCTCTCCAGACCCATCGTTAGAAGCTATGTTATCAAAACAAACATACAGCATACATGATGATTGGTGATGACCATAAGCAGAAGCAGTCCGACGAGTATAGAATTTAGGTAATGATGGAACAAGTGGCGCATGCGACTGGGTAGTAGGAGGGGGTGGAGGAGGTGGTGGTAACTGGTAAGGGTGGATGTGGTAGCGGAGGTGGGACCACAGGCACAGGAGGAGGTGGTGAATAAATCGTAGGAGGAGGTGGCATGTGAACCTCATCATCTGAGTCTGATAAAGCCAACCTGTCACATGTAGGAGAGAAGTACATCACAGATTCAAAAAATGTGATATCAGCACTGATATAGTATTTTCTGCGCAAAGGGTCATAGTATCCCTTCTGGAGTCCTGGAGTACCCAACAAACACATAATTGACATCACTTGGAGAGAGCTTGTCAAGACCTGGAATCAGCTGGTGAACAAAAGAAACAAACCCGAACAAACAAGGAGTGAGTGAGAATACCTTCTTCTCAGTGAAAGCTATTGAGAAACGCATTTTCTCATCCAACGCAAACGATGGCATGCGATTCACCAAATAGCATGTTGTGAGGACCGCATCACCCCAAAACGAATGTGGTGCATAACTCTGAATGAGAAGAGTCCGAGTAACATCAAGAAGATGACGACGCTTTCTCTTAGTAACATCATTTTGCTGAGAAGTGTAAGCACAAAATATTTGATGAATAATCCCTCGAGATGAAAAAAATGAGATAGAGCACGAGTACAAAATTCCAAAGTATTATCAGTTCGCACAAATTTCACTGAGGTAGAAAAAACATTCTACACTTCACTAATAAAAGTTTTGATCACATCCCTTGCTTCAGACTTATTTTTCAAAAGAAGCACCCATGACAACCGTGAAAAATCATCCACAACCACAAAATAAAACATGTGTCCTTGGAGATCAGGAACACGACTCGGATCCCAAATGTCAACATGAAATAACTCAAAAAGGGAGCTACTGCTCCGACTCTGATGACTAGGAAAGCAGACCGATGATGCTTTCCCGACTGACAAGCCTCACACTGAAAAGAAGAACCAGGTGAATCTGCGGCAACATATGACACATCTTCTGAAGAGGGAGATGACCAAACCGAAGGTGTCAAGTGAACGGAGAGACTAATCCAGACGAATGAGAAGATATGCATGCACAGGGAGTCCGAACCAGGCGATAAAAGCCACCCTGCTCACGACAACACCCAATCACTCTGCACATAAGAATGTCCTGAAAAACAAGTGGGTCAAAAATAGCTCGAAAGTGCAAATCCTTTATAATCTAACTGATAGAAATCAAGTTCATAGAGAAATCAGGAGCATGTAGCACATTCTGCAAACACATCGAAGGCGTCAAAGTGATCTCATGTCCTGTGATTGAGGAATGAGTCCCATCAACTATCACAATTGTTCTCCCTGGTGGAACCTGTCTATATGACGTAAGTTGTTGACTGTCTCAACATAAATGATGTGTTGCACTGGAGTCCATAATCCACTATGTAATCTCAGATCCATGATAGGATGTAAAGGTATAAGTACCTGAGGTGTTAGCTGTAGCAGAGGTACTAGCAGAAGTTGAGGTTGTCACATCTGAATGACTTCTTGAAGATAGCGAAGCGAAACGAGGTATAATATCCCTCAGTCTGGCCACGAGAAGATCAAACCTATTATCTAAAGTAGAAGCAGCAGGAGACTCAATCTGCTCTGCTATGCGGGTTGATGCCGGGAAATCATACTTGGAATAGCATGTCTCCTCGATATGACCTGGGCGATGACAAAAAGTGCAGGGTTGACGAATGCAACCTCCTCTCCGACGAGGTCCTCATCCACAGAAGGTGGAAGAGCCTCCTCTTCCTCGAGAAGCTTCCATGGCTGAGGAAGTTTGGCTAGTGGATGTGGATGGAATAGTAATCTCCTGCTAAGCCAACGGAACACTTCCTCCATGGGAGGAATAGTGGCACCCGCAAGAATCTGGGAGCAAACAGTATTATATTCAGGATCAAGGGCCGCTAGCAACACCCCAACCATGGTAGCATTCATATATGTCTTCTGTTGCTCTGAAGTCATCGTTAAAGGCATGAAACTGTAGAGCTTCTCCAACATGCCACGCAAGGATGTATACAGTGAATGCAGAGGGCGTCGGTTCTGCTTGACACTGAATATGTCATGCTAGAGTTGGAGAATCTTCGTCTCGTTACTCTCTTGAGAATATGTTGCTGCGAGGATATCTCACATCGCCTTAGCAGTAGGTTGATGTTAACACGTCATTAGCAATCTCAATTGTCAATGTACCAGAGAGTCAAACTTTGGCAAAAGCGTCGTCCGCCTCCCACGAGGCATTTACCCTAGTCTTCTCCACCGGCTCCTCTTCAGTAAGAATATGTTTATTACCATTTGACTTCATCAGGCTCATGAACTGCATAGCTCGAAGTTAATAATTTCTCCCGTCCATTTTGACAATAGGCGTTGGACCTCTGAATGCACTTGTGACGGGTACTCAGACATATTGTCGGATTGTAGAAGACTAGGGTTTTGTAGACCAAAGAGTCAATGTCTACACAAACATACGTTGATTTGAATGCATATGTAGACTTATGCACCCAAATCCATTAACTAAACAAAAAGCCTGATGCCAGCACGTGTAGGTGTGGCACATAGAGGGGTCGTGCACGAAAGGACGGTGCATGGGGAACAGCCCACGATGGGACGGTGCGCGGGAGATGCGAGCGAGGCACACGGATGCACAGGTTGCACACAGGCAGTGCGGCGCACGGGTGGTGTGGCGCGCGAGGAGGGGCAGCGCACAAAAGCGGGGGGCGACGTGCGAAGTCAAGGGTGGCGCGCGACAGCAGGGGCGGAAGGTAGGGTTAGGGTTTTGGATATGAGAGCTCCAATTTAGGACCGATGCTCTGATACCATATTGAAGAAAATAAGAGAGTTGTTTATTCCTGAAACCCTAGGCTTTCTTATATAGAGGAGAGACCTATGGGTAAATTACATAAGATAGACATAAAAAAAATAAAATAACCGGAAAGGTACATAGGAATGTAGAAAGAAATATCTCAACAATAACATTATTTAGGAATTTGTCTCCGATAATTTTACACTGGTTGTCGGCTACCTAACGCAACCCTCCTCATTACCCATTCTTGGAACCGGCTATGTTGAAGGGTTACAACTCAATATAATACATAAAGCTAACCCCAACACCTCACAAGCTGCATTGCCCAAAGAGTGGTTGCAGTCCGGATTTACTCTAGCATCAAGACAAGACGAGATGGTCTACTCAACTCCAAGAAAGCAAGGGCACTCTCAACAACCACACCTATCAAGGCCGGCCTCTGCATAGATGTCCCATGATATGACAACAACAACAACAACAAAGCCTTTTCCTACATAAAAAGCCTTCAACTCAGCCATGGTTGATCCCAAGCTTGGGTAAATTAAGGAGGGTTACGCGTTAGGTAGCTAACAGCCAGCGGAGAGACACATTCCTAAATAGTGTTGTTTTTAAGAAGATTATTTCGGAATTTATCTCAAGAGTAAAAACAGTTCAGATTTTTTCAATATGGATGTCCCCCGATATGATAATAGAAAAAGATAATCAACTTTCATGTAGTCTCTGATTGAGGTAAAAGGAAAGGCTATCTATTTTGAATTAGCTTCTCCAACCTAAAGTGTCTATATTGCAGTTTCAATATAAAGATATGCAATCTTCTGACAACATTTGTACATTTTTTATTTGAAAAGCACAACACTCGGAGCCACTAGAGCCACTTGATTGCATTGGTGATGTGGTAATTTTAGGGAGGAGAATAACGAACTGATCCTGGGATCAGCTAAGGTGGACAGAGACAGTTGGGTGCATGCTTGCTCCTACAACATCAATATTAAGATTACAATTATTGATTTTAGAAAAGCTCCAATTTGGAAATTTTGACTGTTCAGAAAAAAGTGGTACTCATATCCGTGACCAGGGCAGAATACAGACTGCATGGATCATTCTGCATCAAAGATCAGCCCCATCTCTTACTAACTTATCTTGATTGTGGAACAAATAAAACCAGTCCAACGGCTAGTGATGTATTGCATGTTGTTTATAAGTGGCATTGTTCTTGTGGAGGACACAAGTGATGCAGTTCATGGGAAGCTTATTAATAGAAGAGGTTGCAAGCAACGGTTTCCAGCTGAGTAGAACAGAGAAGAAATATATGGAATGTGGATTCATTGAAAAGAAAATTAACGATGTCAGAAGAGGTAAAGCAAGGGATACATCGCAATTTGAAGAAGACATACTTCAATATTTGAGCGCAATCTCTCAACATAGTTACTAATAAGATTAGCACAAGATGGTTGAAAAGGAGCAGAGCTTCACACGTTCTTCATGTTATGAAGATAATGTAAAGGTAAGAGGTAAACACAACAGAAGAGCAGTGAAACATGGCATGCATAATTTGAATCAGTCGTTAACTGTAAGTGCGTGCAGAAAATGTAGTTGAGATGAAGATTATCCAATGGATGCATTGGAAGCTTAATGAGTATCAGACAAATACTTATTATTACACCTATAAAAGATAAAATGAGAGCAGCTTATCCAAGGTGATTTGACCATGGGCAGACTATCAAGTACTCTGGTACAAAGTGTGAGAATTTGGGAGGAATGCCTTACAGGGAGCAACGAACTCTAAATAAAAGGCAAGAAAACTATCACAAAAAAGTATGATATTCTTAGATTTATGCATGACTATGAACAAAATTAGATGCACTCAGAGCCTGTGGATCATCTAGCCGAGCCCACTTACATAAGTGTTTTCCCTGCTTGTATTGAGTCATGTCGTGAAGTACCTTTTTCCTTGCTCCATTGTTATATTTGGGAGCCCTCTCCAGTCCGTACTTTGAGTAGACATAAGTATTTTATCGTTTTTGTTGACGATTACAGTCAATCGTCTTGGGTCTATTTGAATAAAAAAGCATTCTAAAATTTAATAATATTGTTAAGAATTCTTCCAATATGTCAAGAATATTTTATCCATGGGTGTTCAATTTTTTCGTTACGATAATGCATTGGAATTCACCCAACATGATTTAACAAACCTCTTTGCATCACAGGGCATCATTCATCAAACCTCTTGTCCGTATACCTCCCAACAAAATGAGGTAGCAGAAAGGAAACTCAGACATCTACTAAATATTGCTCACTCCCTTCTCACCCAAATGAAAGCTCTTAAAACCTACTGGGGTAATGTGGTTCTTATTGTCGTTCGTCTTATCAACAAAGTCTCCTCTACTTCACTGCACGGATCCACCATGTTCTCCTTTCTATACCCAACAAAGTCACCCTTTCATCTACCTCCGAGAATCTTTGGATGTGAGGCTTTTGTTCATAATTTTCAAGTTGATGACAAATTATCTCCTCGTGCAATTAAATGTGTTTTCTTAGCTATTCTCACACTTAAAAAGGTTACAGATGTTATAATCCTACTAGGCATCATTATTATATTTCTACATATTTGATCTTTTTTTTAGCAAACCAGCTTCTTCACTCGGTCTGTCACAGATATTCCTCTGCATCTTCCACCTCCACCCATTGTCTATAGATGCAAGCAAATGTCTACACTACCAAATGTTCCTTTATATGTCCCTTTAATGCAGGATGATACGCCTTCTTCATGTGCCTCCTCCATTGTTGTCCGGATGATCCTATGGTATCCATAGTACTATGCAGAACTAAAAGGCAATGTACTTTTCATCCCATGTCCCATTTCACTTCTGTATCATCCACTGACAGAAGATATGCAGATGCTCTCATGACTATTTCCATTCCGAGAGACGACCATAGTGCATTGCAAGTAGTCTTTTAATTTTGCGGAATTTCGGCGAAATTTCACCGAAATTTCGGTTTCAAGAGGTCATGGGTATCGAAACTCCTATATATGTCAATTCACGGATTTCATCCGAAATTGGAATGATATTTCGACATATCGACCCATTTCGGTTGAAATTCATGGATTTCAGTACAAATTTTCTTGGATTTCGACCAAAAATTCAATGATATTTCGACATATCGACCCATTTCGATTGAAATTCATGGATACAGGGTATGATGCGACAGGAGGGTATATACATCGATTATTCAACTTGGGGAGCTTCCTCCCCTTTGGGTTTAAGCAATAGAGATGAAAAAACTCTATAGCTTCTATATATTTGATATAGCTTGTTCCTTTCATTCGTGTCATTTATCTTCATAAATAGATGCATCTTTATTGTAAGTATGTAACTAATTCTGTAATTCATTCGAACTTTGTCTGTGATGGTTATTTCTATAAACAAAACATTGTTTAATTAATCATGATCTACATTTTAGAATAAAAAATGCGCGTCTATTTTTATGAACAAAAGACGTCTTCTAAGTGTTGTTAACTTAGTTATTTTAATTTCCATTTCCAATATCTACCAGTCAGCTCAGCAATATGTCTGATATAACCGATAAGGTGTGATATAAGGCGCATAGATGAGAAATGTGTTTGATATAAGTGTGCATTTTTAAGCTGATGTTGTAAGATCTTGGATTGGATGATATTAATTTCCAGTATATATCAGTAAAGAATCAACATTAACATCGATTTGGCTGATATGGCCGATATGTGTGATATAAGGGACATATATAAGCAATATGTGTGATATAAGTGTGTATTTGTAAGCTATTTATTGTTGTAATAACTTGGAAGATTTTAATTTGCAAAAAATGATCGAAAAATGGCTTTTTTGAGTCATTTTCGACATTTCCACCGAAACGGTCGAAATTTCCTGAAATTTCACCGAAATTTCAGTTTTGGAGGGGACCGAAACGAAATCGAAATCGAGATTTCAAACCTTGGTCTCAATCAAGGTTGTTGGTCTGTATCCCTCACCGTAAACATTCTAAAGGCTTTTCTCCTATCTGGGACATATCGCTTTGACAACTTTACTAGCATGACATATCCAAACATGTGCAATAAATTTACATTTCTAGTTCTCACGGTGTTTGAGCTTAACACTTGAATTAACATGCTACTGGAAGAGCTTTTTTTACCAGAAAGCGAAACCAACATAACATAGTAGTCTGCCAGAAATACCATTAAGAACTATGCGGGGAACACAATGATTTACGGCCACATGATATCGATGAATTGTCGAAACTCGTAAAGAGTTGGACTAGCAAGTCGTCATACTGCAAATTCATAATGAGAATCTAGATTATAATTTCAATCAAATAACATCCATACCATACATGTTAAAATGAAAATGCATGAGTCATGACTATATGCACCGATTTACCATCTGAACGACATGCTGTATAAATGTAAAAATGCTGATTTTTCATATTATATTATATAAACAAAAACTGGCATGAGAAGCATACCACAAACTTGAGCAATTATGCAAGTTAGAAGAGAATATGATGCAATGTTGAATGGCACGCCGAGGCCCATGTCCGCAGACCTCTGATACATCTGACAGGATAACTCTCCATTGGCTACATAAAACTGAATGTTTGAGAAATTAAGAACTGTTGTACCAGTAAAATAGACCAAGGATCTGCATGACTTTTTAATAAAAATAGTTGAACTTTCATCACTAACCAGATCTCATAAATTAGACTCTCAACAACATCAAGGTCACGATTCAAAAAAGTGTAAACAACATGCTTTCAGAATGTTCAAAACTACCAACCTGACAAAACATGTGACAAGGGGGGAGGGCCATCAGTTTCAAATCAGAGGGATTCCATGCAGAAAGAATAATGCGTCTATCATCTGGATTATTTTTAATCTTGTTCACCACATCAAGCAATTGATCAAATCCTTTTCCCGAATAGTCAGCATGCATGTCAGTGTATCTGAATTTGAAAAATTCCAACAGAGTAAGTACAAAGAAAAAACTCAGCTAAAATAAGAAAAAGAACATTAGGTGCTCAGCATACTTGGCACCAAAATGTCTCCATTGAAACCCATATACAGGTCCCAGGTCACCTTCTTCTCTATCTGCCAAACCAATACTGAGAGACAAACAGTACTTCAGATTAGTTGTTTATATCTTGCATCATAGCACATATTTGGTAAAATTTTATATGGCTACCTGTCAAGATACTCCCTAGAAGCATTGCCATCCCAGATATGAATGCCTTTTTCCTGTAAGATCTGTAAATAATCCGATGTTAGATCCACGAAAGATACTATTACAATTTTGTGGTATACAAAATAAAATAAGAAGAAGAAAAAGATAAGAGGATTTGAGGCCGAAAGAGACTCTTCCGTGTCACAGCTGCACAAATTGTCTTTAGTCTTGCAAGGATAAAAGCTCATTCTCAGACCAATGTGGCTTTAATATGATCTAAGACCATCCATCTCAAAGAAAAGGAAATGAGTACTGAGGTCCAACCAAAAACCTACTAGGTATTTGTGAATCCTAAGATGCATGGCTATTCCTACCTGATTTAAAGGGGAAAAGCCAAATATTTTTGTGAGATAAAAGTTCCAAACTAACCAAACCTAGTCTTCTCCATACATTAGTGCAGTTCACTAGATTTATTCATTGATTTCAAGCAGCTTATCACAGGTGAACCCCAAAAATTAGAACATTATTTTTTTATAATGACCCTCCAACACTTCTTTGGCCTTTACGGACTTTCCATACAAGGCTGCTCCAACCCTCATACCGCTGAATCAGGGTAGGGCCAATATTTTTACAAATAACGTACCATATTTTTATATTCCATGGGTGTGAACAAACTTTTTTATATGTTACAAATAGTGATTCTTTTTTTTCAAATGTACAAATAGTGATTCTAATAGTGAAGTATTCCCACCAAGTTAAAAAAATCAGCCTCGGTCTTCAACAGAGGCTGTGTGCATGTAATGCATGGTTTTCCTGGTGACGGAAACCCCAGGGGACGAGACTTTTAGCATAAGGCAAAGGCTGTGCAACCTAGCCATCAACTATAGCGTGTGGATGCTGATAATTGGAGAGAAATCCAGCTACACTGGCACCCTAGATTTTTCTTCCTTGAACTAAGGGAGAGGAAAGAGAAGCCATTTATTTGACCAAGATGGCAATTGGCATCGACTTGATAAAAAACTTTGGAGATAAAAGGATGGTCACCCATTTAGAGTGCCCATCCAACTTGAAATTTTATTACGCACTAAATGCGAGAATTGCAGGTGTGACATCCAAGATTTACAATGAGAGTGCGCATGTGATAGGACATTATCCACATAAAGGCGCTCAACCAGAAACAGCGTGGCATATCTGTCCAACCAGATGGACCACATCCTCACAAATATGGGACAATACCTCACCTAACCGAAGCTAAACCAGATCTCCTCCAGGTCCAAAATGCCGGCCCATGGGATCTCAGTCATTCCCCAAATATCATTGGCCATCTCGAATTTGACTTCTAGCAAATCGGGAAATCTGTATCCGTAGTGGGATGGAAAAAGTTTGGGACTCCCAAGTTGTGATTTTCTTCATCTCAACTGCCACAATAAAATCTTCACTAAGTGGCCAAATAAAATTCTCAACCACCACCAGCTGGTCAGAGGCATGCGCTACATGATCTAACAATTTATTTCATTGAAACCAGTCTTATCTTAACCAAGTTCATTTAAATTTGGAATCACCACCAACTGGATCCACAGTTTGTACGTCACCTTTTTCAATTATAATTCAGAACTGAACACCTCTAAAGATAATGACGTCAACAAATGGAGGGACATTCTCCAGAATCCTCTAACATGAGCAGTGGTGACCGGACCTTAAATAGGGTGGACATGTTAAACATGGATCATGGTTAAACTCCCACACTACTAGAGGCATATCCATGAATAGTACAAAAGAAGCCACTTCCATGGCTCGGAGGATGGGATGGGCCGGATGGCAAAACAGGAATTCTTTTCAGATAATGAACTAAATCATATGGAATAAAGGAGCCTCGGTATAAAGGGCAAAAAAGGTTTGTAGTACACGACAGAATGGTTAGAGGAGGTGGTGTTCATCAAAGTTGCAAACAATCGACTAATAGCACCTAATATACCAAGGAGGTTCTTAGATTCCAATGTGCAATTTGGAGTGCAGTGACTGAGTGAGATCCTGATCTCAAGATATTGTTGTCATATAGGAAAGTTTCTATGCTGAGAGTTCAAATACTTCTTTATTGGAATCCCTAAAACTAAAACAAAATGCTTGTAATTACAAAGGTGTACATGTATAATGTCTCACTTTAAATGAACCTTCGCTCATAAACGTTGAAAGATATGAAATTGGCAACTCATAGCTGCAACCATCTGTGACCTTTCAAAATTCAGTTCATGCTCATATAATATGTTTATGAAAAATCTTTACAAATGGTGCCCAGTAAGCATTTTATAGGCAATCCTTAAAAGGCGCAATACTATAATCTTACTTTGGCATTTGTCGAACCGCTAATAAACCATAGGAGCTCTTCAACTACACCTCGCCAAAAGACCTTCTGCAAAACCATAAAAGACCGCTACTTATAATACAAAACAAGCAAACAAAGCAATGTCTTCTTGCAGTTACATAGAGAAACTAGAAGAGAAAGGAAATGCTCCATAAATGACCAATCTCAAACAACAAGAAAAACAAACCGAGCAGGAATAGTACATACTTTGGTTGTCAAAAGAGGGAATGATCTCCGTAAATTATACCGCATCTATCACCCATGAAAAATTGCACTCAGATGTTTGATTTATAGATAAAAAATATTCATCTGCTAGCAAATGGAATCGTACCTGACAACCAAACTTCGACAGTGTCCCTGTCCCAGTCCTGTCGCTCTTTGGGATGCCATTCAATATAATGTCCCGCACCAATTCTAGGTAACCAAACTCCTCATGTCTCCCGAGAATCATTTTGGGCAAAAATGAGAAATTCTTCACATCAAATTTGCCTTCAGCCAAACTCTCGTTATTGGTCGATCGTCTGACACGGACATAGGTCGTGAAGCAGTACTCCACGCCATTCTCCATCATCCGGGAAGATGAGTACCAAGGCTGGAATTGTGAAAAATCAATGGGAGGAATGAAGGTATCACACTCGAACTCGGCCATCACGTGTGTAAGATGGACAGCTTCACAATCCGCCCCATTAAGGGAATCCCTGCAGACATCACAGAAATAAAATACAGCCCGTAAACACTCCGGAGGTGTCCTTGCCAAGCTTTTATTGAGAATCATGGCCATACTTGCACAAAAGATTGATATCTCATGTATAATTCATGTGTTTATGACAAAATTTGTTTGTTGTTTTAGCATCATTATGTAAGGGTTTGAGTTTTGTATAAGCCTCCTGTTGCAAAGAGGGATGTCTAATCCACAAAATTTAAAGATTTGCGGAATTTACTATCCTTACAAGTTTGCCAGCATGTCCGTAAGTGATTAGAAACGTTGCAGCTGAAATCTAGTTAATATTTGGCAACTGAAATGTTCAAACAAACACGTGATTGTGGATAATTGCATCGGTTCACCTCAACACTTCTCCCCCTCCGATGACGAAGACCCTCTCGATGGACAGGCAATAGGGGGACAACGCGAGCATCTCCAGCGCTGAATCGAGGCTCCCGCACATCACAACACCCTCCGCAGTAGCAATGTCGAAGCTCCCGGACCGTGTGAGCACGACATTGAGCCGGTTTCGCAGAGGCCTGTCCTTACTCGGGATGCTCTCCCAAGTCTTCCTGCCCATGATCACTGCATTTTTCTTGTTGGCATCGGAAGTAGATGTGGTCACATCCCTGAAGTACCTCAGATCTGCAGGCAATTTCCATGGGAGACCCCCATCCTTCCCGATGCCCATGCTCTGCGTTGCGGCAACTATGACTTGGAACGTCCTGCGCAGGTGGTCGATCGGACGGTTCCCACCGTTGGTGTGACCATGACCGTTTACAAATGCTTCTGTGGCCATTTGTGATATCCTGCGGAGGGCCGTGACCACAAGTAGTCCAACGCGAACTTGTGAACACACAGAATGATGGCAATTGGTCCAGCTTAAATTTGCACAATGCTGAAATTAAAACCAATAAAACAAATGGTTAACAACAAAATTAACAAGTTCCTCTAACCATCAGCAACATTTTTATTGCATGGTGTCAATGTTAAGGGGGGCAAGTGATCTAAGTAAAAAAAGAAGGTATTTTATTCCAGAATGTTAAATTTACTCCGATATGTTAAATTTAAATGATCATGTACATCTAAGTAAAAAACAGGCATTTTGACTCCAAAATGCTGAATTTACAATATTTTTTACTCCAAAACGTTAAATTTATATGGCCAGGTTAAAAATATGAAAAAAAATTGAACAACCTCTGGACTCGAGAGATGGCGCTCAGCGAGTTGAGCAGCAGCGGCTTCACGCTAGGTTTTTGGGTGCTGGAGGCTTGGTGGTCGGCGCCGGCTGGGGGTAAGCGGAGGGCGGGGCCGTGGTCGGAAGGCCTTAGAAGACGGAGGGCGTTGGTGGTTCTCGTCGGGTGAGGGGAGAAGAGGGTTTTCGAGTGGTGAGAAAGGGAGGGGGAGGTTTAGTAAGAGGACGGCATAATAGTGTCTGACCCGCGCTTCGCAACGGGCTCAGTTAACTATTGGAATTACTTCTAAAATTAGTAAAAAAGCATACATATATTAAATAATAAATTTTAATCGAAACTCAAAATTTAGTTGTGTAGACTTTATCATTTAAAGAAACAAAGTTAATAAAAATATATTTAAATATAAAATAATATAAACTACAGTTAAAACAACACCAATAATGATATAATTTTAAGGAATGTAATAATAATTATTAATATAATTTTAGTATTGGTATAGTTAGGGGATCTGATCAATAACACCCTGGAATTTTACATCTTTTGTTTATGTTTTAAATATGCGGCGTAGAATTTTAAGTTATGATATCTCTTACATGTTTTAAGTATGTATCAAACATTATATCTAAATTTTTATGTTTCTTTTTGCTTGTGTTGCCTGTTCAAAATAATCATCCTCAAAATATCTTTTTGGAATCAAACAACCAACAACAACTATAGGAGTTATACAATATTAGTAATTATAATTACATGGACATTTTTATACGACTTTTAGATAAAATCTAACATATCGATGATGTATATACGACTAAATATTGGTGATAAGACATCTTGAAAATCTAAAAAAAGAAAATTTACAGCAGAATGGCGTTATTGACTTCCATATGATTAACAATATACATTGCGGAGGATGGTTTGTTTTCACAAATCATACAATTTATGATAGTAAATATTTCCCCTTCATGTAAGCTATGACCGAAAAGAATGTTGCCAGTTAGTTTAATTAGACCCACGATTGCAGTTCCGTAAAGCAAGTAAACACATAAAAAAGTTGGTATATAATAGATATTATAAATTATAATTTATCCGAAGAATCATATATTCACACAATACTGACCTTGATAGTGTTCAAATCATTCGATAGTACACTAATCCATGATCGTTATTGTATGCACAATGACATTATTGTACCATCCGTGATCGTTGAAATTCCATGCATGAGTTCAAGGTAATACTAATCGCATGTGCGCACAAACATTCATAATAAATCAGTTAGATTATAATTTGTGTATATATATATAATCATAACATACTGAATAGATTGAGGTTCCTTACACGGGTTTCATTAACCTCAAGTGATTGGAACGTCTTGTTATATCTTTCAGATGAAGGGGAAAAATGCAATGGTTGCAAATGGAGAAGTAGTATGGGAGCTCCGTATTTGCCTATGGATTAGACATATGACACAATTTATTGTGACATTGTGTGATACACCTCTTCTCTTTTCTTCTTTTGCATCTTAGTGTTCCAGGAGCTTCCATAATTCCATTGGTCGCACTATTGTTATTGCTAGCTGGAAGTAGAGGAAGATTGAGACAAAGTTACAAAGGCGATACTCTGGATGAGATTAAGCAGGTGCCAACTGTACTCGCTAAAGAGAGGAATTTTTAATGTAGAACTCTCAACATGAGAAGATCCCCATAAACTAATAATGAATAGTTTAATTTAATATCAAATACCCACTAAAAAACATCTAATGCTCCGAATAAAATGTCAATATTCGAATAAGTTCCAACTTAAAAGCAATTTCATAATAAAAAAGCATGAATTGCCCAAAGATCAACATCAACACATCATCAAGTTGTCTAATTTTCACAAAACTTTGCAATCAAGGACACATAAATTGCAGCACCCTAACCATTCATCATGTAAATAACATTAATTTAAAAATGCATAAAAATCAATAGCATTACACCACCCTTCCACATTCCTAAGAAATTAGAAAGCCAAATTCTTACATCGATCCTCCGACTATGCCTAAGGAGCCATTGACAGGTACCTTTCATTCTGGGGTGATGGAGGGATTGTACCATTCAAGCTTTTTTCATGCTTTTCCTGAAGATCTGGAGAAAGTGATAATCAACGGGATTTCCCTAATCCTCCTTTCCCGAAAGAAAGAAGATGAAATTCTTTTTCCTTACGATCGACACCCAACAGAACCTTTTATCTAATGCGCTAGCTTTCCTCCTGCTTCTTCTTGATCTTCTCTGACATTCTTCCCTTGCACCAATTTGATTCATCCCCATAAATATAGATGCTAGAAATGATGTTTTGGCGGCCATGTTTAGAAGGTCATACTAAAAAACCATCAATCCATCCGATCATGTCGAAACATCACACCATCATTTCATTATAACTATGCCTCCATGAAGAATATCGGAAAGGATTGTTGATTTTAGGACATAAAGTCAAGGAGGATGTGTCCCCAGTGTTGAGGCAGAGCAAACAACGATGGGAGGTGCATGCACGACCCCGACGTCAATCTTCGATGATGAGATCCGGAGGGATGTGGGGATGAAAGAAAGTAGAGAGGGAAGAAGAAACATCATGTCGATAGCCTACCTCCTCCTCCTACTACTTATTCAAGGATGTCGTCGTGCGCCTGCAAGCATCATGGTGTAGGTGGCCAGAGGGGGCCAAGTTCTAGAGGCTATTTAATCAGGGCTTGAAAGGAGCGGAGATTCTATGAGTTGGTTCTTAACCGAATAATAAAAAACATCGGTGGAAATTGTAAACGGTGACATGTGTGAAAACTTAAGCACGTGGTGTACTGCCTAGCTAAGAGTAATTGTCAGTTTAACATGAGGGGGGTAACTTAGAAAGGACTCCCTTCCGTTCAACATTTGCCAAAGGATAGCAATACATATTGATATCACAGTTGTCAAGACTCGAGAGCCCACCCACCAATGGTGAGGCATGGAGACTGGCCATCCACGTGTCCGAAAATTGGACAAAAAACCAATTTTAGTATAGTAATAGATATGGATCTGTATCCGAAATTGCCGCATGGCTTTTAAGTTTTAACCAAGACAATCTGATTTTTACCTCATGATTCCAAAAAAAGTCATACTTAAATACACAGCTAGGGATGTAGACTAATAAGAATATATCTGTAGGGATGACTCGATATTAGCTCTTCTTAGATATCTATTGGTGGTGATAAATCACCGGATACGGATGCGTAATCGACCACCATCATGAAAGCTCGTGAAGAAGAAAAGAGGCTATGATATGACGGTGATCAGTCAAATCTTGCAAACATCGAAGAAGAAAAACACTGAGAAGTAGAAGGAGTATAACTTTCCTCGTTCCCTTGTTCTCTCTTCTCTTCTCTCCCACTCCATTTTTCTCTTGTGGTGTTCTCTCTTGTTGTGGTGTAGAGGTCATGCCCCCATCTCCCTCCATATGTAGCACGATTACAAAACCATAACCGTATCTCCCACGAAGACTACACATAAAATATAACTCAATTCTCAATCCTAATATGATCAAAATACTAGCAGTCTCTCCATCGAAGTGAATTCCATCACGATCCCTTTATCGTCTTGAGTCTGTACTTGACTATCTCCGTCATCTGCAAGTCTTGTTAGTAGGAACTCAACACTTATGGGTGGCGCACCCATCCTTAGGTGTCCTCAGTGTGCCCCCGATTGGGCACGCTCGCACAACTCATCGTTGTTCCTCCTCTCGCAGCAGCACAGATCTCTCGTGACTTGGAGATTTTATCATCATCCTCTAGTAAAGTGAATCACGCCGGCTCCTCCTTGTTGCATACTTTTACTGCAGTGATGCGTATAACCTGTTTCTCACACAACGTACTCCTTGTCTTGGGAATAACTGAAGTCCCATCACCGTTCACGACACTTCCCTCGAGCATGTACATCGTATTCGACATCCTCGCATCATGCATCATTGTATGTGCTCCCTTACTTACTCTAAGAACTACCTCTTCAATGGCCACTCGATGTCCTCATGCCTCGATCATTCCCGGTGAAATCGGATTCTTCTTTTGTTGTAGGAATGTATCCGACACCTATCAGAGTTCATACTATTCCATCAAACATGTGAAATTGCATCAATTCAATCCCCTTAACATGGTGTACAGCTCTACCTCCAATATTGATTGTGTCATCATTTGCATGTCTGATGTATATAGAACTGCTCCTTAGATGAGCACACATGATCTGAGCATGCCGAGTCTAAAAACCACCACGAATCTGCATTGATCTCCTTAAAGTAGGTTACCAAGTCTCCCTCGCATACTGCATTGGAATCCTCTTACTCATATTTAGAATCACTAATCTTTTTTTTCTTTCTCCTTCTCATGTTTGGAGGATGGGTCACATTGTGACCTTTCATGTTACAATAGAAATATCTAATCATACCTTGTAACTTCGATCGACCTATGAATCAAGTCTCCCTTGATCTTGAATATCTACTCTCGGTTGCCAACACATGACCTTCATCGTTCATTGCCTCATATGTTAACATATGTCAATACTCGCTCATAAGCAGCAAAACAATTGTCTCATCCAATGTGACGGTCTCCTTGCCATAAAGCAACATCGTCGCAATATGAACGTGGGAAAATGGAAGAGAAATCAACAACATTAGTTCATTATCCTCCTCCGTGAAGTCTCCTTTTCGCATTATTTTTCTCAAATATGAGCACGCTTGTCAAAATCTTGTTGAATTCATCCAAGTATATCTTGAGCTTTGTCCCATCGATCATCTTTAAACAATAGAGTTTCTTTGTCAATGACATATTTATAGAAAGATTTGGACTTATATAGTCCCTCGAGTTTCATTTGGACCTCTGTTGGACCATTCAAGCTAATGACTTCACGAAGAATATTGTCTACCAAGAACATTTGGATTGTATTGTTCCCAAGATCCCTTATCTCCTTCTACTCACCCATTTTCATCTTCTATGGGTTTTTTTCTTCATCTCGAAGAGTTTTCACAGGGCCTTGTCACGTAAGTATATTCTTCACTTGTTTCCATAAGGCGAAGTCCCCATTGAAGTATTCCATAAGGATTAATGCACCACTCTATGTCAAAATTGTCATCTGATATGCTATTGTGTCTCCTTGCACGATCTGAAAATTGAAGCAGAATCTTCCTAATCAGAACGACCATTATGCAAAATCCTCAATATGAACTCCAATGCTCCTGATCTCAAACAGTTCATTGTGACTGTTGATTCTTTTACAACTTTGTCGAATACGCATCTGTTGTGTCACATTATCACATCGACGTCGAACGTCGCTCTGATTCGCCGCGTCACATCTCTCAACATCATTGAATCATGCTCTGATATCACTTGTTGGGATACAATTATGTATCGACTCCTCTTGTATACCGATTGGTGGTGATAAATCATTGGATATATATGTGGATGCGCAATTGACCGCTACCACAGAAGCATGTGAATAAGAGGAAGAAAAAACATGTTATGACGATGGTCGGTCACCTCTCGCAACACTAAAGAAGAAAAACACTCAGTAGTAGAGTACAACTTTCACCATTCCCTTGCTCTTTCCCTTCTCTTCTCCCCCACTCTCTTTTTCTCTTGTGGCATTCTCTCTTGTTGTTGTGTGGAAGCCATGCCCCCACCCCTTCCATAAAATATCCCAATAACAAACCCATAGTCATATTTTCATGAGTACTGCAAATAAAATACAAACTCAAATACTATCAGGATTGTGACTCCAGTCCCTTTGCAATTATCAATCATAATATGATCATAATCCTAACTGTTGGAGAAAATGAATTGCATGATATTCACAAGATCCTAGGGCTCTCTTATATGGGAGAAAAACCCGTGGACAAATAGCAAGAAAAGTACATGAAGAAATGAAATAGAAAAAATAGCACCAAAAGCTATATAATAATCTCAACACTCTCCTTCAAGCTGGAACATAGATCTCTATCATGCACAACTTGGAATATCGCCTTTGGAAAGGGTCTCTAGTAAGTGCTTTGGTGAATATATCAATAGTCTGATCTCTAATGGAAACATGAGAGGTAGATATGAGACCCTTCTGAATCATATCTCTAGTATAGGGTCAATTCACTTCTATATGCTTTGTATGTTCATGAAATGCAGAATTATTTGCAATAAAAGTGTTGCATGATTATCACATAGAAGTTGCATAGGAAGATGTACATCAACAACAAGACCACTCAGAACTGTCTTGACCCACATCATCTCTGTGCATCCCTGAGCCATGACTATGTACTCAGAATCTGTACTAGATCTAGCAAACACTGTCTACTTCTTACTTTTCCACGATACAGATGATTTGCCAACAAATATAGCGAAACAGAAGTAGACTTCATATCCCTAGGGCATCCTGCATAATCTGCGTCTGCACATACTGTGACGTCAAGAGGCATGCCTCTGCTAAATAAAAGACCAGCACCCAGTGAAGACTTCAGATATCTCAAAATCATATAAAAAACATCCATATGCACCTTCTTGGTCTGCTCCATAAACTGGCTCACCTTGCTAACAACAAAGCATATATCTGGCCTGGTGATGGTAGCATATAGAAGCTTCTCAATTAGCTCCATGTATCTCCTCTTATCTATCTTCTTGGTATCCTCATCATATAATCTCATACTTGGATCCGTAGGAGTAGTAGCAGGCTTGCACCCTGTCATACTTGTCTCTAATAGAAGATCAGTAACAAATTTCCTTTGGGTTGTCACAAGACCACGTTGATTCCTGGCAAACTCTAATCCAAGGAAGTATCTGAGATTGCCAAGATCCTTGGTCACAAACTACTGACCTAGGAACTCCTTGGTTTCATGAATGTCATGTTCAACATCACTAGTGATAATAATATCATCAATGTTAGAGAATACCATATATTATTGTTCCTTTATTTACCTCTATTTCCTTATGTATCACTGTTTCCTTATCAACTGTTTCCCAATGTAACCCCATAGGGGTATTTATGTAAGTTCTCCTCTGAGCACCCTAGGGTTTAGTCCTATATAAGGACCCCTAGACCTCACAGAATAAACATTGTCTTATATTCCTTAACATGGTATCAGAGCATGTTCGATCCCTACCCCTACCCCACCTACCAGCCTCGTCCATGATCTCGTAACCTAGGGCATCCGCCGCCCTAGGCCATCGCGCCTCCCGCCTCCAGACCTTCACGCCCGCCGCCCGCCTGACGCGCCCCACCACCTCCGCGCAACCCCCTCCGCGCACGGCACCTCGCCAGGCGCCCCCCCTCGCCCCTCTCCCCTCGCCCCTCCCCGACAGGCGCGCAACCCCCGCGCACCCTCCTGCTGCGTCCCCTCCAGGCGCCCATCGCCCCTCGCCTCCCCGCCCCTCGCCAGGCGCACCTACAGGCGCCCCTCGCTCCTTGCCAGGCGCACCTCGCCTCCCCGCCCAACGGCTCCTCGCCCCACGGCTCCAACGGCCCCTCCCCTCCATGCCCCTCACCTCTAGGCCCCAAGGCCACTCGCCCCCAGGCCCCAAGGCCCCTCACCCCAAGCGGCCCCTGTCCTCCAGGCCCCTGCCTCGCCCCATGGCACCTCGCCTTCCAGGCTCCTGCCTCTGCTCCACGCCTACTGCAGGCGATCGACCATCAACATTCAGCCCCTGCCCCTCGGTCCCACGGCCCTAGGCTACTCCTGCTACACGACCCCACGGCTCCAGTGACCTCTTCGGCATCCTCCTCGCAAAAACCTTTGGCTCTATGTTGATGGTCTTGCACGGATACATCAGAATGGTTTGCTAGTTGCGTATGATCTCTATTTCCTCTGCATACTAGGTCATTATTTGATCACTGCGGTCACCATGACATCTGCTCCTGCGTCTTCGGACTTCAAGCCCCTGTACCCTACTTCATCTATGATGGTACAGGGCACCTCTATCAAACTAAAGGGCTCAGAGAACTATGTACTATGGTCTCGATCCTTTAAAATATTCATTGGTGGCCAACGCAAGATTTATATTCTAACTACCACTCCGCATGCCGAGACAGACGCCAACTACGACACCTGGTACGTCGACAATTGTCAGGTCATCACTTGGATGACAAATAGTGTTGATCCTAATATTGCATCAAATTTGCTCTACAAAACAACTGTAAAAGAAATGTGGGAGAGTCTTGAGAATACATACTCCCAGAAAACAACCAAATCCAGGCTTTCTGACATTTACACAAGGATTTGGTCTGCAAGTCAAGGAGAAACCTCCTTGATAGAATACTACCAGCTCCTAACAGGATTATTTGAAGAATTGCTTATTTTTCAACCTGCATGTTGTGACAAGCAAATAGGTGAACGAGCAGAATGGCAGGTGTACCGATTTCTCTCAGGCTTACACCCTCGATACAAATATGTCAAAGAGCAATTCTTGACGGCGGCTGCCCTACCGTCTCTTGAAACTATTTTTGGCAGATTACAGGAGCTGGAGACACCCAACCAATCACCTCCTACAGACACTGCTGCTCACTTTGCTGGAGGACGCCCACCTTTCCAAGGAGGACGAGGGCGTACGTTTGGTCGCGGTCGAGGACGAGAACAGGGACGTGGACGTGACTCGGGATGCGGCCGTGGTCGTGATTTTTCTAATGCTCGTTATCCAGCATGTACTCATTGTGGCCGCTGGAACCATCCATCTGACAAATGTTGGGCTACCTTTGGCATGCCCAAAGCTAATAACGCATATGAGGCACCATCTTATGACACGAATTATGATACTATGGAAACTTCACAAGATCAGTCTCTCACAGAGGCTTCAGGATCTTTTACTGCTGCAGAATGCGCTCGTCTTCGCCAGCTCCTTCAGAACCCAGTTACTGACACTACGCATTCAGGCCCTACTGCGACTCTAGCAACCACCACAGGTACAATTGCAAGTTCTGCATCCACCTCTACTTCTACCTGGATCATCGACTCGAGTGCCTCAACCCACCTCACAGGAGAATGCGGTCTCCTCACCTCTCCCAGGGAGCCCTCTACGGTGAAGCACGTTCGTGTGGCCAATGGAGCCTACTCACCTATCACTGGTGTGGGGACCATGGAATTTAGCCCTAAACTTAGGCTAACAGATGTTTACTGTGCTCCTGCTTTTCCTCTCAGTCTGCTGTCTGTTCACAAATTATGTACAGAGCTCAACTGCCGTGTGATTTTTGATGATTTATGCTGTTATTTTCAGGACATCCGGACGAGACAGATCTTTGGTGGGGGGCATGAGAAGAACGGCTTATATTACCTTGATATCCCTTCCACCTCTAGTTTCGCCGGCGCAACCTCCATCTCTGCTGATCCTCTTCTGTGGCATCTTCGTCTGGGCCATCCCTCTGCTAAAGCTCTTTCCTTAATGTTCCATGAACTGTCCATACTTAAACCCTTCGAGTGTGAGGCATGTCAGTTCGGAAAACATCACCGTGCATCTTTTCCTGCTAGAACTGAACCCCGTCGTACTATATCTTTCTCTTTAATTCATTGTGATGTTTGGGGACCTTGTCCTGTCCGAACCATTGGTGGACATCGCTACTTTATTGTCTTTGTGGATGATTACAGTAGATCATCCTGGGTCTATCTTCTTAAAGAACGCTCAAAAATCAATAAAATTGTCAAAAACTTTTTTGCTTATGTCAAAAATCATTTCTCATCGAATATTCAGGTCTTCCGCTCAGACAATGCCTTGGAATTTACTCAACGAGATCTTTCTGATTTCTTTGCTTCCCATGGGACAGTACATCAAACATCTTGTCCTTATACCTCTCAGCAGAATGGGGTGGCAGAACGCAAACTCCGTCATCTTTTAAACATTGCCCACTCACTTCTCACCCAGATGAAAGTTCCCAAAACATACTGGGGTGATGTTGTTCTCACTGCAGTCCATCTTATCAACAGGATTCCCTCTCTTACTCTCAAAGGCTCTACACCATTTTCTTTGCTTCACCCTAATGATCTTCCCTTTCCTCTACCTCTACGGATATTTGGGTGTGTCTCCTTCGTACACAATTTCCACACCAAATACAAAATATCCCCTCGTGCGATCAAATGCATTTTCCTTGGTTACTCCTACACTCAAAAAGGTTACAGATGTTATGATCCTGTTGACAGACGATACTACATCTCTGCAGACGTAACCTTCTTTGAGCAAACCAGCTTCTTCACACAACCTGTCACCAATGTCCCTTTACATCTTCCTCCATCACCAAGCATCCATACCCATCGCTCTCAGACCTCATCACCAGATGTCCCTCTACCCATACCTCTGCCTCAGGATGATATGCCAGCTTCAACTGTCCCCTCCACTACTGTCCCGGATGATCCCGACAACCTGCCGATTGCATTACGGAGGCAAAAGAGAAAGTGTACCACTTATCCTATGTCTAACTTTACTACTACTGCTGGACTTTCATGCACTGACAAACAATATGCCGATGCACTAATGACTATCTCCATTCCTAAAGATCATCACAGTGCTTTCCAAGATGCAGGTTGGAGACAAGCCATGAATGAAGAAATAGATGCATTCATATCCAGAGGCACATGGGATCTTGTGCCATGTCCTACAGGTATTAAGCCTGTTGCTTGCAGATGGGTCTTCACGACCAAACAATCTCCAGATGGTTCTATTGACAGACTTAAAGCCAGACTTGTGGCAAAAGGATTCACCCAGACATATGGAGTCGATTACTTTGAGACCTTCTCTCCTGTGGCTAGGATGGGGTCCATTCGCACAATTCTCTCTGTTGCCGCTAACAAGAATTGGCCAATTTATCAGCTGGATGTAAAGAATGCATTCCTATACGGTGATCTCGAAGAAGAGGTCTATATGATGCAACCGCCGGGTTACTCCGTCGAGGGGGAGTATGTATGCCGACTTCGTAAGGCCATCTATGGCCTAAAACAGAGTCCTCGAGCCTAGTTTGACAGACTTACCAGTGAAATCAGCTCTCTTGGTTTTCATAAGACAACATCTGATTACTCTGTGTTTATTAGACGACGATCCACTGATACTGTAATACTTGCTGTCTATGTTGATGATATGGTGGTCACTGGGGACGACGACAATGGAATTCTCGAGACCAAGGCCTTCCTTCAGAAGGTGTTTGTCACCAAGGACCTTGAACAACTCCGGTACTTTCTTGGTATTGAGGTGATACGTACTGCAGAAGGATTACATCTATCACAACGAAAATACTGCTTGGATATTCTTACAGAAGTCGGCTTACAAGGATGCAAACCATCTGGCATCCCTGCAGAAGTATGAAAACACGATACATCCACTGATCCTGAGTTTGAAGACACTACACGATATAGAAGCCTTGTGGGTAAACTGATTTACCTCACCGTTACCAGGCCTGATATATCTTATGCTATAAGCAGAGCCAGCCGACATATGGAGAGACCTGTTTACAGTGATTGGCAGGATGTCCTTCTGATCCTTCGATACTTGAAGGAATCACCAGGACAAGGACTCATCTATAAGGTCAACGGTCATACTGATATTACTGCTTATGCAGATGCTGACTACGCCAGTTCCCCTGAGGATAGACGATCCATTACAGGCTATGCTATGTTTGTTGGTGGTAACCTTGTTTCATGGCAAAGCAAGAAGCAAACCGTGGTCTCCAGATCAAGTGCAGAGGCAGAATATAGGCCAATGGCCCATGCTGTTTGTGAGATTACGTGGCTTGTATCTTTTCTACGAGACCTTGGGTTCCCTGCTACTACTCCTATACCGTTATACTGTGATAACAAGTCTGCTACCTATATTGCCACCAATCCTGTATTTCATGAACGAACGAAGCACATCGAAGTTGACTGTCACTTCATCCGAGATGCAATACGAGGAGGACAGATCGTCACACCACATATCTCTACAGACCTTCAACTTGCAGACGTATTTACTAAAGCATTACCAAAGAAGCGTCTTTTATGGATATCTTCCAAGTTGGGCATGATTGATGGATATGCTCTAACTTGAGGGGGAGTGTTAGAGAATACCATATATTATTGTTCCTTTATTTACCTCTATTTCCTTATGTATCACTGTTTCCTTATCAACTGTATTCCGATGTAACCCCATAGGGGTATTTATGTAAGTTCTCCTCTGAGCACCCTAGGGTTTAGTCCTATATAAGGACCCCTAGACCTCACAGAATAAACATTGTCTTATATTCCTTAACAATCAACATAGACAAGAATAACAACTATACCTCTCTCTCTGTCCTCTGAACAAAAAGTGGGTGATATGTAGTGGACCGAGCAAATCCCTTATGCTCTATCAACTCTGAAAGCTTCTGGTACCAAGCTCTCGGACTCTGCTTCAGGCCGTAAATCGCCTTTTGGAGCTTACACACCTTCTGTTACGAGACTCCCCCTCAACGGTAAACTCCGGTGCATGTTGCATATAAACCTCCTCCTATAATCGTTATATAGAAATGCACTCTTCACATCAAGCTGGTAAAGAGGCTATTCACGTGAAACAACAACTCACAGGAGAATTCACAACGTCGAGTGTCTGTCTACTGGAGAGAAGGTATCCTTATAATCCAACCCATATGTTTAGATGAATCCACGTGCTACAAGTCTTGCCTTGTAGTGATCCACACCACCATCAGCTCAGTGCTTCACCATGGAAGATCCATTTGCACCCCACAACTGATGCACCTGGAGGAGTAGAAACAACACTCTAAGTACAACGAGAATGCAAAGCAGCCATCTCCTCCTCCATGGCAAGTATCCAGTTGTTATCTTGTATGGCCTCCTGATATGCAAGCGGAATAGTAACAGATGGGGTGCCCATAATAAACCTCTTACACTCGTCTGAAAGATGGTCCAAGGAAACATGCGTAGGTAGAAGATATGTGGCACAGTTGCACCATAGTTTCCTCGAGGCAGTAGGTTTATCAAGGTCATCGGCCTCTATGTTCTCTAGTATTAGCACTTCCTCTGTATCATCCCGTGGATCAAGCATAGAACCAATGCCATCAGTAGAAACAATGTGTTCATCACAGACCCGGGCGTGCTGGATAACAGGGAAGGTATAGGAACATAGGGGCGAGTAGAAAACCTACGAATGTAAAACCGAGGTTGGAACTGTGTATGGGTAGATGGAAGTAGAGGTGGTGGAGGTGGTGGAGGTGGAGGTGGAGGTGGCTGAGACTCAACATGGGGATATGGTGGCGGAGGTGAAGGAACAAAGATATCATCACCATAGTCATCATTCGATAATCTGTCACTTATTAGAGAAGGATACACAATAGACTCAAAAAATGTGACATCAGCACCACCATAGCATTTTCGCCCAACATGATCAAAACATTTGTACCCTTTTTGGGTACGAGAATAACCGATGAACACACATTTGACAACTCTAGGAAAGGGCTTGTCACGACCTGGAGTAAATTTGTGGACAAAAGCCACAGATCCAAAACACACTGGGAGTAAGAGAGAATAAGTCCTTCTCATGAAACATCATCAAGAAAGGGACTTTTTCTCCAATGACAGTAACAACATGCGATTCACTAAGTAACATACAGTGAGAATCGCATCACCCCAAAACGATGGTGCTTCACAAACTGCCATGCCTCATACCCCAAGGTAGTATGAGTAGAGATCTGTCGGAGAACATGACATTGCTTCTGCAGAGGAAGGTGCCCAAACTGAAGATGCCATATGAAAGGAGACAGATCTAGAAGGAATAGCAGTAGTACCAACACAGGAGGTTGAACAAGTCTGTAAAAGCCCTCTCTGTTCACAACCACATCCAATCACCATGCTTATGAGTATGTCCTGAAACACAAGAGAGGATGGATCAAATATGGCACGACAATGTAAATCTTTTATAATCTGGCTAACAGACAAAAGATCCATCTGAAATACTGGAGCATGTAAAACATTCTGCAGATGCAATGGGGGGAGCAAGAATAATCTCCCCCTGACCAACAATGGGTAGATGATCCCCGTTAGCAATCACAATTGATCTACCAAGAGGAATAGACCTGTAGGAAGTAAACTCCGTTCGATCTCTGCACATATGATGAAATGCTCCAGAGATCCATGATCCAATTGGATAAATTTGAACTAATACTACTCGTAAATGCAAAAGTAATACCTGACTAACTTGAAGAGGCTATGGCAACGTGTGTGACATCCGAAGATCCTGCAGACGACGTGGTAGGAGTAGTCATAATCTCTCTCAGCCTGGAAACAATATCATCAAATCGTGCATCATGAGCAGGAGTAGAAGTAGGCCCAGTTTGCTCAGCTACACGAGCAGATGCATGATAGCCATACTTCTGATAGCATGTCTCCTCAGAATGACCTGGACAGTGGCAATTTGAGCAAGGGCCATGTTGGCGTCATCCTCCTCGACCGCATGGCCCTCAACCTCGAAATTGTGAAGTACCCCCTCTGCCACGAGAAACTATTAGAGCTACCAAAGTAGATGAAGTAGTATTTCTGCTAAGCCTCTTGTAAACCTCCTCCATTTCATCATCTCTTTAATAAGTAGTTGAGTACGTGCAACATCGTACTCATAGTCAAGAGATGACATAAATACTCTTCTCATAATCACATTCCTATATGCTTGTTGCTACTCAATGCTAGTAATAATAGGCATGAAGCTGTGCAGATGCTCAAACATGCCTCTAAGATGCGAGAAGTGTGCATGAAGTGGTCGACCATTCTGCTTGGTTGAAAAAATATCAAACTGCAACTGTAGGATTTTTCTTTCATTCTTTGCTTGCCCATATGTGTCTGCTAGAATGCTCCGCATAGCCTTTGTGGTGGGTTGATTGACAATATTATTAGCAATCTCCATGGTGAGTGTCCTGGAGAGACAAATACGAGCATAGGCATCATCTTGCTCTCAAGAAGCATTAGCCCCGGTCTTGTCCTCCAGCTCTGGATCCGTCAAAATGTTCTCCTCGTTATGGCATTGCATTAGGGTGCGAAACTGCATGGACCACAACTTGTAGTTGGTCCCATCCATCTTCATGATGGGAGCCGTTCCCTTGGAAGCACTGGACGATGAAAAAACACCACTCTTGATTTCTGACATGGTAGCAAGAACACCGATATCTAGAACAAAACCGAGGACTAGACTGCTCTGAATGAGTCAACACAATCACATATAGAGGATTGGTTGTATCTGTAGACTCATACAACCATCCTCCTCTTGATGTTGTAGGCTGAGGTCTCCAAGGGTAGCGGTGCGGGTTGATGCACGCATATGCACATAAGATGCTCGCAGTGGCACATAGATGCACATAATATGCACACAAGATGCACACAAAGTGCATGCAAGATGCATGTGGTTGTGCTTGGCACAGATGCACGCAGGGCGCGGGGCATGCGGTTGCGCTTGGCGCAAATGCACATGCACATGGCATAGATGCACGCATGACACAACGCGTGTGCGCGGGGCATGCGGGCATGGTGCGCAGGGCGCCGCTCGAGGGGTTGGGAGATGCTACAGACATTATGCATAGGAGGGAGATGCCGCGTACGGGGTTGGTTGGCGGCGCGTACAAGGGGTAGGGTGGTTGGCGGCGTGCACTGAGGTTGCGTAGGGTAGGATTAGTGTGGGATGATTCAGGAACCCTGGTCTAGGATGTTGCTCCGATACCATGTTGGAGAAATGAATTGCATGATATTCATAAGACCCCAGGGCTCTCCTATACAGGAGAAAAGCCTGTGGGTAAATAGCAAGAAAAGTACATGAAGAAATGAAATAGAAAAATAACATCAAAGTTATTTCTCAACATAAACAATATCCATATCCGATCCGTCACCATATACATTTTATACAAATCATATCAGTTTTAATCAAGATACGAATATGGATATCACATTAATATCTGCAAGCATCCTTGGTGATATATACGTTATCATGTATAAACATAAATATATTTCTAACTATATTTAATATATTGTTTATGGCATAAGCGCATCTACTATATTTATGCCACATACATTTCATCCAATACATTTATATTTCAGGAATTTTTGTAGTGTATTTTAATAATAATAGGATGCAATCAATATTTTTTTACATCTATATCCACTTTTTAAGGATACAATAAATAGTTTTAATAATTGTCAATATTCGTAAATGTATTTAAAAATGACAAGGATATTGTAACACCTATATGTGTATACGTATCCATTAATTAGTTTGCATCCCCAATGACAACCCATGTGATCTTTGCAACTGCGTTACGATCCTTCTGGATCACACCACGATCTAGGGCATTGAATTTGAGCAAACCAATATGAATTCATTTTGGTCCATTTGGTGAGTATACGAGTTCATATTTGATTCAATTCAGTAAAATGAGAATCTTGTTTAGATTATGTTCGTTTTGGTAGACGCTTTGCAAGTATTCATCCGATCTTCTTATACATTTGTTTACTTACAAATAATTGAATAACAATGTATTTGAATGCTTTGATTGAGAAGCTAACTAATTTGCTCGGCTCGAAATCCCCACTTCAGAAATGTTCTTGTATTGATAGTAGAGAGAAGGCTTGAAGGACTACCCAAACATGCAGCCTCCAACCTCAGCATCAGTTTCAGCTTGAGTGCTCGAGTGAGTCAACTCAGATCTTGTATCTCAATACTTTTATTGTAGGCTTCACTTGACAGCTAGACCAATCTATCTGATTATGTAGTGGGACATCAGTGGTCCTTGACTGCACCACTCATGATCCCAGAATCGACGGTGCAAATGTTCCCAGAACCGACGACGCGAATGATCCAACTGATGAAGAGGCGCAATCAGAAAATGGAAGAGTACGGATTGAGGGCTTTGTCAATGACGAGGCAGTCTGATCCGACAAAGTTGATGATTAGGGCATTAATGGTGTTATGGGGCTGGCGACGTTAACGATGGCGAGACGCACCAAAAGAACCCTACAGACAACGGAGGCGACAGAGGGATGGTGTTGTTAGGTGAAGGGGAGGCCAGGGAGATGGCAGAGCTAGGCGACAGAGGGATGGTGCTACTGAATGAAGGGGAGGGTAGGAAGTTGGCAATGTGCAGGCCATCGAAGCCAACGAGGGAGGTGTAAACATGAACGGGGGCGACGCACATTGAGGTGCGGTAGGTGTCTGAGATGGTGGCTCGAACGAGGAGGAAATGGGGTATAACAAAGATCTCGAATTAGAAGGAGAGCCAGAGAGCGGCGAGGAGGGAGTGGAGGCAGAGGAGACTCTTGCCGAGGGAAGATAGGATAGGATGTGTAGAGGGAGCGGGGCTATAGAGGAACGTCGACTCATGGAAGGGGGTCGAGAAAGAGGATTCTTGGAGAGAGGAGTCGGACTCGACGGAGAGGAGGGCTGAGGCGGTGGAGCAGCGATCGAGGCGGACAGGGACGTCGGTCTTGATTCGGGCTGTGGTGGGGAGGGCAGACAGTGGCGGTAGGGTTGAGCATTGGGCCAGGCCAGCCCGAAACCCGACCCATGTAGCCCGGCCCGAACCCGCAAATAATTGGGCCGGGCTTTGGGCCTTAATTCAAGCCCACACGTATATTCGGGCCGGGCTCGGGCATGATAGGGCCCAAACCTGAGAGTCCGATAGTCTGGCCCGTTAGCTCGGCCCATTTCAAGGGCCCAAACTGCCCGGCCTGTTAGCTCAACCCATTACTTCTGCTAGGGTTGAGCATGGGCCGGGTTCGGGCCGGGTTCAGCTTGGCCCGGCCCAAACCCATTTTAGTATATGGGTTAACGGGTCGAGCCTAGGTCCATTTTATTTTTCAAAATCTAGGTCCAAGCCCAAGCCCGACCCAAACATTATGGGCCGGGTTTGGGATGGGCCGACCCAATTGAAACTCCATGACATATTGAGCTTATTTTTATCTTCCAAATACACCACCCATCCCCAATAAAAATGTGTATTCTTTATCCATGCAAATATTTTTACGATATTGATAATATTAAGGAATTACGTCTACGAATTTGCTATTTACAACAACATGCTCTAAACATGATAAATATATTACCACTGTATCATAATTATTTATAATATATGTTCATTAACATGGTAAATTATTATCATAATGGTATATATAATAATGATGATTGTTAAGTTTAATTAAATTAGTATGTTCAGAATTTAATATCTATCTGAATTCGATCATCACTCATATGCAGAAGTAATGGGTTGAGCTAACAGACCGGGCAATTTGGGCCCTTGAAACAGGCCGAGCTAACGGGCTAGGCTATTGGGCTCTCAGGTTCGGGCCCTATCATGCCCGAGCCCGGCCCGAATATACATTTGGGCTTGAATTAAGGCCCAAAGCCCGGCCCAATTATTTGCGGGCTCGGGTTCGGGCCGGGCTACATGGGTCGGGTTTCGGGTCGGGTCGGGTTGGCCCGACCCAATGCTCAACCTAACTTCTGCATATGAGTGATGATAGGATTCAGATAGATATTAAATTCTGAACATACTAATTTAGTTAAACTTAACAACCATCATTGTTATATATACCATTATGATAATGATTTACCATGTTAATGAACATATATTATAAATAATTATATTACACTGGCAATATATTCATCATGTTTAGAGCATGTTGTTGTAAATAGCAAATTCGTATCGTAGACATGATTCCTTAATATTATCAATATGGTAAAACATATTTGCACGGGTAAAGAATACGCATTTTTATTGGGGATGGGTGGTGTATTTGGAAGATAAAAACAAGCTCAATATGTCATGGAGTTTCAATTGAGCCGACCTGGCCAGAACCCTGCCGATAATGTTTGAGCCGAGCTTGAGTTTGGGCCTAGATTTTGAAAAATAAAATGGATCTAGGCCCGGCCCGTTAACCTGTATACTAAAATGGGTTTGGGCCGGGCCAAGCCGAACCCGACCCATGCTCAACCCTAAGTGGCGGGTAGAGATGGAGTAGGTTCGAGGGGAATTCGTATTAGAGATATAAATGGAATTTCAGTGTCAAAAATTAATCAAAATGTCGGTGGCCCGATGTTATGAAAATGGATGGATGGATATAATATCTCCACCCCGCCGTTTATCAATAAACAGCCAATGAATTCAATCTCAACCTTCCATTTTTATTTCAAAGTTAAAAACACAATGATGTATGTTTTATTATAAGCTCTTGTTCACAACTGATGTTTTTTTAATTTATTACGGATATTAAATAGTGTTTTTAATTGATAAAATCAGATAGCATTATATCATGCAAATATTGGATTATAACATGCAAGTACTGGATAAAATCACATAGCATTATAACATGCAAGTATTGGATCGAAAAGTTAATGAGAAGGTTTTTTTGGTCAGACGGAAAACAATAGAAGACCAGAATGCATTTAGTGGCATGGGAGGAAATAACGAGAGCCTGTGAGTAGGAAGGACTGGGAGTTCGGAATCTGGTATGCATGAATAAGGCTTTGTTAGCAAAGTGGGTAATGCGCATCTGGGGCCCCACTATGGACCTGGTATCAAGGTTATTGAGGAAGATTTACAGAGTCTCAAGCATCTTAGAGGCATGGTCTTTTCGATTTGAGTCCTCCCTCTGGAAAGGGGTATGAGAGGTTTTGGTCGATATTTCAGTTAGATTAGCGCCGAAGTTGGGAGATGGAGAAGATTTCGGATTCTGGAGGGATAATTGGCTGGAGGAAGGCCCATTGGAGCTGCTTTTCCCGAGACTTTTTGCCCTGACGACGTTGAAGGAGGCCATCGTGAAGGAGCTGGCACTTTCTGGGGAGTGGAGACTGGATTTCGGTGCTGGTCTTAATTTCAGGTAGAAGACATGAGGATTTAGAAAGATTAAGGGATATGGTTCCCTACCCAGATAGTTTTCCACAGATCAAGGATCATTTTGCTTGGACGGGTTCTAAATTTTCGGTCAAGTTACTTTACGGAGAACTGAGAAATGCTGGTGAAGGTCAAGATCATGACATGTGCAAGGATGTAAAGATAATCTAGGCGAGCAAAATCCCAAATAAGATGAAGGTCTTCCTTTGGTGCTTGAGGAGGGACATGCTTCTGGACAAAGACAGAAGAATGAGGATTCTGGGTCTTCAAGATGCTTCTTGTGACAGGTGTGGAGATCAATCGGAGACCTCGGAGCATCTTTTCTTCTCCTATCAGTACTCGCAGAAGGTGTGGAGAGAAATGACCATCCCATGGGTAGACATGAGTGGCCTAATGAAGTTTTGGAAAGGGATTAGAAAGATAGGAGGCAGCTCAACTGATGATGTTGCAAGACCTTTTGGCGTGCTATGGGCAATTTGGCTGACAAGAAATGACCTTCTTTTTAACAATCAGAGATTTTATATAAAGAATGTTATTTCTCATTGTAAGGCTCTCTTAAACTTTTGGGAGTCAAAATAGTTTCCTCATGTATCCCATCTTTTTATTAATATATTAATTTGGCGATGACTCCATCCCGGGAGGTCACTCTATTTCTCATAAAAAATATAACTATTGTAATATACAGTCTCATTTTGTGTCTAACACATGCACTGTCCTTAATTTGTATTCTCGTAGCATCTCATGTGACCTTGATTGTCAAATAATATTTGTATCCATGTATCAAATATTACTAAAAAGTTAAGGCATGATCCTTTTAGTAAATATCGAGAATATTAGTGGAGCTCGCATTGTATATGTCAAGACGTAATGGACAGGGATTTTTTTTAAAATAATTACTAAAAAATTGTTAATTAATTAAATAATTATCAAGTCATAATATTTAAAAATATAGTCATCAATCGGTACCTGAGGTGCCGATTTGGGAAGTAATGTCCAAATCGGCACCTGAGGTGCCGATTTGGAAACACGAGGGATGGACTTGCAAATTGTCCAATGAGTTTGCCCAATTCGGTACCTCAAGTGCCGATTTGGGCATCCTCATGGGAATTTTGCATTTCCATCATTTGGGCCAATTTGTATTCACATCCCCTCGTTTGTTATCAATAGTTTTTTTCAACTAACCTCTTTTGTTATCAAAAGTAGAGCATTATCCCACAAGGATATAATTACATTCGAATGGTAAATGCATATCTTTTCTGTTATTTAAATAATTCTTTCAAAATTTTAATTTTTTTGTTATAATTCTTTTTCTTTGTTATATTATATATTAAATCCTTTATTCTAATTAATTATATGTATATTTATAATATAATATATAATTAAATCCCTTATAATATAATATTGATCACATAATATTTAGAGAATAATGATACAATATATGTACCATTACAAAGTCTTCAGCTCGGGAAACCAATGTAGGTGATGTTTTCAACATACATCTATATGAATTCGTATCCAATTATATGTTTCCCTAAATCTTCATCCTGACTCATATCCGTACGCAGATTGTTATTCTTATTCGACACAGACGATGTGAATATGGATACGAAAATTGGCGTATCTGATATGTATCTAATCCTTTTTCATAGTTAGTTAGCGTTGATCTGACCACTCTAGAATTAAATTGATAAGTGACAATTATTACGTATAAGTATAATTAATTAGAATAAAGGATTTAATATATTAGGTAATCGTTTTTAATTAATTATATCTCTACATTTGTCATATCATATTCTTATTAGGTAATCGTTTTTACAAAGAAAAATCCTTAAATTCATATGAAATGATTGTATCTTTATTTGTACCAACGGTATCTTTTTTATTCTTACTAATTATCATTTCGTTTAAATTTAAAATTTTTATGTGAAACTGATTATTAATAGTAAGAATATGATATAACAGTTGTAAACCAAAAAGTATTGAACTTAAAATGATAGAAAATGTTAATGAAAAATGGGTGTGCTCATTACAACTATAATAGATACATGGCTCAGTAGATAGAGACCCCTTATATACAAGAGGTGGAAGAGACAATAGTGAGGTAAAGTGGGTCCAATTTGGCGAGGCTTGCTTGGGAGGAGCTGGACACCATCGAAACCAAGGCTACGAGGGCCTCGTGTCTCGCAATAGCCAGGGATCGTGGGGAGTAGTAGACACACACACATGCATGCATACAAATACACATTGGTGCCACAAACATCTATTTTTTATTTTTTTGAAATAAAACCATGTGAGATTTAGATCACAATATATCCCCATGATGTCATTCAAAGCTCAACTTAATTAGAGACTTCTAACCCATCCATCGAGACTACCAAATTTTAACGACCTTAGAATTGTTAAAATTGAACCCTTCAAGATGGATGTGTAAGGAATGTCTGTTTTACATATTAAATTTGAAATAGATATTGCATTAATTAATTTAGGCAAATCACATACAGGTTCATCTCAAAAAAATGATCATTTTTAGCACCGATGCATACAAAGTTACATGCACCTTTGTGCAAGCTCCCCAACCTCATATATATAGGATATATTTCCAATAGAACATTATCCTTCTATCTCTAAGGAAGGCCAACGATCTAATGCATTCATAATTAATTCGACATTGTTATTAAAGGTATGTTAATATTATTATTTAATTAATAAAAAACCTATTTTGACCATTATTTATTATCTAAATATAATACGTAATCAACTAAAATATCTACTCATTAATCTCTCTCCTAATTTTTCCATTCACGTTGCCAACAAACTATTTCATAATCCTAACCTCACATGCACAGATAGAGGGAGGAAGAGGATGACAACACAATGACAACATAGGCGATGTACTCCGGGCGTCGCTCGTCTCCGTTGTCATCAAAGGCCTCTTCAACCTCTTCATCACCTTTGTCTCCATCTTCATCGTCGGCAGGCCTCCGCGTGGAGCATCGTGGGACATCAACCTCTTCACCACATCACGGAGGTGACAATGGAGGCTTGTGAGCGGAGGTGATGATGGCGACACATGAGCGGAGTTGACGACGGTGTCGTGCGATCGTTCGTGTTGGTGATGCTTTCTTTCGTCGCATCATTGTCTTTTTACATTCAACATCGGTGATGTCATAGATGATGGCAATGAGGTCAATCGTTGATACTGAGATGATGATCATATGATTCTTGGAGCGATTCCCAGCGTCATACGTGGCCTTGTCAACAAGGTAGATGTGGATGGAATGCTTAGTTACAAGGGATGAAGTTGCGACTTTCCGGAAAGTTCTTCGTGCAAGCGATAATGACAATGCATAGATCGACATAGATGTGTGCAACACGATGGCAATAACGCAAGGAGGCAATGCAACCACTATATCTTTACAGATTTCATGTGTATTATATAATTTTTATATGTATTATACAATTTCAATGTGTATTATACATATTTGATGTGTATTTTCATATATCAGTTGGGTGGAAATGATAAATGTAGCTTTTTTGTATCTTATATATTTGATGTGTATTACACATTTTGGATATGCATTACATAGTTTGGATGTGTATCATACATTTTGGATGTGTATTATACATATTGAAAATATGTATTATACATTTATGTAAAAGGATTGCATATTTCAAAATCACCAAAATGTAAAAATAACTAATATATTGCTAATATGAATTGTATTCTACAAAAAACATATAAATTTTACTAATGGCTAATGAATTTTGAAGGAACAACGGATTTTCACAAAAAGTACGCAATCGTTACAAAAGGAACCACAAATTCTACATAAATGTGAGTATGCAAACATATGCCCCACATAATATCACCCAACATGAAACCAAATATTATTTAAATAAGGTATTGCGAAAAATACCAAAATTAGATCTAGCTAAATTTAATATTTGAACAATTAAATAGTATGCATGATTAATGCAAAATACGACGACGAAAATATCCTTTTAAGCAAATAAATTGATGGTGATGTTAGATTTGAATCTAATGGCTACAATCATCGACCTTCCTTACACATGGAAGGACTGTGTCCTATTGGATGTCTCTCCCCTAGTGCTCTGTGAGACATGAGAGCAGCGAGTCTGGACCATTAAACTCTGCTGATTGATTAGAGGAGGAGAGAGATGAGCAGAATCTAATGATCCAGACCCACTGCTCTCATGCTCTCACTGTTTTTGGCTCTTACAAAATCAACCCTATTCATTTATAGAATGTACTCTACCAATACTTATATCTATGTATGCATGGTCTCAAGCGAACATTGGTGAGGCAGGGTAGGCTTGAATGAAAAAAAACTTCGCGAGTGAAAGGCGGCATGGACATCGAGATGGAGTGGAGCATGATTCATGAACAAATATATAATTATAATAGTTGCAATGTCATAATTGTTTATTTGTATCTTGACATCCTCATCTAAACCGTTTCAAAATAAATTCGAATACATATATCATCATGTGTACCGCATTCGTTACATGTATATTTAAATTAATCCATAGATTACTTTTCCAATTATATGCATATTAACCCGTCAATTTCACATGTATTCATTTTCAGGATATGATGATGACTAATACATGTATTTACACCGATATTCACGAGTGAATAGCAAGGACTACTGGAATCTCAAGGACAATATCGATTGAAGGATTCGACAATCCAAACACTCCAAATTCATCACTCGAAGATTAATATGCAAATTCCTGTAAGTTTCATCTATCCATACTAAAATCCCTTCGTTTGGTTGCAGGGTTGAGTTGGGTATACCGGTGTACCATTCCTTCCAACCCTTCCAACCCACCTCACAGTTTACTATTCACAGGGGTATCCCAACCCAATCCAACCCAGCAACCAAACAGACCCATGCAACAACTCAAATCAGAGGCTATGGCATTGCCCTACCGCACCATAGTTCCGTTGTTCTTGCTCTTGTGCACTCAGGCCCCGTTCGGTAGGTGAGAGTTTACCCCCTTAACCCACTCATTCTCTCTCTAATGTGGGTCCTATATTTCTCTTTTTAAAAAAAATAAATAAATCAATTATCTATAATCAATTCCATAAAAAAATAATATAGTATATCGTCATATCATATAAAAATTATAAATTACTCCACTTCTACTCACTTTTTCAAACTTCAATACAATCACATCACAATAACTACTTACTTTTTCAAACTTCAATACAATCATATCACAACAAACCCACTTCTAACCCACACCTAGTTTAACACTCTATCCAAACATCAAAATACAAAAACATATTATCCTCTACCAGTTTAACCCCCATAACCTGTGTACGAAACGCACCGTCAATGTCTAGTGAACACTGTAGTCTGCAGCTACTTGGAGGACTTTATATACAATAAGATAGTCGTTTGCATCGTTTTGAAATAATGGGGAAGTAGGAGCTTCCAACCATGTATCTATATTTTCCTCCATTTTATATCCATGCTTTATTTTTACAAATCCATGCATTTTAATGATATATTTTTCCGATTCAGAAAACTGATTCCACATGTTTTACTTCTAAAAAAAATTGACAGCCCCGTGAATCGGAATATCGATAATGCTTATGTCATCACCTACCTGATACGATAATTTGACTTTTTATGTCCAAATATAACATAAAAAAGAAAAAAAAACAACTATAAATAAAGATGGGATTTTATCACTTGTGCCCCTCCGAGATATCGCAATATCAGTTATACCCCTATCTTTTTGGTAATATCAGTTGTGCCCCTCAAAACTTGATAATTTATCACTTGTACCCCTCGGGTTAGTGACCGTCCATCCACAGTGCAAACGACCGTTAACTTTAAGGACATAGGCGGAATTACTTAAAAAAAAAGGTTAAGAGGTCATTTTACACCCTCCTCATCTTCATCTTCTTCCTCCTCCTCCCCATCCTCTTCTTCCTCCTCCTCCACCTCCACCTCCTCCTCCTCCCTCTCTGCCCCCGGCCTCGCTCCTGCCCGGACAACATAAAAGATATAGACCAGAACAAGCTTCTGTAAGTTGGCCAATCTACCTATCTGTGCAGGGATCTCGCCGGAAAGATTGTTCTGACTAAGGTCTAGCACCTGAAGCATCACCAACTGTCCAATCTCTGGCGGTATAGCACCTTCCAGGCTGGTGTCACTGAGATAAATTGCTGCCGGTAGATTGTTCAGCTGATTGTATTGCAATAACCATGGTGTCTTTTGATGGAAGATGAACACCGGAAGTGGTAGAGGACTCTGGTTTACCCACGCTGCCGGTTGTTTCGATGTCAACATGCTCAGATTCGTGAGTTCCAGCGGGATAATGCCTGGGTCGAACTTGTTGTGAGAGAGGACAAGATAGAAGAGATGGGGAAGATTGCCCAACCATACAGGAAGGGGACCTGTGAGATGATTAGATGACAAGTCCAAGTATTCGAGCTTATGCAGCTTGGATATCCAAGAAGGCACCGCGCCTGTCAGCTGGCTGTTCGCGAGGTCCAGAACTCGGAGATTCACGAAGCCCTCCCTGAGGCCGAGGACGTCATCCGGCATGCTCTCACCAATAAAGGTTTTTGTCAGAAAGACGACGGTGAGGTTTTCACATCCGCCCCCGCCCCTGCGCCCCTCCCGACCTCCCACCGCCCCCGCCCCTGCGCCCTCGCCCCGACCTCCCCTCGCCCGCGACCCCTGCGCCCCCTCCCTCCTCCCCCTGCGCCCCTCCCGCACCGCCGCGACCCGCTCCCCTGCGACGCCTGCGCCCCCTCCCTCCTCCCCCTGCGCCCCTCCCGTACCGCCGCGACCCGCTCTCCCGCGACGCCTGCGTCCCCTCCCTTCTCCCCCGTCCCTGCGCCCCGCGCCACCGCGACCTACCTCGTGTCTCCTCCAGTATCTCCAGTAACTCATGTTCTTTCCAGGTCATCCCCAAGATTCATAAAAAGTTGAGTTTTTTTTGTTAAATTTTGATAAAATTTTGACTAATTGATTCATAAAAAGTCATCCAAAAATTCAATAAAATTCATCGTTTGATCCACAACGAGTGATATGTCCGTGGAAATGTAAAAATTTTAGAGATTCGATGGATGCATGAAGGTTTTAGTAAGAGAGAGAAATTATGAATAGAAGGAAGAAGAGCAAATGGAGGAGGAAGAAGATGAAGAAGGGTATGGACCATAATACACTTCTTAACCACATCATGGTTTGAATAAACCATGGTTATTTTAATTTTTTGACGGTCAATCTGACGGAAGGGCACAACTGGTGACGGAGTAAGAAGTTAGGGGCACAACTGATATTACCAAAAAGATAGGGGTATAACTGATATTGCGATATCTCGGAGGGGCACAAGTGATAAAATCCCAATAAAGATCTACAACTCCAACATCACCACCAGATTGCAGAAGAAAGTAAAGATAATAAACATAAATCCAAAGACGATACATATTTGAAACACAGAGACGCGAAAAAAGAGGAGTCACCAATTGGGTGTGTTCGGTTCGGAAATAAGCAGTAATAAGGATGGATAATAAGGAGAATAAGGGTTTATTCTTTGTTCGGCTGGAGGATAGGAATGAGGAGAATAATGTGAAATAAAGGTAGGTAAGATGGGATAAAGATAGGAATAAGAGTGAAATAATATAGAATAATGGAAAATAATCTTACCACTGAGAACCGTGTCGGGAGGAGAATTGACCCCTTATTTCAGAGCATATTCCCCAACCAAACAAAGCCTATATATCATAGATGTCATGCGGATTTTTACATCATGACCCTAAACTCTGATTCAATTACATAATAGTTCCTATGACATTTGAAGGATTTTTTACCAGGGTGTCCCTACCTTCTTGCACAATTAATAATTGTTTCATTCGAGTTAGTTTCCGTCTATTTAATTCACAAATGAACATTATATATAAGGGGTATAAGTGTAATTGGAAAGAAAAAAGAAAGATGCATGCATTTTTTTTTGGAAATTGTGAGGCCCAATTGTAAGAAGATTTTACTAAAATAAGCTATGACCGATAGAAACTATCATTTGGTTTATCTCAGTAACAACAAAACTAACGAAATGACACAAGTGATAACAGTGTAAGAAGGTAGAGGCACAATTGATACTGCACAAAAGAGCTGCGTGACTGATATTGCAGAATTTAAGAGGGCACAACTACAAAAAAATCCATATTTTGCACACATGCCCCTGCTGAAGGACAATAATGTATACGAGCAACGTAATTTATAAGGGTTATGACATAATTGGGCAATGTTTTAGCTTTTAACAACTACATGTTGGGAATAGATGCGATCAACCAAAGCACAAGCAAAGCAACACGGACACACACGTACGATGAACATTTGTTGAACGGACTATCTTGAGTTCATCTTCAATTCGTTATACTAACGAACTAAATTTTACAAATTATACAACTGAACAAGCATTTTTGGAACTAACTTTAATCGGGTATGGGAATATATTCGATTCGATTAGCTGCCCCATCTTATATCAATGTAGTCTCCCAACTTACGAATGTAACGGTTTTCATCCCACAATAAAATGAAATTAAGTTCACACAACATAGCTCAAGTCATTACATTTCTGAGTTTGGGAGTCACATCATATCGGATTAGAAGTTTAGGGGCCTCCTTGTAAATTTATCAACTGTAATTGCACTTTAACCCCTGACGTACAGATTTGCACTTTACCTCCAATAATATTCCTCCTTTCTTCCTGGCAACAGTTCTCGACTTGTGCTGTGGACCTTTCACCATCATTCTTACATATTTGTCTTCTTGCCGAGGCATTAACACATTGTGAATTTTACATCGTGACCCCTGAAATCGTATCCAATTACACAATGACACTTGGACAGGGGCATGCGCGTAATTAGAACGATTGCAAGGATCATGATCCCGTCTAAATATATGTATATTATATAGCGTACGTATGAGCGTGATCTGATCTTGTTGACGAGTGATAAAGTGTGATATTTTATTATATTTCAAATACTTTTATTACTTTGTTAAAAACATAAAGGTAAATTTATTTTATATTTATTGGTGTATGAACTTTATTTGGTTGCATCAATGAGCATGTGATTTATAGCGTACGTTTTTTGCATGATAAATTTATTAGTGATATTGTATCACTATCATGTTTTCTAATGTCTTTACATGGATATAATTTATTGTCAATATATTCATTAATATATTATTTAAATCTTTTATGTAACGTTGCATACATGTTGTATGTTACACATTTTACTTTATAATAATAATAATGGATGTTGTGCACATTATGAGAATATTGAATCCTCTTTATTATATTTTTAATACATTATTTTATGAATGATTAATATTCAAATTGAATGGAGGATTTAATTGGTTGTTTTGAATGTGTAACGTTCTTTTATTGTGTATCTATATAAAGGGGCCTATAGCATTTGATTTGAGAACATACAACACACAATCATTCTATCCCTCTTCTCCTCTTCTCTCATTTGAGTGAGTTTATTTCGAAGGAACGAGCTATTGTTGCTCAATAGATCTCGATGTTGCTACGTGCATACCCATTGAGATCTCGCTGTTGTATCCTGGAGAATAGTCGTATCAATACCGATTGCACCATTGGAATCTCCGTGGGGGCCGATACGAATCTATTCTTAAGGTCAGTGCATTTTGCACGCCTCGGCACGTTGGTTCATCTCATCAAATCCGGTATTATCTAACCTTCTTATATTTTTATACATTCATATTTATGTCTTAAATTTCACCTACAATCTTAAGAATAGATTCTGGATGGTTCTTTTATTCAAATGCCCTCTATTAGATGTTGTTGTAGTTGAGCAACTTTGTGATGTCACATAATGTTAGTAAAAACAATGTTGATGGAATATATATATATATATATATATATATATATTGTGAGAGTTGATGTGACTTCTTAAAGCATATAACCTTAACATCCAAAAGTGTGGGGGATTATTAGAACTTTATTATTTAATCTGAGTACGATTGTTACTGATATTGATAATCTTTACAGCTTTTAATATCAAAATATTTTAGCATTGCCATTACTTAAACATTTCGTTGCCATATCCCAATGGATATGCACTATTTTATAGATGTTATATGTAGCTTGATATTTATTTGCATGCACTTTATTTGTATCTTGCATGGCAGTTTGAATGCCAAGGAGATTTTGTGATTCGTATAATTTCTTCTCTAAAATATATTTAGTTTAACCTTTTTTTAAAAATACACCATGCCCTTTTGATTACCAGTGGATGCTAATATTTATTGATTTAATAATTATTGATTGTATTTTTCAATTTCTTTTGGAGACGTTATCAATAAAGAGTATAACGTTCATTTGATTTCACATCTATAAAAGAGCATGTCATATTGGTTTTGATGTATATAGTGAAGAGATTATCCTATGCGAAAAAGAGAGTTACTATTTATTCTCCTTTGAATTTATGCCATTTCCAAGCTTGAAAAAGAGAGTTACTATTTATACCTTTGTACATTACATGCAACATAGAGTTCAATTATAGTCATTAAATTGATAGTGGATTATTCCAACATCATATTTTTTTTATTAAAAAAAATGATGTTCTTTTTATTGGGATGGTATTTTAAAAAAAGGTATTTTATGTTCAAAATATATGCATGTTGGTCACTATGTGCCGATCTGTTGTAATTAAAAAGGGAAAAAATAGATACTTAATATTTAGTTTGACTTATCATTTTGATATCAATGACATGGGAATCTTGAGAATAAATATATCATAAAGAATAATTATATTTATCCATCGCAAGAGTATTGCAAAAACTTTTCTTCTTTTGAATGCAAGCAAGTTAGCATTCGTTTTACTGCAAAAGTTTTTAAGGAAAAAAAGAGAGTAAAAGTGATCGCATGCTTCAAACTAGATATGCACAAATTATTGATTGTCTTATACATTAGACAAGATATTGCATATGTTGTTGAAAGTATGCAGGTATACTACAAATTTGGAAGAGAGCAATGAGATGCTCTGTTTTGAATGCTTTAATATCTCAAAGAAGAGATATGTTATTATTTAATATTTTATAGAGATCCTACGTTTCTTGAAGGATATTATGGTGCAAATTCACTCCATTACTCAGATGAGTCGAAAATTACTACTGGGCATATTCTTATCCTGGAAGAGGAGATATTTTTTGAAATTAATCTAGCAAGCATTCTTTGCTATATATATATGAGCTTATTGCATTAGAGAATGCATGCACTCTTGATGTGCTTGAGAAACTTCTGGGCAGATCTTTCCATTTGGATGAAGTCAATGTCATCAATATTTCTACTGTGAAAGCCATGCTGCTAAAAATATTATATTATGTGAAAAAGCAGGCATATTTGTCCGAGAGACAATATTATAAGATATCTCATGGCATAATATCAATGTATTATGTGAAGTTAGAGTTAAATTTGATTGATCCTCTAACTAAACCACTAAGCAAAAAGCTTGTGGAGAGTACATCGAGGGGAACGGGATTGTGCCCAAATCAATAGTCGAAGTGATGGAAACACAACCTTCATGAACGGAGATCCCGGGAAGGAGGTTCATATGGGATAAACAAAACTCCCTGCAAACTCCTCCCGCACTTCTGCAACCGCGCGCACACGCATGCACACACGCACACATACATTGATGCAATTGTTGCAATTGTATATGTATTAGAAGATTAGAAATTTGATCTTAAAGGTTTAATAGTCATTCACATGGATATTGATGCAATTGTTGCAACAATCTATATTGGATTGAAAGACTTCATAATTTCAGTGGGAGAGCCCTTAGTGATAGTAATCTAAAATCTAGTGGACTCCACTAAATTAGAAAATTAATGAATGGTTCATTAATATTTCTAAATACTGAAATTAAACCTTAATATCAATAGGAGGATGAAGATCATTTGACAATGATCTAGCATCAAGCCTTGGACATTTGTCTATTGATTTGATCAATAGACTAGTGAGAGATGAAACTTTAAAATGTCTAAAATTTCAAAACTTACATACTTATGAATATTGTATTCAAAGTAAAATGTCCAATACACCCTTCTTTGGGAATGGTGTAAGATGTCAAGGTATTCAGGATCTCATACATATTGATGTATGCGGATCTCTATATCATAGTAAACATTATGGATATGTGATATCTATTGATGATTATGTATGATATGATATTTCTTCTCTTCACTTAGAAACCTTTGAAATGTTCAAAGATTTCACAAGTTTGATTTAGAACCAAAGTTTGAAGGAAGATTATATGAATTTGATCTAATCTAGGTAGTCAGTACCTATTAGATGAATTCATGGAATACCTTATAGAGATATGAATATTATTTTTATCTCACTCATCCTGATAAACCTAAACTCAATAGAGTTGTAGGGAGATACGTTTGGATCATGTGTGACACGATCTTATCAATGATGAATTTTGGCATAATTATCCTTAGTTTCCAGGTATATATGTGTAGTAGAGACTACAATGTATATCCTTAATAAGGTTCCATGCATGCTGGAATCTAGCACTTGAGAGTACTGCTTCATTAGGAAAATAAAGGATGGTATTGGATACCTACTTTATGACCTTGAGATTCTTAAAATATCTCATCTTTGAGAATGTGATTCTTAGAGGTAGAGACTCTTAAGAATCAAGATGAAAATGAAGTATAAGAACTCATTTAATCTTGAGAAGATAATGAGGCTCCTGAAATTGGAAACTAAAAGGACAATTAAAGATGAAACACTAAAATCTGAGGAAGGATTCCATGTGTCAGAGAAATCCGATAATGATCGAACTTCATGTGATAAAGCTTCTGAAGATCATAGCATGGAAAGATGGATGTTAGCAATAAAAGTCTAATGTAGACTTCATATACAAGTTTTGTATATGGACCCTCGAGAATCCACCTATACGGGTAAGACCTGTAAAGGTGTAAATGGGTCTTCAAGAGAAAGGGAACATGATGAGAAGGTAGAGACCTTCGAAGCACGGTTCATAGCCATGAACTACACACTGGAAGAGAAGACATTGCTTGCGATGAGACTTGCTCTTCGATGACTATGCTTAAAACCATCAGAATATTGCTAACCTTAGCTACACAACTCGACTATTGCATCTTCAAGATGTAAGCCAATATTGCATTCCTCTATGAATACATCTCTGAGGATATTCACATGAAGTGGCCCCAGGGCTTCATGGTTGAAGAAAGCAAGGTGTGCAAGCTAAGGAATCCATCTATGGACTCAAATAAGCTTCTTGAAGTTGGATCATAAGATTTGCTGAGATTATAAATGTTATGATTTCAGATAGAATCTTGATGAGCCATGTGAAGCTTAGTGGGAGTGCCTTTTGTGTTCATCGTGCTAAATGTAGATGATATCCTAATCATCTAAAATGATATAAGGATAATAATAAGTATTTTCTAATCTGGTTGTTCCATAACTTGAGATATAATCCCAAGGATACCTCTTGGATCTTAGTTCTGAAGGTGTTCAGAAGCAAAGAGAAGAGGGTATTGGGACTGTCACAATAGTAGTACACCTTGAACATATTCCAATTTGGGAAAATTTCAAGAAAGGCTTCCATCCCTTAAGATATGGTTCTGACCTGTCTAAAGGGATAGCACATCAAAGAGTTGAGGAAGTGAATGCTAGAACTACCTGCACTTGTGCATTAGTTACGAGAAGTTGAGTGTATGCTAGATGTGTACATAAGCCAGATATCTGCCATAAAGTGGGAGTAGTGAAGTGTTACTAATTCTACTATGGAAATAGAATACTTGGTTGCAGTGATAACTAAATCTTCATAGATGACAAGATTTTCGAGATAGTGATATCAAAGTCTTATCTTCAAAAGCTTAAGACTTTATAGATAGAGATCTAAAAGGTCTTAACTGTGGATACCTTAAGAGATAGTGATCTCCAGGAATAAGGGTATTCTAATAAGGACTATGGAAATACTGGTTATAACAATTATTAAGCTATAGTGTTAAGGACACTATAATAGCTTTAACAAAATTTAGTATTGGTTGCATGAGATGCAACATTCGCATTAGATGCGAGCACTGTTACCGGGGATATGCAAGTGCCGTAAAAGGACTTGGCGTAGTCTCGCGGGAACAGAGTGAATGATCAGCTTACCTAGCTATTTTCTAAATAGCCTATGATTGTCACATGAGTGCGGGTTTAAATGATTAGCCCATTAATGGCTCTTTGGGCTAGTGGGAGATTGTTGGACATGCGAGCCCACAGCGAGCCATTTTGCAATAAATGTTATTGCAAATATCATTCCCAGATCTGATATGAAGAATAAATAATTTGCAAAATAGGTCCCTTAGTACAATTAGGGTTATGTACGATGACAATCTTGATAATCATACAGCTGTTGATTCAACTGTTGAATCATAGAGGCTGGTGCTTGGATGAATATCTAAAGAGTTAGATTGAGGACTCATCAAGCACCGTCGAATGATTATTAAGAGATGATCTCCAGCCTGAGTAGGAGATGGCAATCCTTGTCTCTAAAGGCTGATATCTGACCGACCTCTTGATGCAAGTCCTCTGCATAGGAATAGAGATTCAGAGGTGTCAGACTAGTTAGGTCAAAGAGTTGACTTAATGAGATTGAGATAACCAAAATCCTATATCGTATGCTATCACGATACATGCATGCATCCTCTGACCGGAGACAGATGTGTTACTATATATTTAAGTATGTACATTTGGCAGACCAATAGGTTGATGACCTAACCAAGGTCTATACACCGGCGCGCTGGTGTGCATATAAGGGCATATGAGTAATATGATCTCTCAAAGGGATCATACAGGTTCAATCACTGAATCGGAAGACATGAGCTCACTCATGAGATATTGGGAAGAATCAAATTCCGTGCACGGTCGTCTCGCTTTGGAAGCTTGACTGAATTTGTAGGTTTGATATATACTTTTGGAAAGTATATGATCAAGACCTAGGTATGATATATGCTTTTGGAAAGTATATGATCGATACCGACTCCCAATGATCGAATGAGAAACTTACTGATAAAATCATGAAGTAGACAGTATAAAGTTGATCCAATACTTCAGCTTTAATCTGAGTCTTCCAGTATGCAGGATGTACAGGTATTGGGAATACCTGAGGGTGATGTGATCATAAACGATTGTATAACCATGACGCTTCCATTCCTAGGGAGTGATGAAACGGGTCTGGATTTTAGTGACTCCTCTCAGTAGAAAAGTAATCTGATCTTAGTCCAAATGTTGGACATTGATCTGAATGTGATTCAGATGCAATGAGAAGATTAGATTTACGGTCTTGATTTAATCAAGCATCTATGGGAGGCCCGCGATCTGGATTTGAGATATGATCTCAATATCCAAGTCACTATACGTGGAACAATATAATCGCCCTGTCCTTATCTCCAAGTATTCGTGGAGAAAGCGCATTATTCTTGAATGGGTTCAGGATAATTTCATTGTTGATAATATGTATCCGAGCATTGAGAAAATGGATAATTAAATGAGATTTAATTATCATGAGTAATATGAATTTGATTCATATTATAAAGAGAGTTATCTGAGATAATTAAATGTGATTTAATTATCGAAGATGTAAGTAATATGAATGTGATTCATATTATTTGAGAACAAGAGAAATAAGATCCAAGGTGATTAAATATGATTTAATTATCATGGATATGAATAATGTGGATAGAAATATCCATATTAGTCATATATATTATAAATGTGATTTATAATATATAAGAGAGAGCTATTTGTAATTTACATTTGTTAATTAAATGTTAATGTGAAATTGGATTCACATTGGACATTAAATTGAAAATGTAATTTACATTTTATTTTGGGTTGTGAATATGATTCACAAATTTCCTATAGCAAGATTGCAATATTCACAAAATAATTATGAATTATTATTGTAGAATATTTTACAACAAAAATTGTTGGAAATTATGGGAGAAATTCATGGAGATATGTAATCTTGTGAGATTACATGGATTTGTCTCCACCATGGAGAGATGGTGGACGACCACCAATTCCACAAGGAAATTGGTAGCCGTCCCCACCACTCCTAATGTGGAGATCTCCATGCAAATCTCTCCATAATTGCTTGATCTAATTTAGGATTGAAATATATTTGAGATGTCAAATATATTTGATTTAAATTAGATTATTATTTGTTGGTTTTTACCAACGACAATCTTGACCATTGGATGGGACATAAATCAATCTCATCCATTGATTTTATATGTCCCATGGATTGAGATCCATGGATCCCAAAACCCTATAAAAGGAGAGGCACCCCATTGCTCTTCTTTATACACAATGCTTGAGAAGCACATCTCTTTCTCTCTCTCTCTCTCTCTCTCTCTCTCTCTCTCTCTCTTTCTCTCTCTCTCTCTCTCTCTCCCTCTCATGGCCGTCCACCATGGATGCCCTAGAGAAGTTCTCCATCGCCGCAGTGTGGTCTTTATGCTGCCCGATTGTTTGCTCGTGGATCTCCGTCTACTTCGGCGTGCCTTGCTCGTGAAGAAGACGTCGGATCTCGTGTGTCGAGATCAGGAGATCCGCCGCTTGGATCATCAACATGGATTGCGAGAAGCACACGATTCATCCTCGCGCTCGCAAGCGTCTCCTCCGACGGATCGGACTTGAGACAGGAGGTCTCTTCGTTTAGAGACTCGATTACAACCACGCTTCAAGAGGTAACCCTAATACTTGTTTGTGGTTTAGACGAAACGATCCGAGAAGTGTTCTTGGATCACGTGGTTTCGTCGCATGAAAAATTTTAATTTCCGCTGCATAGAACAACTAATACGACTAGTCGTTCTCCGTCGTATCCGATACGACGATCACGCTTCCGTGACGCGCTTGAGGATCTAACCATATCCTTCATGTGGCTGCTTTGTGCCATACTCTTTCTCTTCATCTATAGGCTTTTTGGTCTCCCGCGTCACGGGACCTCATAGTCGATGCACGAGTATCGCATCGAGAACAGTCAAGGAGTGAACGACTATGAGACGTGTGTCTAGAAGAGCTTATGAGGTGAAGAGGCTGAGCCCTGGTGGTCCCAATCCACACCACCATTCTCGGAGTTTATCGCAACATTATTGGTATGTTAAGTTTTGAGTATTGTTGTTTGGTACAAAGATTTCCTTGAGGACGAGGAAATTCCTTGGGGTCTCCATCATGGAAATAACTATATTCGAGACGACGATGTATTTCATGTCTACTGCTCTAGTATCTCCATTTCATCTAAGTTTTGTGTGTGCAGATGGAAAAGACAAGGAGAAACAAAAACTTTATGTTGATTATACGTGTACTGGATGTACGAATTATTTCTCTAATGCATGCATAGTATTCAAGTTTAGCAGTAGTTTTCTTGGTTGATCTTTTTTTCTTCTTCTTTTGGTGATGATAAAGAATCTGCAGAGCGCAAGCGATGGAAAAGATGAGTAGAACATACCTGCATAATCAACCATATGAGACTTCTTCAAATGGGCAGGAAAACTCATGTTCATAATACACTGAATGGCCTTGTTGGACGTGAATATTCCATGATTGCGGTAAAAGCCAAGGATCTTTTGCTCGGGCATCGAGCTTCACATAGGTAACCATATGCTGAGCTTCTGAATCAAATCCGGTATTCCATATGGTTGACTTAATTGATCGTCGGACTCGATGTTTGTCTCATTATCTATGCTGGGATCCTTGACAATCAACTTCACACAACATTTCATTAAATTACACTGGACATTTTTTCCAATGCATCTGAAGATGCGATTGCATAAATTCCATAGATACTCTTAATTTCGACAAAAATAAGCGAAAATTAAAGCTGTATGATTTACAGATGACTTACATATTCAACAGAAACAACTGAACTTGGCCTATGCAAATTTCACTAGAGAAGATGCTTAAAGTGGGAATTAGGTTTATTTTGGAGACGTTTACAAAGAAGGAAACAAAAGGAAAATACCGTTGCCGCTTTGCTAGGATGTGAACACTATGTCAAATAGTGTTAAGTCCATCCAAAGATATAGTCAAGGACGTACACCAGCACCAGGGAAAATGGGTAGAGCAGAAAAGCTATAGAACTCGTCCACAACGGGAAAGTAATGCGGAAGCTGGCGAAGAGACCCACTATAATGCAAACGAGGATGATTATAAGAACCTCTGATGAGAAGTCCCATGTCAGGTCCCTTATGTAGATGAGAGCGAGGAAAACAGAGAGGCACAAGGTATTGTTCATTGTTGCCGCCCCGTAAATCTACATTATAGCCCATGTATGTCAGTACATGAACGATATAAAAATATTTACAATAATCAAATATCATGAAAATGTCAAAGTTGGCATATATAATAAATGGATTATGACGAACTAAAAATACACTGCCAGCTTTCCTTGTGAACAAATCAGTTCACCTTTAAGGGAGAATATCACAACTTTTATGAGTTCCAGTTAGCTAGTAGATTTAAGAGACTATACGGATTGAATTGCTCTTTTAGTAGGCGTGGATCACAATATAAGATCACAATGAACAACGAAATTTGCCAATTTATGCTAACAAATTATCGCGTGCAAGTCGATCCACTCATAACTTATGTAGAACTATCAAAGACTCGCTTTCTATCATTCTGTTGACAATTTAAACTAGTCGCATTCAACAAATTTCTAATATGAGAATTATAGCAATTCCTGAAATTTCAAATAAAAGCACATACAAGTACTCAAGTGAATTCTCACACATTACGTGACCTAGGAATGGAGCATCCGAGACTGAGAGGAACAAAAATTACTTTTCATTATCTACTAAGCCATCTTGTTCTTGCGAGTTTCAAGTCAAGTGGGTAATGAGTGAGGAGGATCCATCTTACTACATATGGCCCTGTGTAACTTACCCTTTTCCCTTGTGAAATATAGAAAGAAAGAAAGGAATCACCCCAGCTGTCAAGGCTAAGGGAAGTGTTCCTCCTGTGGTTTTTCCGTTCAGCAAGAAGGGTTTCCACATTAATACACATATTCTCTCGTAGTCTCGCGTGTGTTATTTTCTACATGACTGATCACTTGCTCATCTAGTACCCAGCCTGCCATAATATTAGGAGCCATGCTATACGATCTCTTGATAAAAATCTACAACAAAGCACAAGGATTTACATGGAAACCCTTCTCCTTGAAGGGGAAAACCACGAGTGGAAGTACCTAATCATCTCAGATGACAAGGTTTTTATTTTCTCTTTCTTCTTGTCTAAAAGTAAGAGTGAGAGATACATATATAGTCCCAAAGTAAGACAGATCCTCTCCCAAGATCTGCTTACTTACAAGACACTCAACGCTTTCCCTTAAGTTGGGCATGAGAATCATATATACCCAACTTGCCAATATTCTTCTTGATGGAATTGTTTATCATAATTAATCACTGTAGCCCACTTATGGGTACTTATGTAATTTGTATTTATCAATTCCTAGGGTTTCATGCTATATAAGAGACCCTAGGCCCTATGGAATAAATAACTTCTTCTTTTCTTCTCCACATGGTATCAGAGCAACGGTCCTAGACCGGGGCTTTGATCTAATTTTTTTCCTTCCACCACCACAAGCCCCTCTTCTTTGCACGAGCCCTCTCTCAAACTAGAGCCCCACACAAGGCTAGTTCTCACACACATTTGGCTCCTCACAGCACCACCGGCATCCGCAACGCTTCCAGCAGCCACCCCCAACATCGTCGTGTGTCGCTCCAGCGCTGTCCAGGCGTCCATAGCACCACGCAGCGCCGCCTCGGTGTTTCCCTCAAAATCGCAAGCGCCTTCAATGCCTCTAGCGGCAACCCCCGACACCGCCGAACACCACCAAGGCCCCCCTAGTGCTGCCCATGTCGCACATCACTGCTTAGCAACACCCAGGCCCCCCTTCTCGCGCCACGCAGCGTCGCTGGATTCTTTGACCTATACTGCATGTTGCATCCTGCAAAGGTTCAAATAGGTCCCTTCTCTGATTTAGGGCAAAGTTTGCTTTAAGTTTATTCCTTTTCTGCATTGCTTCAATGCTAGTTTAATGAAAAGAAATATTTCAGATTAAGTTTGTGATTATTCCCCTGACCACAATGGTCATTACGCCTATCAAGACAAAAACCTTCTTTTCCGCATCTAGTATGATGATGCATGGTACTTCTATCAAATTAAAAAGCACCGAAAATTATGTGCTATGGTCTCGATCATTCAAAGTTTTCGTTGGTGGTCAGCGAAAGATTGCAATATTGACTAAAGATCCTCTAAAAGAGGAAGATCAAGAATATGAGTCATGTCTTACAGATAACTATCAAGCCATGACTCATGAATGGGATGATGAACATCATCGAACCTCATATCGCAGCCAACCTTTTGTTCAAATGAACGACTAAAGAGATTTGGGATGAGTTAGAGTAGACTTACTCCAAACAGACCACGAAGTCGCATTTAGAAGATATCTATTTGAGAATTTGGTTTGCATTGAAGGGAGAATGTACCTTGGTGGAATACTATCGTCAGCTCATGGGACTTTATGAAGATTTTGCCATATTTCAACAAGCACGTTGCACAAAACAAGTAACTGAGATATGAGTGGCAGGTTTACCGCGTTCTTGCCGGATTACATCCTCGCTACCAAAATGTCAAAGAACAATTCCTTACCTCAGATACATTACCATCACATTAAGGTAATATTTGACACATGAAGCCACATGACAAAATAGTTTTGTCAAAATTTTCATGCCACTGCTTTGGTGCTTGTTTCAATCCGTAAAGGGATTTGACAAGCTTGCAAGCCTTTCCCTCATTCCCAGGAGTCACAAGTCCATCAGGTTGATCCATATAGATCTCTTCCTCAAGATCACCATGCAAGAAGGCGGTCTTCACATCCATCTGGTAGATAGAGAGATCATATACAGAAGACAATGCTATGAGCATCCAGATTGTGGTCATCCTAGTCACAGGGGAATATGTATCAAAATAATCAATACCTTCATTTTGCTTAAAGCCCATGGTAACTAATCTGACTTTATATTTTTCAATTGATCAGTCAGGCCTAAGCTTCCTCTTAAACACCCACTTGCACCTAATGGTAGAGTACCCTTTGGGTAAATCAACTAACTCCCTAGTTCCATTAGCCATAATGGAATCCATCTCAGATATGATGGCTTCCTTCCATTGTTTCTCTTCAGATGAAGCCATGGCTTCCTTGTAACTTGGTGGAACACCCTCGATCTGGTAGACAACAAAGTCGCTACCCAGATCCTTGACTATCCAAGGTCTTTTACTCCTCCTTGGCTCAACCTCTTCTGAAAGATCATTGGGTTTAGGTTGAATCTCAGCCCCTACATTCGTTATCCGTTCCACTTGATCTGCAATGGATCCTGATGTGGAGGCGCTATCAATGGTCAGATTATGAGGAATCCCAGTCTTCATAGGGAAGATATCCTCAAAGAAGGTAGCATCACGAAGTTCAACAATAGTGTTGACATCTATGCCTCATATCTCGAACCGAATTACCAAGAACCTATATGCATAGCTATTTTCCAAGTAACCTAAGAAGACCGCATCAACACTTTTAGAACCTACCTTCTTTCTCTTGTGCTCGGAGACTAAAACCTTAGCGAGACAACCCCACACTTTGAGATATCTTAAGCTTGGTTTCCTATCTCTCCAAAATTCAAAAGGACATTTTTCCATATGTCTTGGAGGAATCCTATTCAGAATATGGCAAGCCGTATTCAAGGCTTCTCCCCACATATAGGTTAGAAGTCCAGAACTCTGTAGGAGAGCATTGATCATGTCAGTTAAGGTTCTATTTTTCCGTTCTGCTATCCCATTTGACTGTGATGAATAAGGGGCAATAACTTCATAAACTATGCTAAATGATTTGCATTGTTCATCAAACAAGTTAGAGGTATATTCGCCTCCTCTATCTAACCTAAGGCGTTTAAGCACTTTCTTGTTTGTATCTCAGCCTCGTTCTTAAATATAAGAAATTCTCTAAGGCATCATCCTTGGTTTTCATTAGATATACATAGCAGTATCTACTGCCATCATCTATAAAGGTTATAAAGTATTTCTTATTGTCTCGGGTCAACGCACCATTAAACTCACAGATATCCGTGTGTACTAGATCCAAGATCTCACTATCTCTAGAGACATATTGAAAAGACTTCCTAGGTGTCTTAGCTTGCACACAAAATTCACACTTTTGAGTTTTATCAATAGTGTGTTTAGGAATCAACTCTAAATTCATCATCCTTTTAATTGAATTTAAGTTTACAAGTCCCAATCTACCATGCCACCGATCACAAGATTCTATATTATTCACAACATGAGACACAAAATTAGAACATTCAAAACTCAAAACATTTATTGCATTGATGTTTACCGAATCACATCTAATTCCAAATAACAAATCAAAATCAACCAAATAGCTTTTTCCATAAAAAATGGCATGTCTCAGAATGACAACTTTATTACATTCAAAGTTCAATTCAAAAACATTTCTAACTAAGATAGAGCCAGATAAAACATTCTTCTTGATGTCAGGAACATACAACACCCTGTACAACGTCCAAACACGTCCAAAGGAGAACCTCAAGTTGACTTGTCCCGACCCTAGCACCCTGGCTGCAGAATCGTTCCCCATCTTCACAGTCCCACCACTGCAGGTCTGATAAGAAGAAAATAAAGTTCTATCAGAACAAATATTTACATTGGCTCCCGTATCCACGAGCCACTCATTTGGATCATGGATATTGTATAGTTCATGTTTTACAGAGACATACCCCTCGCAAGCCCCAAGTCCAACAGTGATCATATTCACTTGTGGACTCCCATCTGCAGCCTTAGGTTGAGCCTTTAAGGACGGACAATCCTTCTTCCAATGGCCAACCTGATTACACTGCGAGCAGGGTTTATTCTTTGCCTTTTTCTGGATCTTGCTCTTTGGTTTCATTTTATTGTTGTTATTACCCTTTTCCTTCTTATCCTTGCCCTTCGAGGTCATGAAATTGACCTTAGTATGAATATCGACAGGAAGCACATGTTTTTGTTTCCTGCGTTCCTCCTCTATGGCAATTGTCACCATCAAGTCATCCATAGAAAATTTTTCATTCCTATTTTTTCAGGGTCATACCGAAGTCTTCCCAAGACTTAGGGAATTTTTCTAGGATGCACATGACCTGAAACTTCTCTGTAAGTTATATTTCGGCATCTTCTAAACCATGGAGTAGGAGTAAAAACTCATATGCCTATTCAGAAACTGACTTCCCTTCGGCCATGGAAAACTTTAAAAATTTGACCACGGAGTATTTCTTAATACCGAGGTCTTTGGTATTATACTTCCGATACAAATCTTTCCATAACCCCTTTGCAGTCTGCATGGACGAACAATATACGTCAAACAACGTGTTGGACAGAACCAACAGGATGCAGCCATGACATATACGGTCGCGTTCCTTTCACGCAGATTGCGCCTTCTGGCTATCGGGTGATGAATTTTCATTTTCCACCGTAGGGCAATCAGTTTCAAGCATCGAGTTTAGTCCTATGGTGGTTAACCAGATCTCCATGCGTTGTTGCCAACGCTTGAAATTCTGACCACCGAATTTTTTAGGCATACCCGTCATATCAACCCTCGATTTAAACATGGTTTCTGACATTATTTTAAAAACAGTTCCCGATATACTCTCTAAAATTGTTGTAAACAAGATCATTACAGCATATAATAAACAATAATTACACGGATCCAAATGGATTGAAAGAAAAGCATTACAGATTATCAATGTTAATATCATGCATTATCCGATTACGGAATGCAAGCAGAAACCGATTAAACAAACGGAAACATAAATTAGGGAGAGATCCAGAAAAGGTAAAGCAATAAACGAATTGCGGCAAATAAAATATAAGAAATATTAGATTAGAAATCACCGAAGCGTCCATGAAATGTACTGTCCTTAGAGATGATATCGTCCCCACAATACCGGTGCGAAGGATACTGGCGATCCGCTCCCAGGATACGACGACACACGATCTTCATCTGCGTACACCGACAAGATCGTTCTCGAATGTACCTCAGAGAACTACAGCCGAGAGAAAAGGAAAGGGTGGTTCGTCCGCGAGAGGAAAAACCAGAATGCGAACAGATACAACATGAGATTTTCTTGCGAGTGAAGAAAACAACGTAGGGAAGGGGTATATAAAGACGGTCGCGTTCCCTAACGCGATACCTTTCGATTTCCGAAAATGCCCCTCAATGGGCGCGCCATTTCGGATCCCGAAGTCGCGGCCAGAATCGCGTCCATAACAGCGAATTGAATTCCCATTTTAGTTGATTTACCAAATTAAACGTGTGATTAATTTACTCGACTTACCAAATGAAACCCGTAACAAAACTATTGAGATCCAAATTGACTCTCCCGAGCCCGAGCCCGAGTCCGAGCCGGAGATGGAGCAGAGCGCGCGCGCGTGTGGTCCTCCATTCCTCCTCTCTACTATTGCTACAAGAGCTTGGATTGTAAACTCATATATAAGCCCACCAAAAGTTTAGAGCTCCAAGGTATGGTACTAAACTTCCATCCAAACTTTTCCATGTCTCAAATTTGAGAATTCCCAACTTTCCCTCCAAGCCATTTGGTTTCCCGATTGAAACCAAATTAACTTCAGTTGTAATTACATAGATTTTCCAATTAAAATCTAATTACAATTCTTAATACAACACTATGTTCCATAAACTCAATCTGATGGTAGACATCATGAATATTGAGACTATTTGCACAATTTAGTATTTGGCTTATGACTCCTAAATTCTTGATTCAGACCATCAAGAAAGATGGACATGTTTTTCCACTCTCTAACCTATAAAATCTTCTGATTAGTATTGCATTTCCATCATTCTTCAAAGCAACAATCCAAATCTTCCCATTTAGACATCAATTCACCATAATAAGCAAAAACTAATGGCACCCTCTGACAAAGATTCTATATCTCCTGGGTCAATAGATAAATCTGTAAGTCCTTTTTTCTCTAGCTATACATGATCTCCAAAACCATCACATGTTCAGTGCCAATCTCTTTCAAAGAATTCAATGTTTTATATCACTGGAGACTGAGTGCACAAACCAAGTCTGTACTCATATGTCTTCAAGATTCTATTTTTCCCACAAAGGGGTCCTTATCATCAATTCTAGAAGCGAGGCCACTGATACATCCCATTCGTCAGCAACTTACAATTGAAATCTCCACCGCATCAGACCACAAGTGATAATTTTCTTTGGTTAACTTGATAGTAGTGGTTTTAACCATGGTTTTATAACCTGGACTGGACCGGCCAGATTGGTCCAACCTTGGACCGGCTATTTTCCGGTCGGTCCTGTCGGTTTTAGTAATTTAGAAAAGAAAATTTTGAACCGTTGTTAAACCGGTTCCAATCGGTTTAACAAAACCGATTCGACCTTAATGATCGACCAAAAAATCAAAAATAGCTGGATTGGAATTTGGCACCCTTTTTGTAACTAAAATGTAAAACAATTAATGCTAAAAAATCCTTTATCTCTAATTTCCCCCCATCTAGCCATGCATGAATGACCATCAAAATTGAATGTTAAAAAAGCAAATTAAAAATTGAGAGATAGCGTTTCCTTTGTCAGTAGGATGAAAGTTATGAACAAATGCAATACATCCAAACATTTGTAAGAGTAGTGGAAAAGGCAACTCATTTGGGTAGTAATGAGAATGGGGTGGATCCATTTAGGGATACAGATGGAACCTTGTTGATATGATGGACAACGGTTAAAACACCATCCCCCCCCCAATAGGTTTTGGGAACTTTTATCTGGGTGAGGAGGGATCGGAAAATATTTAGCAGGTGTCTGAGTTTTCTTTCTACGATCATGTTTTGTTGTGAAGTGTAAGGACATGATGTTTCGTGAATGGTGCCCTGGAATGCAAAGAAAGTGGTTAGATCATGTTAAGTAAATCCCAACGCGTTATATGAGCGAAAGATCTGAATACTGGAGGAGAAAACATTCTTGACATAATGAAAGAACTTCTTAATAATATTGTTAATCTCTGATCGTTCTTTAACAGATATACCTAAGATGATCGACTATAGTCATAAACAAAAACAATGAAGTACATATGTCCACTCAGAGTACAGACCGGACAGGTTCCTCAAATATCACAATGGACTAATGAAAATGAACTTTGCAGCAAGGTTCTGAATGAGCAGGGAAGGATGTTCGATAATGTTTCCTGAACTGACACGCCTCGTCTCAAAGGGCATGAGCGTAGAGAGTTCGAGGACCATTAAAGAGAGAGCTTTGGCGGATGGATCCGAGGCGAAGATGCCAAAGAACATGATTAGTAGATATAGATGCAACATCAACAAAAGTAGAATCAGATGAGATATCAAGATAATATAGGTCGTTCTTCTCGTGTCCCCTACCAAAAATCTGTCTCATCCTGATGTCCTAAAAATAACAACAGAATTCATCAAATATCATACGACGGTGAAGTTCCTGGCATAACTTGTGAGCAGATAAGAGACTAAGCGGAAAATCAAGAGCACAATGCACATCGGTAAGGCAAAGATTGGAGGAAAACTCCATAGTCCCCACAGTAGTGATAAGGGAATGTGCTCCATTACTAACCCAAACAATCCTCACAATAGATGAAGGGTGTGTAGAGGTGAGAAGACGACCTTCTCCCGTCAGATGAGTAGAGGCACCAGAATCAATAATCCATGATGGGCTTAATGCATAGGCAACATTGGCAAGTGTACCTGAAGCAGTGGCTAGATTCGCAATCGAAGCAGAGGTACTAATGTCACTGGCAGAATTCTGTAATAGCTGACATAGATGAGCATACTCAGATGCAGTGAAGGATGTCTGCCTATCACTAGACGACTGATCTGGCAAGGTTTCTGCAACATCACATGAACCTTTGTATCAAGGCCCTAAATTTCGATTTCGGTCACCATTTCGGTATCGACCAAAACAGAATTTCGGTGGAATTTCAATCGGAATTTCGGTCATTTCGATCATTTTTTTATTAGGACCCCCATATTTCGATCATTTCGGTCATTTCGGTCGAATTTCGATTTCAACTGGATATCGATATTCGACAGAAGTTCGACCGTATGAGGCCATGCTTTGTATGAGGTAGTCTCATAGGTACTGTTGGCATTAGTAGGCATGCCAAACTTTGTAAACATCGTTCAGAGGGATGATTCCAACGTCCATAGTGAGTGCATGCCGGATAGCGAGTGGTGGCAAGATCCCGTCCACATTCGCGTCCGAAGTCACGTCGCGTCCAGCCTCCTGGCCACGACGATATCTAAAGTCACGATCGCATCCTCCCTGGTAGTTGGGTCGTCCTCTAGCAATATGTGTAGTAGTCTCTGTAGATAATTGAGGAGAGGGAGAATCAAATTCCTGCAGTCGACTGTATATGGTCTCAAGAGTGGGTAGTGCAACATCAGTCAGAAACTGGTCTTTTACAGACTTGTATCGTGGATGGAGTCCTGATAAGAACCGATATACTTGCCATTCTGCCCGTTCGCCAATTTATTTATCACAATAGACGAGATGAAAAATAAGAAGCTCCTCAAATAGGACTGTGAGGAGTCTTTAGTACTTTACTAGAGAAGTATCCCCCTGATTTGCTGACCAGATCCTTGTGTAGATGTCTGAGAGCCTGGATTTGGTTATCTTTTAAGAGTATGTATTCTCAAGGCTTTCCCACATTGCCTTTGAAATTTCTTTGTAAAGAAGGTTGAAGGCTATATTCGGATCGACACTATTAGTCAACCAAGTTATCATTTCGCAGTTGTCGATGTACCATGTATCGTAGTCTTTTTTCGTCTCCTTGGGCGGATCTTTAGTAAGAACATAGTTCCTTCGCCGACCACCAATAAACACTTTGAAGGATATAGATCATAAAACATAGTTCTCGGAGCCCTTAAGCTTCTTAGAAGTGCCATGTACCATCATAGAAGGAGTAGGATACGAGGGCCTGGGTTCTGCAGATGCCATGGTGGTCGCAAATGTCAAGAAAAGTGACCTAGGTAGTCCTTGTAGCCTCATGTGTCATTTAGACTTAACAAGACATCGATTCAATAGTCTGACAGAAGTAGAAAGAGCGCACGACTGATACGTTGCGGTGGGGCTAGAGTCAATCGGTGAGACTGCGTGATAGAAGCATGTTGGGGCAGCGTAAATCCAATGAGATGTCTTCTAGAGGCGAAGTAGGAGCGCCATGAGTCCTCTAAGAGCAGGAGTAGAGCATAGTATGCGACAAGAATATTGCACACGTGACGAGAATAAAGCAGTAGTGGCAAGAGGCTGCTAGGGCTTGCACAGGGGAGTCAGTTGGAGCGTCATAGAGCGGTGATGCCGCTGGGGTGGCGTGCAGGAGCAGCAGAAAGCCATTGGGGCTTGTGCGTAGACAGGGGGGCCGCTAGGGCGACAGGGTCTGTGACAGACAGAAGGTGTTAGGGCGGCAAGGCTTGCGCAAACAACAACGGTGGGAAGGTTGCTAGGGTGGCAAGGCCTGAGGCGGGCAGGGAGGGACACGACCCCCTAGGCCTTACGCGCGAGGCTGCGCAACGTGGCTGTGATATGGAGAAGCACCCGAGGAAGAGACCTTACGCGCGATCAAGATGGAGAAGGAGAGGCGATAAAAGAATAAAAAGAGTGTACATTATTCTAGAGGTCTAGGGGTCCTTATATAGGATAAAACCCTAGAGAGCTCGAGAAGGAAATATATATAAGTGCCCCTAGTGGGGATTACAATGATAAAATAAGAACGGAACGTTCTATATTACTAACAATCCCAAAAGTAAGGTGGATTGGATCCTCTCCCAAGATCTGCTTACCTGGTTTACAGAGAACTCAACACAACCTATTTGCATCTTTTCCTTCCTATGCCAAATGTGCGAGATGCAGTGATGGATATTTCGTGGGTGGACCTGTCCATCGACGAAAACCTATGGAGTTCTCTTGTAGATGACCGATTTAACTCGATGGTTGAGCGGTTGAGGCCAATTGCCACTTTGTGTGGCAATGTGGCTCACTTGTGTGGTGTCATCTTTAGGGCAGGGAGGTCTTATATAGAGAATGTTGTTCACCTTGCTTGGACTTGTTCTTGAGTCCTAGATTTTGTGATTACTCTCTTTATTAATATATAATTCTGGGGCGAACACGGACCACAAGGGTTTCCCATTCTTTTGCTTTAGAAAAAAACTACTTGTGGTTATAGATAAACCTAATGCTATGATTCCGAATAACTAAGGATCGACGGGATTGAGGGGTCACCCTATACATCATATCTATAGAGAATGTTGCATAACAGTTTAGAAAATAATGACAAGAAGAATAACAAGAAACACCCAACCACATATTATCATTAAATCATCAGGTGCTACTATCCATACTTTTTTCTCATTTAGATTTATAATCAGTATTTAGGTTGGCTTAAAATATGATGAGATCAATCTGTTCAAAAATTCCATCATAAGCATCTAATAAGGGCAAGTTATGATGGGTATCTTCCAATCCAAATGCAAATAAGACAATAAGTGTATCACGACAGCAATTAAGGGATTCAGAAGGTACCTCAGAGAATGTTAGTGATGCAGTTTTTTGCTTCTTCCGGCTGGCAAAAATGATCGCCGAGACAACCTCACTGGAGTTTGTTGCCAGGGGCATGGCTATAAACGATATGAAGAAAGATGGAATGTTAGTAGCAGATGAGAAATAGCTAACGGAATCAACTAGAGGGTCAGCAAATATGGCAGCCAGGACAGTTCCCAACAACAGAAAGAAAAGAGCATTAGCCCATGCCCACTTTGGAGTATCCTCCTTTTCAACCTGAGCATCTTTCTCATTATCACTGCTTTCTATTATACTATGATCCTCTTGGCTTGATTCCTGTATAAAGCACCAAAAAATCAAAAATACTATTTACAATTTATGAGGTAATTTGAAAATAGAGAAGCAACCTACTGCATGGGAACCAGGCAAGGAAGTTTCCGAGTATGGGTTGTAATCAGGTGCAGTACACTTTTCTTCATGGAGCCATCTTTTCATTCCAGCAATAAATTCTCCCAAATCAATTTTACCATCATTTGACGTATCGAAATCCTTCATTATTTTATCTGCTGCATTATTGTTATCCAAGATATCACTGAAATTGATACCTTTAATTAGTGCTGCCAGCTCGAGACGGGATATAAATTTGTCTGAATCGATATCTATGCTTCGGAATAATCTGCAAAGACATAAAAGCATAATCAGATACAAGGGACTAATCAACCATGGTTTCGGAGTTGCAAGGCAAATACCAACTTTTCTAGGGCATTTTCATCAGGAATACACTCGTCAGTAAGCAGCGAACCAAGCCTGTGCATTTCCATATGCTCGTGTCTTAAAAAATGAATCACACGCTGCTTGGTAAATTCAAGTCTACGCTTTAAAATCCATGGTTGATACATCTGAAAGAACATTTAAAGTGAATTTCAGACTAAGGCCACATCTTTTTTAAAAAATAAAGGCCTCAAAAGACAACATTCGTGGAAAGTCATCATTAATCATTAACCTGGAAGGTGTAGGAATTAATAACAAGCAATACCTAATTTACCAAACTAATCATAAGAAAGTGTGGAAAAGAAGACACGATTATACCAAGTGCACATATAGAATGCCCTTGTTGATATGACTTGAATCCTAACCATTTGTCTTGCTGGTCCCAATTGGAGAACTGTCATATGCACTCCCTACTATTGTACCATAATCCATCCGTTGTGTGGGGGCAGCACTCTGGATGAAATTTATTATTAATGATTCTATTTCTATTTGGATATACATATCCATTTATATTAAGGATCCGTCTGTATGGGAGTAGTATATAAACTTCCTAAGGTTAGGGCTCTCTACATCATATGTACTTTCTTCTTTATCCACAGTGAAAATCAATCACCGTCGTCCAAAGACGTAGCCTAGTTATGAGTGAACTATAAATCTGCGTGTCTTTGTGCTTCCACGATTGACCATTTGTGTGTGTTCCACTTCTGCAATTCGCAACAACCCTTATATGTGGAAGGTGTAAGAATCCAAGCAAACCACAGTGTAAACGCAAATTTATATGGAAAATCCCTCTCAATAAAAACCTTTGAAATGGATTCTCTAGTGCTTACACATGGCTACGGTTGGATATTAACTAAAATACCACCACCAAACAATATCAAAATGAAGATGGAGGAGAAGTTGCCGAGAAGTGACGATGATATCTACTTTTCTCCCAAAGGTCTATGCCCGACACGAGCTCCCATCCATCCGAGAAGCAAAGAGATGGAAGAGCACACATACAAACAAGAACTAGAATCGAGCGAAGTTAGGGAACATATTTGTCGCTCTCTGTCGTGAACATTCTCTTCACAATCAATTCTGTTTGATAGAACAATGAGATATGGGGTCAATTTCCATAAAGCCAAAATGGGGCTTTTACGAACATGCCTACACTCGATTGGGAATATAGATACAACACCTTCCATTGATTCTCCATGGGCTGGAAAAGAGAAGACACCACATGCTAACGATCTTCCCTTCAATACTGTTGGAGTATTTGTAATGAGCGCCTATTGAGTTGTAACAGGGTAAATGGATCATGGAGAAGATCCATTACCCCATCCAGTGTTTAGTCCCACATGGACCAGCAGTGGGACTTGGAGGCTCTGGGAAGGCTATATAAGGAGCCCCAGACCTCCTGTACTCATTGAGAAATTCTAATAGAATATCCGCCCCGTTGAGGGCTTCTCCTGTGGTTTCATCCCGCTCCTCACGGAGTAGGGTTCCACATAAAAATCTTTGTGTTCTTCGTGATTATTCTTCTTTATTCTGTTATTCCGCTTCCGCTTTCTATTTTATAACATGGTATCAGAGCGGGTTCGATTCTCGAGGTTTTTGTTCTTAAAGATTTTTTTTTCGAGTTTCGATTATAAAGAGCATGTCCGATTGTTATTTGAAGAGTATGAATCATTCCTGTTTGAGATTTATATTTAGGGTTTTCCAAAACCCTAGTTGGTTCTAGAGTTTTTTTTAAGGCATGCGGGAGGATTTATAATGCCGCAACCTGGGATGCGCCTCCAGGCTTCGTCTCCAGGCGGCATCAATAGCGATGCCAGGCCCTGGCGGAACCCATCAGATTCCTCGCGGCCTCCAGATCACCACGAAGGCCCAGGCGGCCCAGGCGAGGCTCTTCCCTCAAGTGGCGCCGCTCGGATCAGAGGCGGCGCTCCCCCATTTCAGGCGCGAAGCAGCGCAGTCCAGGCGCAGTCCCATGCGCCAGTGGTCCCTTCTCTTCCAGCCGCAACATCCAGGCGGCGACTCCTCTTGCCGCCACCTCCTCTGGCGGCGCCTTCGTCCTTCTCTCGCGGGCGATGGCGAGTCCCAGCAGCAGGCGGCGGCGCCTCGCGCGGCTCCAGATCCCTGTCGGCGGCAAGAGACCTCGCATCCTCTAGTCCTCCTCCTCCCTCCGATCATGCGAGCCCAGGCGAGCCCAGGCGCATCCCTGTCTGTTTGTCCAAGGTGGCGGCGGCGTTGCTACCCGATTCATGAAGAAAGGTCCCTGGGGGAACCCTAGTCGGCTTTTAATAGCCAAGAGTTACAATTTTCCAGGCCCATATGGGCCGATACTTATTGAAAAAAAAATATCGAGGGTTATTTTGAGAGTCCATGTTGGGCCGAATAAGTTTAAAAAAAAAAAGGAGGGAATGGGAGAGCGGTTCTTTTGAGTCTTTGGGCCCGTGCGTCCGAAAAAAAAAAGGGGGGACTGCAACAAAAAAAAAATAGAGGAGGTTGCATACCAAAAAAAAAAAATGAAGCAGCTTTTGTGGGCCCAATTTGGGCCGAGAGGTTTTATTTTTTTTTTTTTTAAAAAAAAAAGGGGGTGAAAAGGCGCGTACATTTGAAAAAGCCGTACGCAAGTATTTTTGAAAAAAAAAAAGGCCGCGTACAAAGAAAAGTCGTACGCAATTTCAAAAAAAAAAAATTGAGTTGCAAAAGCCGTAAAAAAAAATTGTGACGGCTTATCTTTTTTTAAAAAAAAATGTGCAAAGCAAAAGCCGAAAAAAAAATGAGAACGGCTTAAAAAAAAATTGAAAAAAAAAGAGAGACGGCTTAAAAAAAAAATGAAAAGCCGCAAGTGATGTTTTTTTTTTCCCATTATGTTGTCTTCTCCCAACTTTGTCGATTTGTCTGTTTTCCGACAAGTATGGGAGAAAGGGGGAGTATATATGTAGAGTCACAGGTCTTGTATTCCAGATCCAGATTTCAGATGCCAGTCTCCAGACCAGCCAGATGATCAGACTCTACAGTTCGGTTTCAGACTCGACTATTGGTTCCGAGTCCAGTTTCAGACACGCACGAGTGTGCGGTCATTGTCAGATGAGCATAAGTTGCCATCATTGTCAGAGGTCCCCATCAGTCTTCTAGTTGTCAGGCCAGAGTTTTCATGTGAGCCATAGGGACTCCAGAGCAGAGGACCATTCCCTTGAGGGCAAGGGTTTTCATGTGGTATCATAGGTACACCAGAGCAGTGCACCATTCTCTGAGCCAGATGGGAGAGACCCAGTTCTCCGACGAGGAGACTCCAGGCGCAAGTTCAGACTCGATGGTCAGGTTTCGAGTCTTCAGTCGACTCACACTCCAGCCCGTTCGTCCTCCTCACCTACACGGCATGAGAAGCAACGTCCTCGACTGCAGCATGTGCGCGTTGGGTTGATATTGTCCGTAGTGTCCTGTAGCGTGAGTTGAGTTTCTTTCTGTCTGTTTGTCCAAGCTGAGCATTGCATGCTCCAGCTTGAGGGGGAGTGTTGGAGTATTTGTAATGAGCGCCTATTGAGTTGTAACAGGGTAAATGGATCATGGAGAAGATCCATTACCCCATCCAGTGTTTAGTCCCACATGGACCAGCAGTGGGACTTGGAGGCTCTGGGAAGGCTATATAAGGAGCCCCAGACCTCCTGTACTCATTGAGAAATTCTAATAGAATATCCGCCCCGTTGAGGGCTTCTCCTGTGGTTTCATCCCGCTCCTCACGGAGTAGGGTTCCACATAAAAATCTTTGTGTTCTTCGTGATTATTCTTCTTTATTCTGTTATTCCGCTTCCGCTTTCTATTTTATAACAAATACCATAAGGGAGATCAAAACTCGACAAAACAACGAGGTGAGATCTGCTTCAATCTTTTAGGTGAGCGACGCCTTCAAACTTTCCAAGTGGCAATGGCTTAGTCATCATCATATATATGCACTATTGTTTTCCACGTAGATATTGTCAAAATGCATTGCTTTTTTTAGAATATTTCGCATCCAAAGGCACCTTACATTTATGCAGCTCAATCTTGTATGTAAAGTGGAATTTTGTGAATGCACCATGGTTGTCGCAGTAAAACACATACTTTTCTCGTATGAACCCGAGTTCTCACATGGACTTTTTTGTCCATAAAGACTCTTTTTCAAGCTTTCATAACTGCAATACACTTGATTTCTTTATTAGATAAATTTATACACTTCAGAAATCAGACTGCCATGAAGTTGCACCACTAACCAATGACATCAGATAACTTGATATGTATCTTCTCTCATCAACATCTTCTATCATGATATAATCTACTTAAGCAAAAAGAATTGATTTTTTACATGAAATTCTAATACCTCACACATATTTCATATCAACTTGATGGCTTCCCAATGTCCTTTCAATGGATTTGTGATAGATCCACTGACAACTTCAACCATGTGAGAAATGTTAGACCTTGTTCAAACCATGTTGTATTAAGAATTGTAGTTAGATTTTAATTGGAAATCTATGTAATTACAATTGAAGCTAATTTGATTTCAATTGAGAAATCAAATGGCTTGGAGGGAAAGTTGGGAATTCCCAAATTTGAGACATGGAAAAGTTTGGGTGGAAGGTTAGTACCATATCTTGGAGCTTTAAACTTTTGGTGGGCTTATATATGAGTTTACAACCCAAGCTCTTGTAACAATAGTAGAGAGGAGGAATGGAGGACCACACGCATGCGCTCCACTCCGCTCTGTCTCGGGCTCGGGCTCGGGAGAGTCAAGTCGGATCTCGGATCTCGATACTTTTGTTACGGGTTTCATTTGTTAAGTCGATTAAATTAATCACACGATTAATTTGGTAATTCGACTAAAATGGGAATTCAACTCGCCATTATAGACGCGATTCTGGCCGTGATTTCGGGATCCGAAATGATGCGCCTGTTGAGGGGCATTTTCGGAAACCGAAAGGTATTGCGTTAGGGCATGTGACCGTCTTTATATACCCCTTCCCCACGTTGTTTTCCTCACTAGCAAGAAAATCTCGCGCCGTCTCTATTCGCGCTCTGGTTCTTCCTCTCGCGGACGAACCACTCTTTCTTTTTCTCTCGGCTGCAGTTTTCTGAGGTATATTCGAGGACAATCTTGTCAGTGTGCGCAGACGAAGATCGTGTGCAGTCGTATCATGGGAGCGGATTGCCAGTACCCTTCGCACCAGTATTGTGGGGCCGATATCCTCTCTAAGGGCAATCCATTTCATGGACGCTTCGGTGGTTTCTATCTTTCTTATATTTTGTTTGCCGCAATTCGTTTATTGCTTTACCTTTTCTGGATCTCGCCCTAATTTATGGTTCCGTTTGTTTAATCGGTTCCTGCTTGCATTCTGTAATCGGATAATGGATTGGAACTGCACGATATTTATATTGATAATCTGTAATGCTTTTCTTTCAATCCATTTGGATTCGTATAATTACTGTTTATTATATGCGGTAACGATCCTGTTTACAAAAATCTTAAAGAGGATATCGGGAACTATTTTTAAAATAATGTCGGAAACCATGTTTAAATCAAGGGTTGATATGACGGGTATGCCTGAAAAATTCGGTGGTCAGAATTTCAAGCGTTGGCAACCACGCATGAAGATCTGGTTAACCACCATAGGACTAATCTCGATGCTTGAAACTGATTGCCCTACGGTGGAAAAGGAAAACCCCTCACCCGATAGCCAGAAAGCGCAATCTGCGTGGAAGGAACGCGACAGTATATGTCATGGTTGCATCCTGTTGGCTCTGTCCAACACGTTATTTGATGTATATTGTTCGTTCATGCAGACTGCGAACGGGTTATGGGAAGATTTGGATCGAAAGTATAAAATCGAAGACCTCGGTATTGAGAAATACTCTGTGGTCAAATTTTTAAAGTTTTCCATGGCCGAAGGGAAGTCAGTTTCTGAACAGGCACAGGAGTTTTTACTCCTACTCCATGGTTTAGAAGATGCCGAAATGAAACTTTCAGAGAAGATTCAGGTCATATGCATCATAGAAAAATTCTCTAAGTCTTGGGAAGACTTCGATATGACCCTGAAGCATAGGAAGGGAAAATTTTCTATGGATGACTTGATGGTGACAATTGCCATAGAGGAGGAACACAGGAAACAAAAGCATGCGCTTCCTGTCGATATTCATGCTAAGGTCAATTTCATGACCTCGAAGGGCAAGGATAAGAAGGAAAAGGGTAATAACAACAACAAAATGAAACCAAAGGGCAAGATCCAGAAAAAAGCAAAGAATAAACCCTACTGCCACTGTAATCAGGTTGACCATTGGAAGAAGGATTGTCCGTCCTTAAAGGCTCAACCTAAGGCTGTAGATGGGAGTCCACAAGTGAATATGATCACTGTTGGACTTGGGGCTAGCGAGGGGTGTGTCTTTGTAAACCTGAACTATACCATATCCATGATCCAAATGAGTGGCTTGTGGATACGGGAGCCAATATAAATATTTGTTTGATAGAACTTTGTTTTCTTCTTATCAGATCTGCAGTGGTGGGACTGTGAAGCTGGGGAACGATTCTCCAGCCAGGGTGCTAGGGTCCGGACAAGTCAGCTTGAGGTTCTCCTCTGGACATTGCACAGGGTGTTGCATGTTCCTGACATTATGAAGAATGTTTTATCTGGCTCTATCTTAGTTAGAAATGGTTTTGAATTAAAATTTAAATGTAATAAAGTTGTCATTCTGAGATATGATATTTTTTTTATGGAAAATGCTATTTGGCTGATTTTGATTTGTTCTTTAGAATTAGATGTGATTCAGTAAACATCAACGCAATGATGTTCTGAATTCTGAATGTTTAAATTCTGTGTCTCATGTTGTGAATAATCTAGAATCTTGTGATCTGTGGCATGGTAGATTGGGACATGTAAACTTAAATTCAACTAAAAGGATGATGAATTTAGAGTTGATCCCTAAACACACTATTGATAAAACTCAAAAATGTGAAATATGTGTGCAAGGTAAGACACCTAGGAAGTCTTTTCAGTATGTCTCTAGAGATAGTGAGATCTTGGATCTAGTGCACACAGATATATGTGAGTATAATGATGTGTTGACCCAAGACAATAAGAAATATTTTATAACCTTTATAATGATGGCAGTAGATACTGCTATGTATATCTAACGAAAATCAAGGATGAAGCCTTAGAGAAATTTCTTATATTTAAGAATGAGGCTGAGACACAAACAGGAAAAGTGCTTAAACGCCTTAGGTCAGATAGAGGAGGCGAATATACCTCTAACTTGTTTGATGAACAATGCAAATCATTTGACATAGTTCATGAAGTTACTGCCCCTTATTCACCACAGTCAAATGGGATAGCAGAACGGAAAAATAGAACCTTAACTGACATGATTAATGCTCTCCTATAGAGTTCTGGACTTCCAACCTATATATGGGGAGAAGTCTTGAATATGGCTTGCCATATTCTGAATAGGGTTCCTCCAAGACATATGGAAAAATGTCCTTTTGAATTCTGAAGAAATAGGAAACCAAGCTAAAGATATCTCAAAGTGTGTGGGTTGTCTCGCTAAGATTTTAGTCCCTGAGCACAAGAGAAAGAAGCTAGGTCCTAAAGATGTTGATGCGGTCTTCTTAGGTTATTTGGAAAATAGCTATGCATATAGGTTCTTGGTAATTCGGTCCGAGATACCAGGCATAGATATCAACACTATTGTTGAACTACATGATGCTAGCTTCTTTGAGGATGTCTTCCCTATGAATACTGTTATTCCTCATAATCTGACCATTGATAGCGCATTTACATCAGGATCCATTCTAGATCAAGTGGAAAGGATAACGAATGTAAGGGCTGAGACTCAACATGAACCCAATGATCTTTCAGAAGGGGTTGAGCCTAGGAGGAGTAAAAGACCTCGAATAGCAAGGATCTGGGTAGCGACTTTATTATCTACCAGATCGAGGGTGATCCACCAAGTTACAAGGAAGCCATGGCTTCATCTGAAGCAAAACAATGGAAGGAAGCCATCAAATCTGAGATGGATTCCATTATGGCTAATGGAACTTGGGAGTTGGTTGATTTACCCAAAGGGTGCTCTACCATTGGGTGCAAGTGGGTGTTTAAGAGAAAGATTAGACCTAACAAATCAATTGAAAAGTACAAAGCCATAGTAGTTGCCAAGGGCTTTAGGAAAAAGGACGGTATCAATTATTTTGATACCTATTCCCCTGTGACTAGGATGACCACAATCCGGATGCTCATAGCATTGGCTTCTGCATATTATCTCTCTATCCACCAGATGGATGTGAAGACCGCCTTTTTGCATGGCGATCTTGAGGAAGAGATCTATATGGATCAACTTTGTGGACTTGCGACTCCTGGGAATGAGGGAAAGGTTTGCAAGCTTGTTAAATCTCTTTACAGATTGAAACAAGCACCAAAGCAGTGGCATGAAAAATTTGACAAAATTATTTTGTCATGTAGCTTTAAGGTTCATGAATCCGATAAGTGTGTCTATTCCAAGGTGAAAGGTGATAGGTGTATTTCTTGTATCTGTATGTTGATGACATATTGTTGTTTGGATCACATATAAGGATTATTAATGAGACTAAGGCATTCTTAAGTAGCAAGTTTGAGATGACGGACATGGGTGTTGCTGATGTGATCTTGGGTCTCAAACAGACAAGGTCAGTTGATGGGATTGTAGTTTCTCAATTTCACTATGTTGAGAAGGTACTTGAGAAATTTGGATATCAAGATTGCAAAGCTGTAAGCACTCCTTTTGATTCATCCAAAATGCTTTTTAAGAATAAAAGTGGAGTACCTGTAGCTCAGCTAAGGTATTCACAAGTGATAGGAAGTTTAATGTATCTTGCAAATTGCATGAGGCATGATATTTCATTCTCGGTTGCAAAGCTAAGTAGATACACTAGTTGTCCTGACCGTACTCACTGGGAGGCTTTGGATCGAGTACTGAAGTACTTGAAGGGAACTATTTCCCTTAGTTTGCATTATGGCAGACATCCATCTGTACTAGAAGGATATAGTGATGCAAGCTGGATAGGGAAAATAGAGGAGTCTGTGAGTAATGGTGTTACTAGGTATGTCTTTACCCTTGGAGGTGGTGCAGTCTCCTGGAGGTCTGTGAAGCAGACCACTCTAGCTTGATCCACTTTTGAGGCCGAGCTGTGTACTTTGGACACCATTGGAATTGAGGCTGAATGGCTAAGGGAACTCTGTCTGAAATTTCCATGGTAGGTCAGTCAATTCCTACGATCTCAGTACATTGTGATAATATGATCACAATTGCCAAGATCAAGAGTTCAAAGTTCAATCAGAAAACAAGAAGACACATACAAATCAGACTTAAGACGCTAAGGGATTTGGTGTCTCGAGGAGTGTCGACTGTGGATTTTGTTGGATCCAAAGACAACATGGAAGATCCATTGACTAAGGGACTTGATAGATCTTTAGTCCTAAAGTCTAGGCCTGGGATGGGACTGAGACCTATTGGGATTTCCTCTATATTAGCAACCCAACCTATCTGAGTGGAGATCCTACAAAGTAGGTTCAATGTGGTAATAACAAGTTGTTTAGGAGAACTTTTTGGCACTCTTAGTTTAATGCTTATGCATGAGTGTCTTATCCCTATAAGCATGAATTCCATTTAAGATGCAACTTTAGGAAGAGTATAGACTCTGAATGGGTTCAAGCCTTTAGGCAGGATGTTAACAATGCATCCTTGGAGAACGCCACCTATGTGAGTGTTACTGTGGGCCGCAGTTAAAGGAAGAGGGTTTTTCCTGAATACACTTATGAAACAGGATAACTGTGCACGGGCTTTAAGAGCACCAACCCTGAAGATTTTACCAAGAACAACACTTTGTTGTTTCTACCGTACACTTTAACACCAAGGTCTGAAGTTCAAGATGTAGTTTACTTCGTTCCTGTTAAAGTAAAAGTATAAACTCGGGTAGAGGTTCAAAACAGGTACCTTTACTGAAAGAAAGGTGTAGCAGCCGAAAGTTGTGTTTTAACTCTCTTTGAATCTCTTATTCAAATTGGTGAATTTGTGGGGGATTGTTGTATTAAGAATTGTAATTAGATTTTAATTGGAAAATCTATGTAATTACAATTGAAGCTAATTTGGTTTCAATTGAAAAACCAAATGACTTGGAGGGAAAGTTGAGAATTCCAAATTTGAGACATGGAAAAGTTTGGGTGGAAGTTTAATACCATACCTTGGAGATCTAAACTTTTGGTGGGCTTATATATGAGTTTACAACCCAAGCTCTTGTAGCAATAGTAGAGAGGAGGAATGGAGGACCACATACGCGCGCGCGCTCCGCTCCATCTCCGTCTCAGTGTCGGTCTCCGGCTTGGGAGAGTCAATTCGGATCTCGGATCTCGGATCTCGATACTTTTGTTGCGGGTTTCATTTGGTAAGTCGATTAAATTAATCGCACGATTAATTTGGTAAGTCGACTAAAATGGGAATACAACTCGCCATTGTGGATGCGATTCTGGCCGTGATTTCGGGATACGAAATGACGTGCTCGTTGAGGGTCATTTTCGGAAACCGAAAGGTATCGTGTTAGGGCACGTGACCATCTTTATATACCCCTTTCCTACGTTGTTTTCCTCACTCGCAAGAAAATCTCACGTCATCTTTGTTCGTGCTCTGGTTCTTCTTTTCGCGGACGAACCACTCTCCTTTTCTCTCGGCTGCCGTTCTCTGAGGTACGTTCGAGGACGATCTTGTCGGTACGTGCAGACGAAGATCGTGTGCAGTCGTATCATGGGAGCGGATCGTCAGTACCCTTCGCACCGGTATTGTGGGGGTGATATCCTCTCTAAGGACAGTTCATTTCATGGACACTTCGGTGATTTATAATCTTTCTTATATTTTATTTGCCGCAATTCATTTATTGCCTTACCTTTTCTGGATATCGCCCTAATTTATGTTTCTGTTTGTTTAATTGGTTCCTGCTTGCATTCTGTAATCGGATAATGGATTGGAACTGGATGATATCTGTAATGCTTTTCTTTCAATCCATTTGGATATGTGTAATTACTGTTTATTATATGTAGTAACAATCCTGTTTACAACAAACCATGCATATAACAAGCTACATGTAGCTCATTTTTAGAGAATTCTCTCCATATATTCCTTCTCTTCGCTATTCTTGGGCCATGCCAGGTACTCAACCTTGGAATATGCTCGAAAAGGGGTGCTAACTGGCTTTGCCATATTCACGAAATATTTGAAGTATCATCTTGTGGAAATGAAATGATCGTATTTATATTCATGATGCCCAAAAGTTCTCTTATATAGAGAGGATAAACCCTGGAGGGCAAATTACATACTAGAGACAAAAGAAATAGAAAATACATAAAATACATACAACACGTAAAGATAAATATATATCTCAACCCCCCCTCAAGATGGAATATATATATATATATATTGTTGTGAATCACGGAAGCAAAAGCGTATAAACACAATCAATCAAGTAAGATGTACACACACGAATTTACATGGTTCATCCATAACTGAGCATGTCCTTGGACGGTGACAAACAGTTTTCACCATGTGGAGAAAGAAGAGAGTATAGGATACAGAGAGCCCTAACCCTCGGGGAGTTTATATACTACTCCTGCACAAATGGATCATTGAAACAAATGGATCCATATACCTAAATACAAATAGAATCTGTTCATAAAACCCCCCTTCTTGTTGGGGTATGGTACGATAGGAGGGGGTGCATACGAAGTTCTTTAACCCGGGTCAGATGGTTAGGATTCAAGGCAATATCAATATATGTCAATCATGCTCATCTTGGAACAACATTCTGAAATGGCCCTTTGGCTAGAGCCTTGGTGAAAACTTCTGCAATCTGTTCCCCTAAGATGACGTGGGAAGTAGAGATAAAATCCTTCTAAATCATGTCACATGTTAAGTGGCAATCTACCTCAATATACTTGGTCTTCTCATGGAAAGCATGGTTGTTGGCAATGAAAAAAGCATCTTAGTTATCACATTATAGCTATATAGGAAGAAATAAGACAACAACTAGGACAGTCAAAACGGATATGACCTGCATCATCTCAATACTCTTACACTATGACTCAGTATTCTGACTCAACACTAGATTTAACAACCAAAATTTGCTTCTTACTCTTCTATGACACCAAAGAGCTCCCTATTTATACTGCAAAGCTGGAGATAGACTTCCTGTCCTTGGGGCATCATGTGTAGTCTGCATCTGCACATGTCGTGATGGCAAGGGATGTCCCTTTACTAAAGAACAATCCAATACCTGAAGAGTACCTCAAATATCTCAGAATCATATGAATCACATCTACATGTGTCTGTCTCGGTTGCTCCATAAACAAGCTAACTCTGCTCAAAGAAAAGCATATGTCTGGCCTGGTAATCGTCATATAAAAGAGCTTCCCAATAAGCTCAATGTATCTCATCTTCTCCACATCCTTTATATTATCATCTCCTCTTGTCCGTCGCATAGACCCAAACCTTCCTGGAAAGATCATCAATGAATGTAAATTTTTGAAGGACCACAAACTTTGGTGTGAAACAACTCCAATACATGCAACTTTCTTGAAGATAGATAACTCTTGAAGGACATCTGCCAAATGTGCACCTCTCTCTATTTTTTTCCTTTCTCTATATCTTCCAGAAGGTTTTTTCTCATCAACACTCCAATCCGTTCTCATTCATATGACCCAACATTTGATGATACAATTCAATAGAATTGACATCTTGCATCTCATGTCTCTCTGGATATTGTGTGCATGATATAGAAATTGTTGCTACATTTCTTTCGTAGAATAATAACCAACGATCTCCATGTAAGATTCCATTTCCTGCCATAAAAGATGCTTTATATCCTTCAACATCAAGCTTGCACACATGAGGTTTGGATACATGCCAAGTATATATCTTACATTTTTTAGTGTCAATAATACTCCATTAGCATTCTTCAATGCAACATTGCTAATGTCTACAATATGAGACACACACGTTTCCCATTCTTAAAGAGTCAAAGTCACCATATATGAAGTAAATAAATATATGTAGGAAGTAACATTGTATGCAGAACTACCATCAATGAGCTAACATGAACTATTATTGATATGCCTTGAATCCTAACCATCTGATCCAGGATGAAGAACTGTTGTATGCAATCCGATGCACACCACACCTCACTAGAGGGGGTCTCGTTGAGTATTAATGATTCCTTATTTGGTTATTCGAGTCTGTTTAAGTCGAGGATCCACCTTTATCGAGAGTAGTATATGAATTCCCCTAGGCTCTCAATATCCTCTATATTCTTCTTTCTCCATATAGTGAAAACCGATCACCTTTGCCCAAGAACATAGCCCAGTTAAAGTGAACCTTGTAAATTAGTGTGTTTTCATGTTCACCTGCTTGATCATTTGTGCGTGTTCCACTTTTGCGATCACAATAAACTTGAATCAGAGCATCCGATTCCATCGAGATCATCAAGCAAGATGGCGTTGCACAATATGAAAATCAAGAAGTTCACAGGGGATAACATATTCAATTTATGGAAATCAAGATGCGTCCCATACTAAAGCAACAAGGTGTCTGGGCACCTCTGGACCAAGAGTGGGCGAAAGCACTCGAATCATTTAAGTTGATGGTGTAGGAGAAGCACACTCTACTATTATGTTGTGTTTGGCAGATGGGATTATTGCGTACATCGCCAATGAGATGTAGGGATGAGAATCGAGCCAGACCCAACTCAACCCAACACGAGCCCGATTCATTCTGTAGGCCTGCAAGTAGTCCCCTAATGAATCTCCATTTCATCACCATTATTCTATCATTTTAGCTTTGAAAACCCTAACTAATGCATGTAAATAGTCCTAATTTGTTCAAATTAACATCCATTCTTTGTTGTACAAATATTATATAAAATATTATTTTTAATGTCAAAATTATAAAATAAAGAAAAGAAAAGAAAAAGAATACATTTCAAAGTATTTTGTGACCCTAAACCCCGAGACCTAGGCGTCTTGATGATATACAGTGTACTTTTTATATTCTAAATAAGATTCCAAAATCCTAACTTCACATACCCATATCTCTCAAATAAAAATTCAAAATGTATCAAAATCACATTTAATGGTATATAACTTTAATAAGCTATTTAATGAAGGTGGATTCATATTTTTTGGAGTTAGTATGTGAAAGTTAGGTTTTGACTCCTATTGTACAATATACCTGAATAAAATATTCATTTTATTTATTCTTTACTATTTTTTTAAAAAATATATTTTTTAATTTATAAATATTATTTATAATGTATTACATATTAAAACTAGAATAAAACCATAAATAAAATATTAAAATAAATATGTATATATAATACATAGATGAAATACCTATACTTATACCCATATATCTAATATATCTATTTATTTAAGTGTATATATTATATCAAAAAATATAATAAATACATATAAGTTATAATTTTATAAAATCATAAAATAAAATAACAAAATCAAAAAATACAAAACAAAAATAAATTATGCAAAATATAAACAAATATACCTATAAATGGAACCCTAAAAATAAATTTATATTTAAATACCTCTAAAAATTAAATAAAAATCATATTAAAATACTATAAAAAAATAAGAAACAACTTTCATTTTATAACTTTATTTTAATTAAATCGTTTACTGTTTATTATAAAATTTCTAAATAATTTTGGGTAGGTTTTTCTTGGGTGGTCCACGTGGACCAACCAGGTGACTCTGCTAGTTGACCTCGATCAACTAGCTGACCTCACCTGCCATTCTGACACGCATATTGTTTTGACCCATGCTCGCCTTTTTCCTCTAATCGATGCAATCATCGAAACGAGTTGGTCCCTTCAGCATTTTTTCTACTTGACATACGAGCTATCACGTGTGTATGAATTTCTTGGACGAGGAGCTCTGTATCACTCGTTGTACCTCGATTCTTAGGCCGTTCCATCCATCCTGTATATATACTCTCTTTGATCCCTCTGCCATTTTTGAATCCCTTTGGCCATTGTTTGTCTTCCTTCTTGTGCGCTTCGGATCGAATCTTGTGACAGAGGCTTCTCCAGCCACTAGTAGCGAGGTCAAGCATGCCCTTAGGCGCGTTCCACCCATCTCTGACGACTATCTCCGTCCTGAGGTCTACTCCATCAGCATATCCGATTTGAGGTACTTTTTCTTGATTTATTAGATTAATGTTAGTGTTGGTGTTCGTTTAATGCATTAAAGTTGGTTTTTAAGCCTCTATTTTAGCCCAAATCCATAAAATTGTAGTTCGCCGGAGGCTAGCTCCGGCGAACGCTCCACCGTGATTCACCTGGTTCCGAGGAGGACTTTGGAAGCAGCACAATGATAGCCTTATTACTTCGATCAAAACCCACATTGCCATCACAGAATTCCACGATAACCTCTAGTACTTTTTCACCAACCAAGTCCCAATAATCCCGATAGAAAGCTACCGGGAAGCCATCAGGGCCCGGAGACCCATCCACGTTCAAGTCCCAAATAGCCGCCTTAACCTCCTCTATCGAAACCGCCCGCGTCAGGCTCTCACAGAGAACTCTTTGAAGTGAGTGGCAATTGCACTCCCCATCTCCCTATCCCCCTCAACTCGAATGTCATTAATCGTGATTGAGCGCAAGACATTTGAGCGCCTCCTCCCACTAGCGACACGATGAAAGAACGTCGTATTGGCATCTCCCTCCTTGAGCCAGGATGCCCTCGACCTCTGACGCCATTCAATCACCCGCTTCTTATCTTCAGCCGCGATCCGATTTTGCGCAAGAGAGCGCTCAAGCAGTTCCTCCGGCAGAAGCTCCTTATCATTCTCCACGGCGTCCAGTCTGTTGACCACCCCCTCCGCCTCCGTCTTGGCGGCAGTCCTCGCCTCCCTAGAAACCCTTTTGAACAAAGATAATATCTTACGCAAAGACATTAGTTTTTGCGCAAACTTCGATACCGCGGAACCGTCAACTTGAATTTGAGACCAATGAGAAGTCACCAAATCCTTGAAGTTTTCCTCCAGCAGCCAACATCTCTCGTATCTAAAGAATCCCTTCGACGAGGGCGCATCACCAGATTCCCATACAATAGGCGAGTGATCAGACAAGCTTCGAGGCCTAGAAGACACCGAACAAAGAGGGAAATAATCAAAAAGTTCCGTAGACGCCAGGAATTTGTCAATACGAGAGCGGGAGTTGGTGTTCCTCCACGTGTAAGCAATATCCCTCGCCACGAAATCCTCGAGCGCCAAAGAATCCACAACTTCCGCAAAGTCTAGGGATCCTGGGTCCTGACCACCCCTGGCCCGGGGCCTATCTGATGTATGAAGCGTTACATTGAAATCCCCCCAAGGAGCCACAGGATCCCCTTGAAAAGCCGACTTGCCTCCCGCAGATCGTCCCAAAGTTCTTTTCTTTTAATGTGGCAGCAAGGGCCGTAAATACAAGACAAAGCAATAGGCAATGCAGAGTCCACACTTACCAAGAGGACGGAAATTATATGCCTTCCCCTGATGATTGAATCCAAGGCGAGAGCCGTCGACCTCCATGCGATAAGCAGCCCACCCGCCGCACCATCCGCATCTAAAGCCCTGACCTCATCCAATCCCCCCTCCCCAAACGATCGCTAGAGAACATCAGTAAGCCCTTGCAATTTCGTTTCTTGCAACAAAACAACATCACACCCCCATTCTGTGAATCTTGATCCCATAATTCTTATCTTATTCGCCTCCCCTAGCCCCCGAACGTTCCAAGAAAGGACCTTCATAAGGAACCAACCCGATGCTCCCCAAACCGGACCAGGCCCGCGGCCGCTGCAACAGCCTCCGTAAGAGTTGGGCAAGACTGCATCTCGGAGACCACCGTCCGAGACCTATTCCTCCTCCTGTACCTCTTCCCCGATCTTTTCTCTGCTAGGCCTCCCACATCGCCAGCGACCTCCATCTCCAATAGCGTCACCGAAGAGTTAGAGGTAGAAACGAAAGCGGAGGCGGTGGAGGAAAGGCCCTCAAGCATTGTCGCCGCGGAATTGAGACGAAAGCCACCCTCAGCACCCAAGGAGTTCCACGGAAAACCCGCCCCCCCCCTCAATGCCGACCGCATTCCCCGAAGATAAAGCCACCCCAGCCATCTTTTTAGGCTTATTTTAAGTGGAAATTTTTATAATGTTATTTAAGTATTCCATGCAACTCCAATGTAACATACGTTGGAAAATGCATCATACATTAACATATAGAAATCATATTTTCAACAGGTTTCCAGTTTAAATCACAATATGTATGCAATCGGATCATCAATGACAAGAAAAATGTGTGTTAAAAATATATGCAGATTAGAGTGAGGAAAAATCCAGAAACAATCATCATAGCCAATGATGTGACAAAGAAATAGAGAGTTAAAGATCATAATCGAAGCATCATGCTGTAGGACTCCCCTTAGAGAGATAGCACCCCCCCACTTTAACGATCCTTAGCATGCTGCTCCTAGGGTACGACAGTTCCACGCTCGTCGACGGTGTGCATTGAGCCTAAGCATCCTCAAAAATCGCCTCTGTAGACGAAGCCTGAGATAGCAAGAGACAGAAGAGAGGCGGTGGGAATGAGAATCGTAAATGTGTTTGTAACCCTCGTCCATTGCTTTGAGAGTGATACTTAAAGTCGTCGGGGCATTTACATATCGTGAGATGATTAAGGGACAGGTTCCTTGAAATTCAAACCAATCCACGGATACACAAAATTGACCCGGTCTTTATTTCACGTCATGTCGCAGCCGCAGTCGCGGCCACGACCGCACCCACTCCCACGCTCGTGCCTGACCCAAGCCGGCATGGCAGAGTGGGCGAGCAGGCGCGCGTGTGTGTGTGGTTGTCCAAAGTCCTCTCTAGTCTGTTTCCAGACTGATCTCAAAACTTTCCATATAAAAACCAAGTGGCAGTTTTGACACTCCACGGTGAAGGATAAAACAGTACATCCACAAGGTTGAAACATTGAATTCCATGAATTGAGATTCATTAATACAACTTGATATTTATTACCAAGTTGCATTAAACATCCCAACAAAGTTAATTCCGACAACATACACTTTTTTCTGGATATAACCCTTCTCGCTACCGACAGTTTTCTCCCTTCTACATTAGAAGGATTTCTCAACAAAAAATGTGTCAGCTTTCTTTGAACATAAACTAAATGAAGTACCTGATACAGACAATATATTGATAATAGTCCGATTGAAAGCACAAGAGCAATGAGTACTGTCCAATGATCGGCAGATGAAAAACCCAATGTCCTTGGCAATTGAACAATTACTAACGGGATGACAGTGATGACCATGATCCTCGCTGCATAGCTAGTTTGTACATCAGTAGAGATACCAGAATCTGCAAATAAGAAACAGTTATCATTCTTCTTTTGTCAGCAGAACCCAAACTAAAAAGGCATCTACTTCAGCTGCTAACTATAATCAAAAGTAAAGTGGCACGCTCACCAAACAAACTAAACCTTCGCGTATCCTGCAAATCTACAGCCTTTGTATCCTCATCGAGATCGCATTTTCCTACCACAACGCAGGAACCCCACAGTATTGTTAAAAGCATGACAGTAGAACCAGCAAGAAGGCCCATTCCAATTAATACTTGTTCCTGAGCAGTCTCTTTATTCCCAGAAAGTCCAGAAGCTGCAAAAAAATGGCCGATCTTAAAAAATAATTTTAAAAAATGTTAACATGGTACAATATAGAATAAGATAATGACTACCTGCTCTCTTTCATTACCTTTAATGTACAGATACGCTCTTACCATAGACACCACAGATTTGTTTGCAGATTTCAAGCAAAAAGAAAAATCACAGAAATTTCAACACTCTGTACATGGTACATCCATAACTTGGATGTCCATCAGCGGCGGGATGTAATGGGCCGTATGTGGGGGCCAATCTTTTTTTAGTTAATTGCCATAGCAAACAGCCTTCCTAAGAGGTGGCTTTGTCTAAGTAAGTCGCTTCTTGAAGAGGCAGCTCCGGCTAAAAATAAATCAAAACCCCGCCTGCCCGCACACAACCATCCAAAATGAAAGTCCTCTCCCTCTCTGCTTCGTGTCTCCTCCTGTTCCAGCGCACAAACCCCTGCCCGGCTGCTGCGCCACCTGTGGCCAACGACCGGTGCGCCGCTCTTCTCCCGCCGCTCTGTCGCATGGTGCACCCACATCCCTCCACTCGATCGTTCTCTCGTTTGATGAGTATCTAGGTAAGCACCAATTTTTTGGTGTATAGGACTATGTTTAGGGTAAATAGGAGTTGGTCTTGCTTATATGTATGGGTTTGAGTTAGCATATTACATATTCATGTTTCATTATCCATTGATGTAAGAAATATATTTTGGTCTTGTGCATGCTTTTGTTTAGGATGTTACGCCAAGTTATGTGTTATTGTCATTGTGGTGGGGGTGATCTCAAGGTTGACCAAAGACGTATCTTACGTGAGGGGATGTATGAAACCACTAAAGAATGGTGGAGAAATGACCTTCTCTGAAATGGTTGACAAAATCAAGACATTCGCATTGAGCTGTCCGAAAGAACTGAAACTCAGGTTTTTCACCAAATGTCTGAAGATTCTGGAACAGACTTGTTAGCCAATGTAGAGTACAATGGAGATGTTAGTAATTTTACAGACTACGCCAAAATGATGGGCTAAACGTACTGACCAACATTGTATACCACAGTTTCATTGGTCCCTTCCATTGTACCATCTCGTGGTAATGCACCTCGTTTAGAACAGCAAAAAGCTTTGAGATCCGTTGTCCATGAAGACAATGATCCCGAAGTTGACAAATCAACAGAGTTGTCTCCACAGAATGTATACGATGAGATGGAAAATGAAGAAGATGAGGATGGCAATTTCTATAGGCATTCATAGTTTCTAACATGCCCTTCCTGAATATGCGAGGATGGGATGGGTATATACTTAACAAGGATGATTGCATGAATGTTGATGACGGTGTCAGTTTCTCGGAGGAGTTGAAGAATGGCATGTTATCAAGTCAGAAGCCGATTTAGTATTATTTGACAGGTTAAGATTATGTGATCGGTAAAATAATATTATGCCTCTTCTACAATCGTAAATTAGTTTCCTGATGCATGTCAAGTATATGAGTCCAACTTTTGGAATGTCCATGAATAGGTTCTCTGTTATGATAAATTATACATATAATAATAAATCCACTGAGAGCCCTAGATATGTATAATTCTGTTCTACATATACAACTCTCAATTCTAACGAAATGTTTATAGCTTAAATTTATAAACTCAATGTATTTACGATTGTCTGTATATGAATTTTATGCATATTGGTATGATGGGGACACTTTGGAAAATGAAGAAATGCACTGCAGATGATACCTCCTGTAAGTTTGGATGTGAACCATGCTATTAAAACTTATATCCACATGCTTAATTAGATTAATCTTCTCAAAAACTTGATCTATATTACCCAAAGATAGATCTAATCAGAAGTAAAGAATCATATAAATGACCCAACCAAATGTTGTAATGGATTAAGCGGGAAGTGTGGACCGAGGGCATCATGTGATGATGTGTGAGTCAAAATTTTCAACTTCTATGTTTACCTAAGCAAAGTGAACAGTGTAAAAAAAAACTAAACCATCTATAAATCCATCGTTTACTCCAATTTCAGTAACATTGTCCTTACATGAAAGTGGCAGCAAATAGCGAATGATAAGTGGGAGCATAATGGTCAGTGATCATTAAGGTTATCACTTTAGATTTTATAACTTTGAGTACTCATGCAAGTCATTTGGATCTACAAAGCTAACAAAACTAGATGATGCATATGATTGGAAATCAGTGATGAATGATATTAATAGTGCCGGTAATGGTGACCTTTACACCAGATCGTGCGAGGGTGCGGTGACCCTCAACTGGGTGGAGGAAAGGAAGCCTAGTTTGGGTAGCAGCCACTAAGTGCACGAGTCTAGAATCCCAGTCCTTGTTACGATTTTTACGCAAACTCGCGGTGTTTTTACGCCTAATTGGAATCCCGACTTTTGACCAGCTTTGTTGATTCTCTGTTTTAGGATACCCATGCGAAGAATCCTCGGTTTCAGTTTTTCGTACGAGCTCGTCTACCCATATTGGTCAGGTCCATCTAGAGTGACTTTTCTGGAGAATCTCTCTCATCCATCTCAGTAGCGTAGTTTTGGAGTAGGCATATCCCTCTATTGGACCGTACTTCTAATTAGAGAGCGAGATGGAAGAGTCTTTTAGGAGACTTCCTCAATGCTTGAGTTTTGATTACTTTCCGTCAACAATCTTGGCAATGCTACATCTGAATCATCTACGGCTACATTTGAATCATCTAGGGTTACATTGAATTAGTTACAGTTGAAAATGTGGAGGAGTTACAAATTAAGATTGTAATGAGTTATACTAGAATATGACTGAGAGTTGAGATCAGTCTTCACGCCTTAGAGTCATAGTGTGAGGTCACACACAGGCCAAGACCATAAACTATCCACTAAACTTGAGAATTTAGATAAAATCAAGAATCAGTTCAAAACCTCATCTTCCCCATTAGCAAAATCCATTCTTTTAAGATCTTTAAATAACAAGATATTGATATATGTGTATATATATATGAGTCATTAACTACTATATAAAAATATGACATATAAGGTAATGGGTAAAACTTGGGGCATTCATTCAGGGTAGCCTGAAAACCGTTTTCATAGTAAGTAAGTAGTTGTAATTTTTTTAGTTATTTATGCCTTACTACTTGTTTCTTTTGCAATCACCTTAAATGCATGCTTGTTTTAATAAGTTTTCGGGAAGTACCAGCTCTCGATGACGTGTCTTGTTCCTTTCATGTGTGGCAGGCAAGGAGCTTGTAACTCAGTAGCTAGTTGATGTTTCTTGGCATTCGTTGCTATACCAGACGGTACGAAAACTGTTGTTACAGTTTTTGTTCATTTTATGATGTAAATTATTTTCCTTCTCTTCTTTATATTTTTGGGAATACATGTATGTATTGTCAGCCTCTTTTATACATGTTGTATGTATATATATGGAAATTAATGAATGGAAATTTGGTGGCACATCATGTTGTTGGTTATGTGACTGTCAGTTTAAATGTGAATGTCATTGAAAAAGCGTGAAAAATTTTCTCGTATTTTCATATAACTCGTGCGATCTTTAATGAATAAAATACCGCGAATGTGTTGTAAACGAGTACCCAGATCTGAGGGGGTTCACACTGAATTTTGACCATATTGCTTAGATAGATCAGTCTAGCCAGCTACTTGGATTCGAGCTAGGAGCACCCAAGGCATCAATAGCAACGGAAAGACCGGTCAAATTACAATAAAAGGAGAGAAGGGGACGTCATAGCTAAAACCATAAACATGTGATACATATTTGTAATGGATGACATGTATTGCATGTATGTTATTTTGTAATGGATGGCATGTATGTCATTTTGACATTAAATCTTTCGAATGAACTATGTATGCAAAGTTTATGCCACCAAGACTTTTATGGTTGAATAGTATTTTTGTGGTATGCAATGATTAATTTTGTTCTCATAAGATTGATAATGAATTTATTGATGGATTATATTTTTGTACCCCAAGTGAACGTCTGTCAGCAACAACAACTCTGTTGGTGGAGCAGCCCACAGAAGTGTGGAGCGCACACCAGTAGGACTGTTGCTTCTGTTTGGTTTTGCAGCCAAAGCCACCTCTTGAGTATGCAACCTCTATCCTAAGTTGCTTTTGAAAGAGATAGATTCACTTGATGTGGCTTTATTAAGGACTTCCAATTGGAGACACCTCTTCAAGACGTTTTACTTAGACAGAGCCGCCTCTTAAGGAGGCGACTTACCTACGGTGATTAACAAAAAAAGATTGTCCACTGCATACAAACAATTACACTTGGTCGATGCGATACCAGGGAATTTTCCTCTCATTCTTTGCCATATGGAGAATAGGAAGACATGATCACATATTGTTGCATCGTTGATGTTTTATACGAGTTAATTGGGTAGAAGAGGATCCATTTAACTCTATGTTAACTCATTCTCCCAAACTATTTGGTAGAGCAAGTAAATTAAAACCCTAGCCATGTGAGTGTTATGCCATCTCTCCCAGTTTTCTCATTTATTCAAAAGAGTATTCTGAGAAAATCACAGTGTTAGCCTTTGGATTTTATTGTATCAAATATTGTCAATAGTAGCATAGTGACAAGTGGTTTAAAATCATGGATTTCATCAAATTCTACACCTTTGTGGCTATGGGTACAACGTGGGGATAAGGGATCTGAAGGGCCTCTAGGTTGTGGGAATCACCACCAAGCTCAACGGAAAAAACACATGTTTAACCAGATTCCACCGTTGATGGGAGTACAACCTAAGAAAGCAAGGCTCTTAATTATGTAATATGATGGAAATTATGGACACGTATGCTCCTTAATAAAATAGAGGTTAAGCTTTACATGTGTTGATATGCCTTGAATCATAACCATTTGTTCTACTGAACCCAGTTGAAGAACCGTTTGTTGCCCCCTCCCCCCACCATATCCGAAATTTTTTCTATATGGGTATTTGGATCCATCTTCATCCGAGGAGTAGTATATAAACTACCCATGATTAGGGATCTCTCTATCCTCGGTATTCTTCTTTCTCCACATTGAGAAATGATCATCACCGCTCAAGGACGTAGCCTAGTTACAAGCAAACCTTGTAAATTCGTATATTTTACATCTTGCTTGATTAATTATGTTTGTGCGTAATTGCTTCAGTTATCGCAACAAATGTTTTGGTTAACTCACGCATGAGCATGCGTATTTTGATGATGTAGAACTTATATTGTTAGCTTGAAGCTAACTCAAATGCCAGAAAAATATTGTACCAAAAGCAATCTCAAGCATGAGGAGCTCATGCTTAAGGGAAGAAGAAACTCAAAGAAGTTCACGTCTAAGGAACTCCATATCAAGCCCAAGAAGAAGTTGAAGACTTTTTTTATTGAGTCCATCATAATGTAATTATCAAGCCCAAGAAGTTGAAGACTTTTTTTATTGAGTCTAGCATAATGTAATTATCTTAGTTTGTAAAGAATCTCAAAGAATATCATGCATCTTGTATCTGGCCTTTAACTTTGAATTTGATTTTTTCAAGTCAAAACGTAATCGAACAACCATCTTGCCCTGATCGATCACATCTGATCGATCCCAAATGTTATTCAAATTCCAACGTCACTTAATAATCATTGAATAGTTGATCATCCTATTTTCTTGATCGATTATTTTTTCAATTATAATCGATCGACCCTCGATCATCTTTTGTTCATTATTGACCATGTGACATTTCAGAAAGTTTTCCTTTGCCACATTTTCCTCCAACTGCCATGGAGAACCTAAACCTATAAACAGGTCCCTTTACCTCATTTATTCAACACCCAACCAAAAGCAACAAGTCTCTTCTCTCTACTCTATTTTCTTGTCCGTGATTCATGCCTACAGCTCTGAAGCTCTGCGATCATGATCACACTCCTCACTACTGGAGAGCGTCGTTAAGGGTTGATTCTTCTATCTTACGTGGAACCCTGCTCCCTGAGGAATGGGATGAAACCATGGGAGAACGCCATTAAGGGTTGATTCTTCTATTGAAGTTTCTCTCTCAATGGATACATGGGATGTGGGGCATCTTATATAGCCCCGTTGACTCTCCAAGTCCCACCAATAACCGATGTGGGACTAAACATAAGAGGGTATGGTAATTGGACTGTGGAGGGATCCAATTACCCACCTACACAATGGACGCATACTCCAACACTTATCAGCAGGTATTACCGATTCCTGAGTGGAACATTGCCATGAAGGAAGGAATGTGGATTCTTATGTCCAGGGGTACGTGGCAGCTAGTCGATCCTCCAAAGGATGCAACTGTGGTAAAAAGTCAGTGGATATTTACCACCAAACATCTTCTGGATGTTTTTGTGGAACTTTACAAGGCTTTCCCGATCGTCAAGGGATTCACTCAAACCTATGGTCTAGATTATCTCGACATCTTTTCACCAGTGGCTCGTCTCCCTACGATGAATATTCTTGTTTTCATTGTCGTCCGACTCTCTTGGCCATTTTACCAGTTGGATGTGAAAAATGCATTTCTTTATGACGATATAAAAGAGGAGGTCTATATGCAACAACCGTCGGGTTTTAAGACCAAGGACGAGTATAAAAAAGTGTGCAGACTATACAAAGCTATATATGGTCTCAAATAAAACCCCAGAGCCCGACTTTAAAAACTATCTGACATTGTGTTCAATGTTGGTTTTATTTGTTCTACTGCATATCATTCTTTATTCATCAAGAAAATAGAGAAAGGAACGGTTGCTATGCTGTTATATGTTGATGGCATAATCCTAACTAGGGATGATACTAGTGGCTTAAAAGATACTAAAGGTATCTTACATAATATTTTATCACTAAACTTAGGAGAACTTCGTTAATTGGGCATCGAAGTTGCAAGGAATATGAGTGGCTTGATTCTCTCACAGAGAAAATATGTTATGGATCTTTTACATGAGACGGGAATGTTAGGGGCCAAACTAGCATCTATTCTAATGCACGAATGTATAAAGATTCGCACGTATATGCTGATGCAAAACAATACATGTACTTGGTGGGAAAACTCGTATATGTTACCATTACTAGGCACAATATATTGTTTGTTACGAATCGGGCAAATCAGTTCATGGCCAAACCTTGGAAAGTGCATGGGGAAGCACTTTTGATTATTTTGAGGTACTTGAAAATTGTTCCAAGAAAAGACCTATTATTTACTTGCAGAAAGACACTTAATATTATGGCATATTCTGATGCTGACTATGCAGGGTGCCCCAATGACAGAAAGTCCTCTAGTGGTTACTGCACATATCTTAGTGGTAACATCATCACATGGAGAAGAAAGAAGTAGGTCATAGTTTCCAGATCCAGTCCAGAATCTGAATATAGAGCAATGGCCCAAGCCACAACTGAACTAATGTTGATTAAGTCGGTTCCAAAGGATTTATACTTACCAGATCCAAAGCCCTGTGCTAATGTGCTATGACAATTCTATAGCAATGCTCAAAAAACAATCCTACCTTTCATGAACGGATCAAACAGGTGGAGGTAGATTGCCACTATACAATGGATATGATTCAACAAGGAAACATCAAGAGAGAGTCGGTCACTTCAAAAGAACAAATCACTGATATTTTTCACCAAACTTCTCGCTCAGTCAGTCCCTATTCACTAGATGTATCTCCAAGCTAAGCATCATAGACATCTATGCTCCAACTTGAGGGGAGTATTGAAATATTTTGAACATATGGATATAATTTATAATCTAAGGATGTGTTTGTAATTGTTCAAGTAAACCTAGACTCCCTTCTACATAAGGGAGTCCTATTCAATGAAAAATAATAAGTCCATTTTTCAATTTCTACATTGCCTTAACAGTATGCATGCATATTTATAAACATCAAGTGCAGAAAGGGAATATTAAATGCATGTGCAATTTATAACTTTCTAAAATAGGATTATCAAAAATTCTTAGGTTCAATTTTTCTATGACTTGATTCATTAAAAATTTGGTTAAAATTCAGCTTAAAAACAAAGGAACCAGACTTGAACACAAACTTAGATTCGTTCACATAAATCAACCGAGCCTAAAAAAGGTAGGTTCACTCATATTAATTTTGGTAAATGTTCGATTAATATACCATATGTTTATGTGCATATATTTGCATAAATGCATATATGTATGCATGCATGGATAGATGGAAATTACGGTTTATCTCAAATCAACCCTCTAAGGAACTAAATCGAACTTTTGTGAACCTGAGTTGAGCCGAACCAAACTAGAACACCATCTTCATCTAGCATAATCAAAAATCGAACCCATACCCTTAAATATGCTAATCAAACCTAGGTAGGTTTGTTCAGATTTGGTTTGATTACACCCATAATTTGAATTGATTCTTGGCACAAGGAGTAATTAATATACTGGTGATGGCTACATAAGTAATTTCAAATAAGTTGATAGGGGCAAACCTTTACCTATCCTAATAAATCCTAAATGGGTGCTTATTTCAAGTATCATGGGCTTTGCGGTGGATGCATTCCCTGACCCTGGTGGTTGAGCTGAGTTTTATCCGAGCCACACTACGAACACAAAGATAGCACAACACTTATTAAATGATTTATGCTTTGATAAACAAGATGTATATGTTCAATATCTTGTTTGGTTGCAATATATATGTTTTTCAATATTCCCCTGGTTGCTGCATAAGCTAGGTAAACGAATTGAAGGAATCGGGATTCGTATTGTTACATGAATATGGATGTCCCATAACAATGGCATTGCAGCTGAATATTAATTGAACTACCAAACACAATATAATTTGAAATTGTGGAGGATGCCTTTGTCATCTATAGTGTTGTATTTTATTAAATGGACCCTAAATAATTGTTATCTGATATAAATAAATAATGAGCTCATGATATCAGTAACATTTTGGTAGTCGGCAAGTATAATATGAAATATGTAAAGCATAGACGAAGTTTTTTAAGAAAGTACACAAGATAATGTGAGCATGAGTATGTGCACAGCAAACTCTAGTAAACACGATCGAAGGCTTCTTGTGACAACCTAATGGTGAAAATAATAATAATAACAGTCACCCCGATATGTTTCATACAAGTATAGAAAATAGGAATGATAGATAGATATGTGGCACCATTATCATCTCACTAATGTTGAGAACTAGTTATAGTAATGGAATAATTTTGTAATGGAATAATGTTTGATTGATAGGTAGGTACTATCTTAAAAGGATGTAATTAGGTTTTAATTGGAAAACCTAGACAATTACAACAGGAATCAATTTGATCTCAATTGGGAAACCAAATGACCTGGAGGAAAAGTTGGGAATTCCCAAATTTGAAACATGGAAAAGCTTGGGTGGAAGTCTAGTACCATACCTAGTATTTCTTAACTTTTGGTGGGTTTATATATGAGTTCACACCCCAAGCTCTTAGAGCAATAGTAGAGACGAGGAATGGAGGGCCACACACGCGCACGCGCACTCCGCTCCATCTCCGGCTCCGACACCGGCACCGGCTCGGGAGAGTTAATTCGGATCTCGGATCTCGATACTTTTGCTGTGGGTTTCATTTGGTTGATCGATTAAATTAATCCGTGTAATTACTATTTAAAATATGCGTTAATGATCCTGATTTCAACAATCTTAGAGAGGATATCAAGAACCATTTCTAAAAGTATGTCGAAAATAATGTTCAAATCGAGGGTGGATATGACGGGTATGCCTGAGAAATTCGGTGGTCAGAACTTCAAGCTTTGGCAACAATGCATGAAGATCTGGTTAACCACCATAGGACTAATCTATATGCTTGAAACTGATTGTCCTACGGTTGAAAAAGAAAACCGCTCACCCGATAGCCAGAAGGCGCAATCTGCGTAGAAGGAACGCGATCGTATATGTCATGGTTGCATCCTTTTGGCTCTGTCCAACACGTTGTTTGATGATGAATCTCGTATTCATCATGCTAAAATCCATCTATTAAACCCCTAGCTTAATTAATCCAATAAAAATCACCTTTAATTCTTTATTATTATCTTGTATTATATTCTGTATAAATACCTGTAATTAATCGTATTTAATTTTTCTTGTAAATTATTTTATCATCAAAAACCCCTAAAAATTAGGTTGAGTAATTGTCCATAATTCACTGACCATTAAAGACTAAAAAATACAAAAACAAATCAAAGATAAAAATCAGTATTTTTATCCCCCTTAAAAATACCCCCAAAAATACTTTTTGTACAAATGACCTCTTTTGAATTTTTGTCCAACATGAAACTTGTAGATCTTGTCGAGACGAGCAACTTTCATGTTTTGATTTTTTCCTAATTTTGCCTCTAACTATTTCTTTCATATTTTTCTTTGTAATTATACTTCTGAATTTTCTGATTGGGCCATGTGGCCTCTGGGTCGCCCACGTGGCCCGCCTCCCCTTCTGCCACCCGGCGCTCGTCCTGACCATCTGATCTCCTTTAATCCACCCTCATCTCGTCCGTCCATCCTTTGCCCATTTCCAGCCATCAGATCTGACTCCCAGATCTAATCCTAACCACACTTACCCGCCTAAATCTCAACCGCTCGATCCCCTCCGCATCCTACGCCTATCACGCATCCACGTCATCCTAAAACCCAGGCCGTTGGATTTTCCTCACTCTTCCATCTTAACCGCTCGTCAGCGCTCTAACTTCCACCGTCTGATCCAAACCCAGATATAATCATCACCACCCATGAGTGTCGATCTCACAGTCGTACGATTAGATCATCTGATTTGATCGTCACCCTCCATTTCCGCCTTAATCCTAGCCACCCGATCCACTCTAATCCCACGGTCTTCCACGCTCCATGTCGCCCTTCCTCTCGCAGCCGATGGATCTCCCCTAACTATTCATCAAGGCCGTTCCCTAGCGCCCATTCCCCCTCCGTAAAATCAAATCGTATGATCTGATCGCAACCATCCGCTCATGCCATCATCCAGGCCGTTGGATCACAAGATCCAATGGTTCCTGCCTTTTCTTCTTCCTTCCACGCGCCTCGCCCCCAGGCGTTACGACTCGCAGCCACTCCGCCCCTTCCATTTTTAGTCGCTCATCCGACCACCTTCTCCACTACCTAACGGTCACCCCTCGTAGCCCTACCCTCCTTCTTCCTCGCGTAACCTCTAGGACCCCTCGACCATCACTCCTTCACCATTAAAACCCCCGTCGAAACCCCCTTCTTCACTATGTAACCGCCCAACCTTCTCCACCTATAAACACCCCCTACACCTCCGTTCAACCCATCCACCATTTTGGAGCTTCGGCCCAGCCTCCGGCTCTCCGTTGACAACGGAGGGGCCCTCGCATGGAGGCGACGACGACCGATCATCCCCCGGTGTGATCCATGGTCATCTGACCATGCTGCGACTTCCCCGTGCGTCGCTGAGCATCGAAGACTGGCTGCCTTCGTCGTGCGACGACCGGAGCAGCGATGGCTGCTCAACCCAAGCCGTCTCCTCCACCAGGGTTCCCCTCTCCCCTTCTTTTTCCTTATTTTCTCCTAATTTATTCACCGTATACCATCGTTGCCACCCTCACCTGATCACCCCACGACATCCACCCGACCACCAGCATCCTCGCCAACCACCCTCCCTTCTCCAGAACCTCCCTCAGATCCAACCCCCTTCTACTCCACCTCACCAGAGAAGAAGATGCAGGCCACCACTCCCGTCACTCCCCACGGCCTCCAATTCATCCACATCACTCCCACGCACTGCACAATGCATGCTTAGGCTATTCTAACGTCTGCAGGTCAGTTCTTCTCAATGATCGGAGCTCGTGCAGCCCCGCCGGTCTCGAGATCCTCCGACGACGACCATGCTTCGCCGAGAAGCTTCAGACAACTCCGGAGCGTCGCAGCACATCCAGCTCCTCCGTCGGACCTCCAGCAAGCTTCCTTGACCATCAGAAGGCCTCACGAGGCACGGCGGAGCGAGCAGCAGGTCGCCAGGGCCCCGCCTCCTTCGGTGACCTGCGGAGGAGGAAGATTCTACAGATGTCATCCGATCATCAGATCTCACGGCTATGATCAAGCCACGTCGACATCCGAGCCTCCATACTGAGCCCACAGGCTTGGGCGACACGAACCTCAACCCGAGCCACCATCTACTGCCATGTGTCCCGAGCCACAGCTGCCTCCTGAGCCTAGGTCCCTCACGTGCACCACGTGAGGACTTGGGTATTTTGCAAGAAAGACCCCGTAACGTTTGGTATTTGCATATTGGTCCTCAGGCACGTGCCTCACGTGCGTGTCTGGGTAATTTATAGGGAGGCCCTCCAACTTTTCAGAAATTGTAAAAAGGTCCCTACACGCATGGAGAATTTACACTAGGACCGGGCGGTTTTTCTTATTTGCATTTAGGTCCCTCCAGGGACCTAAATGCAATATTTATCCTTTTTATTTTCTGCATTTTTATTACAATTATGCCCCTGCATTTTTTTCTTCATAACTTGAGCATCATAGGTCCAAATTGCATGATTTTAGTGTCGTTTTGATCCTTGTTTCATCCTCTACATCATAGCATGTTTAATTTTCTCATTCGACATCATATTAAATGAAGTGAATTTTTGAGTTAGATGAGGACTCTGCTCTACTCATGCTTGCTCTGATTGGATGACAGTATTAATGATGTGGATTAAAATGACTTTGATTTCATTTTCTATTATGTTGCTCATATTTTTAGGGTATAATTATAATCTTTAGTTTGCATATAAATTCCCTCGCATTATTTTCATGCATCCTCTTATAATTGCATAAAAATCAACTAAAAATTGCATACATCATAGTGTTGTATTGTAGTTAGCACAGTGCATCTTGCAGACCTGAACTTGAGAAATAATTCATGCATGAGCTTCATGAATCAAAATTCGATAACAGATCAAGTAGATGTGTCCTTGTGTTCGATCTTGGAAGAGTTGCCAAGTATAAATACTCCAAAACATTCAAAAGATTGTGGTTTTTGACGAACCGAATTTGCCTCCTATACTACGACAATTTTACATTATTAAAGAGGCGAATTTGACGTTCATCAGATGTATATTGTTCGTCCACGCAGACTCCGAAGAGGCTATGGGAAGATTTGGGTCGGAAGTATAATACCGAAGATCTCGGTATTGAGAAATACTCTGTGGCTAAATTTTTGAAGTTTTCCATGGTCGAAGGGAAGTCAATTTCTGAACAGGCACACGAGTTCTTACTCCTGCTCCATGGTTTAGAAGATGCCGAAATGAAACTTCCAGAGAAGTTTCAGGTCATGTCCATCATAGAAAAATTCCCCAAGTCTTGGGAAAACTTCGGTATGACTCAGAAATGCAGGAAGGGGAAAATTTCTATGGATAACTTGATGGTGGCAATTGCCATAGAAGAGGAACACATGAAACAAAAGCTTGTGGTTCCTGTCGATATTCAAGCTAAGGTCAATTTCATGACCTCGAAGAGTAAGGATAAGAGGGAAAGGGTAATAACAACAATAAAATGAAACCAAAGGGCAAATCCAGAAAAAGGCAAAGACTAAACCCTGTTGGCACTGTAACCAGGTTAACCATTGGAAGAAAAAATGTACGTCCTTAAAGGCTCAACCTAACGTTGTAGACGGAAGTCCACAAGTGAATAATGATCACTATGGGACTTGGGGCTAGCGAGGGTATGTCTCTGTAAAACCTGAACTGTATCATATTAATGATCCAAATGAGTGGCTCGTGGATACGGAGCCAATGTAAATATTTGTTCTGATAGAACTTTGTTTTCTTCTTATCAAACTTGCAGTGGTGGGATTGTGAAGATAGGGAACGATTCTGCAGTCAGGGTGCTAGGATCGGGACAAGTCAACTTGAGGTTCTCCTCTGGATGTGTCTGGATGTTGCACAGGGTGCTGCATATTCCTGACATCAAGATGAATGTTTTATCTGGCTCTATCGTAATTAGAAATAGTTTTGAATTAAACTTTAAATGTAACAAAGTTGTCATTCTGAGACATGGCATTTTTTATGGAAAAGGCTATTTGGCTGATTTTGATTTATTGTTTAGAATTAGATGTGATTCAGCGAACATTGATGCAATGAATCTTTTGAATTCTGAATGTTCAAATTCTGTGTCTCATGTAGTTAATAATTTAGAATCTTGTAAGTTGTGGCATGATAGATTGGGGCATGTGAATTTAAATTCAATTAAAAGAATAATGAATTTAGAAATGATCCTTAAACACACTATTGATCAAATTCAAAAATGTGAAATATTTGTGCAAGATAAGACACCTAGGAATTTATTTCAGTCTGTCTCTAGAGATAGTGAGATCTTGGATCTAGTGTACACGGATATCTGTGAGTTTAATGGTGTGTTGAGATGAGACAATAAGAAATATTTTATCACCTTTATAAATGATGGCAGTAGATACTGCTATGTGTATCTTATGAAAATCAAGGATGAAGCCTTAGAGAAATTTCTTATATTTAAGAATGAGGCTGAGACACAAACAAGAAAATTGTTTAAACGCCTTAGGTCAGATAGAGGAGGTGAATATACCTCTAACTTGTTTGATGAATAATGCAAATTGTTTGGCATAGTTCATGAAGTTACTACTCCATATTCACCACAATCCAATGGGATAGCAGAACGGAAAAATAAGACCTTAACTAACATGATCAATGCTCTCCTACAAAGTTCGGGACTTCCAACATATATGTGGGGAGAAGTCTTGAATACGGCTTGCCATATTCTAAATAGGGTTCCTCCAAGACATGAAAAGTGTCCTTTTGAATTTTAGAGAAATAGGAAACCAAGCTTAAGATATCTCAAAGTGTGGGGTTGTCTCACTAAGGTTTTAGTCCCAGAACACAAGAGAAAGAAGCTAGGTCTTAAAATTGTTGATGTTGTCTTCTTAGGTTACTTGGAAAATAGCTATGCATATAGGTTCTTGTTAATTCGGTTTGAGATACCAGGCATAGATGTCAACACTATTGTTGAACTCCGTGATGCTACCTTCTTTGAGAATGTCTTCCCTGTGAAGACTGGAATTCCTCAGAATCTGACCATTGAGAGTGCCTCCACATCAGGATCTATTCCAGATCAAGTAGAAAGGATAACGAATATGTGGATTGAGACTCAACCTGAACCCAAGGATCTATTCCAGATCAAGTGGAAAGGAAGCGACTTTGTTGTCTACCAGATCGAGGGTGATCCACCAAGTTACAAGGAAGCCATAGCTTCATCTGAAACAAAATAATGGAAGGAATCCGTCAAGTCTAAGATGGATTCCATTATGTCTAATAGAACTTGGGAATTGGTTGATTTACCCAAAGGGTGCTTTACCATTGGGTGCAAGTGGGTGTTTAAGAGTAAACTTAGGCCTGACGGGTCAATTGAAAAGTATAAAGTAAGATTAGTTGCTAAGGGCTTTAAGCAAAAGGAAGGTATCAATTATTTTGATACCTATTCCCCTGTGATTATGATGACCACAATCCGAACGCTCATAGCATTGACATCTGTATATGATCCTCTAACCATCAGATGGATGTGAAGATTGCCTTCTTGCATAGCGATCTTGAGGAGGAGATCTATATGGATCAACCTGATGGGCTTTTGACTCCTGGTAATGAGGGAAAGGTTTGCAAGCTTGTTAAATCCCTTTACGGAATGAAACAAATACCAAAGCAGTGACATGAAAAATTTAACAAGACTATTTTGTCATATGGCTTTAAGGTTCATGAATCTGATAAGTGTGTCTATTCCAAGGTGAAAGGTGATGAGTTATTGTCTTGTACATGTATGTTGATGATATATTGTTGTTTGGATCACATATGAGGATTATTAATGAGACTAAAGCATTCTTAAGTAGCAAGTTTGAGATGAAGGACAGGGTGCTGCTGATGTGATCTTGGGTCTCAAACTGACAAGGTCAGTTGATGGGATTGTAGTTTCTCAATCTCACTATGTTGAGAAGGTACTTGAGAAATTTGGATATCAAGATTGTAAAGTTGTAAGCACCCCTTTTGATTCATCCAAAACACTATTTAAGAACAAAAGTGGAGTACCTGTAACTCAGCTAAGGTATTCACAAGTGGTAGGAAGTTTAATGTATCTTGCGAATTGAACGAGACCTGATATTTCATTCTCGGTTGCAAAGCTGAGTAAAAACACTAGTTGTCCTAACCGTACTCACTGGGAGGCTCTGGATCGAGTACTGAAGGACTTGAAGGAGACTATATCCCTTGGTTTGCATTATGGTAGACATCCATCTGTACTAGACGGATATAGTGATGCAAGTTGGATCGAGAAAATAGAGGAGTCTGGGAGTAATGGTGTTACTAGGTATGTTTTTACCCTTGGAGGCGGTGCGGTCTCCTGGAGTTCTGTGAAGTATACCATTCTAGCTCGGTCTACCTTTGAGGCCAAGCTGTGTGTTTTGGACACCATTGGAATTGAGGCTGAATGGCTAAGGGAACTTCTTTCTGAAATTTCCGTGGTGGTCAGCTACTTCCTACGATTTTGGTGCATTGTGACAACATAACCACAATTGCCAAGATCAAGAGTTCAAAGTTCAATCAAAAAACAAGGAGACATATACAAATCAGACTTAAGACGTTAAGGGATTTGGTGTCTCAAGGAGTGTTGGCTGTGGATTTTGTTGGATCCAAAGATAACACGGCAGATCCATTGACTAAGGGACTTGACAGATCTTTAGTCCTAAATTTTAGGCTTGGGATAGAACTAAGACCCAGTGGGAATTCCTCTACAGTAGCAACCCAACCTATCTGAGTGGAGATCTCACAAAGTAGGTCCAATGTGGTAATAACAAGTTGTTTGGAGAACTGGTTGGCACTCTTAGTTTAATGATGATGCATGAGTGTCTCATTCTTGGAAGCCTGAGTACCATTTAAGCTGCTAGATTAAGAAGAGCGTAGGCTTTGAATGAGTTCATGTAACGTCCCGGGCTTAGGTCCCCGATCCGTTAACGGAGAAAACTAGCCATGACAACTTGTTGGGTACGGACTCAAATGGATCCGTTGACAACCACCCAAAATGCTTAAGCCCAAGTTGTCAAGTAGTAATCCCCACCACTTATATACCACACCCACACTTTGTGAGTTTTCCATGTGGTACTATGTTTGGGGTTAGGGTGTTACAACCTCCGCCACTTATATTCGCAACGTCCTCGTTGCGACATGGCCCATCACTTATTCCCAGTGATAGTGGCGGTTGCACGCTCCGGGTAGCCATTTCCTCCAACCTCTTTGTAGGGGCGGCTCCACCTCTCGGGTAGCCCTTTCCACTATCAGAGAGAATTTGGCTCTGAAACCATTTGTAACGTCCCGGGCTTAGGTCCCCGGTCCGTTATCGAGGAAAACTGACCCTGACAACTTGTTGGGTTTGGACTCAAATGGATCCGTTGACAATCACCTAAAATGCTTAAGCCCAAGTTGTCAAGTAGTAATCCCCACCACTTACAGTTCAAGCCTGAGGGCAGGATGTTAGCAGTACATCCTTGAAGAACGCCACCTATGTTAGTGGTATTGTGGGCCACAGTTAAAGGAAGAGGATCTTTTCGGGACACACTCATGAAACAGGATAAGGGTGCATGGCCTTTAATAGCACCAACCCTGATGATTGTACCAAGAACAACACTTTGTTGTTTCTACCGTATACTTTAACACCAAGGTCTGAAGTTCAAGACGTAGTTCACTTCATTCTTGTTAAAGTGAAAGTAGTAAACTCAGGTAGAGGTTCAAACAGGATAGTACTTTTACTGAAAGCAAAGTGTGGCAGCCGAAAGATGCTTTTTTTAACTCTTTTTGAATCTCTTTTTCAAATTGGTGAATTCGTGGGGGGATTGTTGTATTTAAAAGGATGTAATTAGGTTTTAATTGAAAAACCTATGCAATTACAATAGGAATCAATTTGGTCTCAATTGGGAAACCAAATGACTTGGAGGGAAAGTTGGGAATTCCCACAATTAAAACATGAAAAAGCTTGGGTGGAAGTTTAGTACCATATCTAGTATTTCTAAACTTTTGGTGGGCTTATATATGAGTTCACACCCCAAGCTCTTGTAGCAATAGTAGAGAGGATGAATGTAGGGTCATACACGTGCACGCTCCGCTCCGTCTCCGACTCCGGCACCGGCTCGGGCTCATGCTCGGGAGAGTTTATTTGGATCTCGGATATCGATACTTTTGCTGCGGGTTTTATTTGGTTGATCGATTAAATTAATCAGACGGATTAATTTGGATTCGATCGTAATGGGAATATGACTCGATCCAAATGGCTCGTTTTATCTGCGGTTTTGGAATCTAAAGAGACATGCTCGTTGAGGGGTGTCTTCGGAAATCGAAAGGTACCGTGAGATAGGGTACGCGAGCTTATTTTTACCTCTCCCCCAACGTTGTTTTTATTCACTCGTAAGAAAAATCCTCTCATGCTGCCTTGGCTCTATTCTCGTTCTTCCTCTCACGAACGAACATGTGTCTCTTTCTTTCAGCTGCAGTTCTCTAAAATACATTTGAGGTCGATCTCGTTGGTGTGCACAGACGAAGATCGTGTGTCATCATATCCTGAGAGCGGATCGCCAGTACCCTACGTACCGGTATTGTAGGGGCGATACCCTCTCTAAGGACAGTCCATTACATGGAGACTTTGATGACTTCTAATCTAATCTATTTATCTTTTTGTTTGCTACAATTCGTTTATTGCTTTATCTTTCCTAGATCTTGCCCTAATCCATATTTATGCTTTATTAATTGGTTCCTATTTGCATTCTGTAATCGGATAACCAAATGGAAATGCATGATTACCATGACGTTAATATGTAATGCCTCCTTTTTAATTCCTTTGGATCCGTGTACTTACTATTTGAAATATGTGTTAATGATCATGATTTCAACACTATCAACTCGGTACTTTTTCTTAAACCTCATTTTTATCCTATGGGCATTATCTTATGATAAGTCACATAGTTCTTAAACATCATTCCTTTCAAGCGAGTCTAATTCTTCTCTCATGACGATCGTCCATGATTCTGACTCAGGTGAAGCCATTGCTTCATTAAAAGTTATTGGATATGTATAATTCACAATATCCTCATCAACAGTAAAACATGAAACCTCATATGAGTACAAATAATAATCATTCATCAATGTAGGTTGTATCCTGGGTCTTTTGTTGCTAGTAATATTAGTGGTTTGACTAGGCTCCCCTATCTCTTCTAGAGGTTAATGATCATTCATAGGTTCTACTTCCATATAGATTATTTCACCCCCTCCGCTTTGATCTATTTCTGAGTCGATCTTATCATAAAAAACGAGGAGAGGTTCTGGTTCATTTATTTCTTGCTGCTTTTCTTCATGATTTTCTAGAAAAAGTAGCATCACAACTTTCTATCAGACCTTTTTCTTTATGGAAGAACCTATAACCTTTGGATTTTTCAGAGTAGCCTATGAATCTGCATTTTATTGTCTTAAAATCAAGTTTATCTCTAAGCCGATTTGACACCATAACATGTGCTACACATCCCCGTTTTCTGAGATGACTTAATTCTGGCTTTTTACCATTCCATACTTCATAAGACACAGTCTACTGGTTTAGTAGGGATTCTATTCTGTGTATAATTAGTAGTCAAGACAGCTTCTCCCTAGAATTTCTTGGAGAGGCCAGAATGAGATAGCAAGCATACCACTGTATATAAAAGAGTTTGATTCCTTCTCTCAGCCACTCTTTTGTTGCAAAGTAAATAGCATTGTAGTTTGCCTATGAATGTCCATTTGAGTGCAGTAATCATTGAACTCTTTTGAATTGAATTCCGCCCCCCCTATCAGTCCTTAATGCCTTAATTGGTATACCCAATTTTTTCTCCACTTATATTTTATATCTCTTAAAACTTTCAAAGGCTTTGATCTTTCTTTCTAAGAGATAAACATATGAGTACTTAGAATAATCCTCAATGAATGTTATAAAGTATTATTTATTCCTGTGTGTACATACACTTAAAGGACCACAAATATCTGAATGGACTATTTCTAATAATTCTCTTAACCTTTGATCTTCAGAAAATGATATTCTGATAATTTTTCCAATCAAGCAATGTTCATAGGGCAATGTTCTTACACCTGTTATATTAGGTGCCAAGTCCTTTTTTATTATCTAATTCATTTTTGAGTTTCCCGGATGCCCTAATCTCATATGCCAAAGATCATAATCAGATAGATGACACCTAATAGTTCAAAATAACATTCATTGATTCTTCAGAAGTGACCATAGGAAGACAAAAAAGATCATGCTCAAGTACAAATTTCTCATAGTAAAGACTTTGCGATCTCGACCAATGGAGACACGATTATTATAGAATCTGACTTCAAAATTTTTCTTCAGAAGGACATGAACAAAGATAAGATTCCAGTGAATCCCTGGAGCGTAGAGAGCTTTATGCATGATCATTACGCTTCCTCTAAGGTCTAACCTATATGATATAACACCTTCCACATCGAGGTAGGTGTTGTTTCCCATATATATCCTTTGTTCACCTTTTTTTAATTCTTTGAAGTCCACTAGTCCCTCTTCTATTTTTGCAATGTGGCGGGTTGCACTAGAGTCGATCCACCAGCTATCATACTCAGTTATGATTGAGTTTCATTCAACCATTGCAGTGAATACTGGCTTGTTAGAGCCTTTCTTTTCCGGACCATTGGATGGCCTGGCCTCTTTCGCTGTGGACAATTGGCTTTGAAATGATCAAACTTCTGCCAGTTGCAACAAGCTCCTCGTGGAGTTTTCCCACATCGTCCCATGAACTGGGCTTTGGAGGGTCCTAGGTTCTTGCGATGATGTATCGCATGCACTTCCTCCTGTTCAGCTTCATACACCTCTGTTTTCTTCTTGCTAGCAGCCAAGTCTAGCTCGATTGCTGACTGAGCTGGTAAATCAGTAACCGATTTAATGGTCCCATTAAGTCATGTGGTGGCAACCATATCAAAAGATGCTGGTAAACTATTTAGAATAGTCGTCACTCGCATCTTTTCCGGGATTATTGCTCACGTGACGGCTAGGTCCTTATCTATGACAATCATTTTATTTACGTGTTCAATTACGCTGTAAAATTTCTTCATCTTGCACGTATTGTACTTGTGCAAAAGAAGCTGTATGTTTACGTCCGTCTTGGAGTCGTACTTTTCCTTGACAGCATTCCACAACTCGTAGGCATTTCCATAGTTTTCAAAAACTCTAATTAGATTATCTTCCATGTGAATCAATATGAAACTACGAGCCTTTTTGTCATTATTGTGCCACTGCTCGTAGGTTTTCTCGTAAGCTTTCTTTTCCTCATCAGTGGCTTCTTCGGAAAGCTTAGGGGTAGGGGCATCAATGACACCATCAAGATTATCTATAAGTCCATATCATATTTTCCGGCTCTACATATCATAATTCACACTATTGAGGTGTTCTAATTTAGCCAGTTCAGAGGCAATCAATTTTGGTGGCCATCAAGATAAATAATCTAAAGATAATTTGATGGAAAGTGTATAAGATATTTATCAAGCTAATAAGCATAAAAAAGGTTTACCAACAACAATTTTAAACAAATAATCAAGTTTGGCAGTAGACCAGCAAGCTTTTTTATTTAGGGAGATTTAAAAAAACTTAATATAATGCAAGTTTTCTTCAAAAACGTGCCAATTAATAACGAATCACTACACTGAAAAACAAAAAAGGCAATAAAGTGATTTAACGCTAAGGTTAAAAAAAGATATGATGATGATGATAATGTTATTTCAGATTGTGCACGAGCAACATAATAAGATTAATAGTTATCAAACCGTGTCAAAACAAGTCAGCAATAAACTATTGATTTACCCCTTAAAAAAAGAACACAAAAGAATTTTTAAATTAAGAAAAAAATATCAATTATTGTAACTAAGAAGAAAATATTGAACAATATACAAAACTAATGACAATAGTTTTGCTATAATACGAGATTTTGTACCTTTATTTAATTTCTATTCTCTAGATTCTTCTAACAATTACTACATAATATGGCTGAGTTTTTTCGAGAAAAAAGGAAAAACAAAAAACTTTCTATTAAAATTAATCAAATGAGGACGTAAAAAAAGATGTTAGTGGACTTTCACGACAAAAGAAAAAATAAATTGGGCACAGTTTTCTTTTTAGTGACGATGGAAAAACTTAACTACACTAATCTTGGCAATTTTAAAAAATCTCACCGATTATGCACGTATGGATCTTGTACAAAAAAATTTAAGAAATGTGAAGAAGTGATTGTTGACGTAATTTCTTAAAAAAAGATTAAAAAAGGAAGCAGTTTTCTCAGTTAAAAAAAGGAAAAGTTGATTTTTGGGCAATCTACTTTTATTCTCACCGGAAAAGGTAGAGATGCATGCTAAAGATATATTGTCGTAGAAAATTAAAACGAGAGAGTGGAAAGTGTAAATGTACCCTTTCTTTCTTAGAAAGACACCAGAAAGAAAACAAAAATTGCAATCTGTCTCGGAAGATGCAAGCAGAGATCGTCTGAGATGGCAGGAAGATGCAACAGGAGATCTTCTAAAATAGTCGCAAAGCTCAATTGGATTATATCTTGCAATCGACAAAAACAAAGCTTTGATACCAGTGAAGGTAATCGAAGAGGAGAACGAATGCTGATAGGGATTTAGTGCTTCCGTAAGATGGATATTTCCTCTCCAAATCCATGGAGATATACAGGACCATTCACCATCCCGTTCGCCTGAATCGTAACCACACATTTCATTCATTTCGGATTTATTCTCCATAAATCTCAGTATTCATTTTGGATGTTACATTTTTTATTACAATTTTGATTCCTCCATTATTATGGAGATTTGTAACCGAAAATCTTGACTATTAAGGCCAATATTTCTAACAATACCACACCCTAACAAGGTAGGGATTTCAATATATACTATGTATTTTCTTCTAGGGCTAGGGCTAGTCTTCTTCTCCACATAGGGAAAACCAATTGCCATCAACCAAGGATATAGCCCAGTTACGGATGAATCTTTTAAATCCGTGTGTATTCGTGCTTTCGAGATTGATCGTGTTTGTGTGTGCTTCCACAATTCACAACATAAATTATATTTAACCACATCCCTCCGTATGGAGTAATCCTAGTTATTTCAACCATCTGATCCAGTATCCGTTGAGAACCACCCACCCCTTATCCACAAGCATGTGGGCCCTTGATGAGTTAATCCTTGTGAGGATATACCCAAACACATCATCTCCAACAGACATAGATATAGATATTGCTTCATGATCCATACATACATGTTCTACAATTTATTTCCAGATTCACTTGCATTCTAATTATATTTAAGAATTCCCAACAATTATCTCCGGTCATTTTAAGCCACCATACTAATACTATGTCCAACCAACGAATTCTCACATTCAAAGATACGGTAACACGTTTTCCATACTGTTAGAGTAACATTATTTTGTAATGTTTGTTTGTCCTCTTTATGTAAATTACCCATAGAGCTTTTCTCCTATATAAGAGAGCTCTAGGGTTAATGGTAATGCATCTAGTTCATTCCCTTTCAACATGGTATCAGAGCGACGGTCCTAGGCCGGATTTCTTGAACCCTAACCCTAACCCTACCCCACCCGCCGCCCTTCTTTCTCTCTATACCTCGAGATCGGCGCCGATCGTGCTTGTGCAAGGTCGATCATTCACCGTCGATCGGTCCCTGAGCACCATCACCAACGGTAGCCTTGCGCGCCCTCATCGCGAAAGGCTTTGTGCGCCACCGTGCGCGATCTGCGCGCGACGCGACACCTACAGTCGCCTGGCGATTCCTATCGCCTGAAGCCCTCGCGCCTGAAGCCCTCGCGCCTGGCGATTCCTATCGCCTATCGTCTGGCAATTCAGCACTTGCGTACGTGAGGCTTCCAGTCCCGCTCGAAGCGCCGCCTCTCACGCCCTCCTGCGCTTTACTCTCGCGCGATAGTGTCCTCCTGCGCGCGATAGCGCCTCCTGCGCGATAGCCCTCCTCGCGCGATAGGTGTCCTCCAGCCCTGGTGCCTTCTCGCGCGAGTTCTATTACGCGTCCTCACAAATGCTGTAGAGCGCCTTCCTGGAGACTTGTGCACGCGAGTTATGTTCTGTACGCGCGAGTCATGTTCGGTAGCATACAGTCACGTGCACCATATGCCCTAGCTGTCCCTTGCGCGTGACTGTGTTGAGTCTATGAACAAGTAAACATTGTCTTCAGATTGTGTAACCCCAGTTACAGGTTATTGTTGCCATCATGTCAGACAACAAGGTAGATTTTCCATCTTTGGGTGCATTCAAAGGTCCAACACCCGTTGTGAAGATGGATGGTACGAATTATGAACTGTGGGCCATGCAGTTCATGAGTCTTATGCAGTGCAATGGCAAGAAGCATATCCTCACACAAGAGGAACCTGTTGACAAGACTGGGGTTAACGCCTCATGGGAGGCTGACGACGCCTATGCGCGTGTTTGGCTATCCGGAACTGTGTCCATGGAAATAGCCAACGACATTCTGAGTCAACCCACTGCGAAGGCTATGTGGGATATCCTGGCAGCCACTTATTCTCCGGCGAAGAACGAGTCCAAGATCTTACAACTCCAGCATGATATATTTACCTCGAAGCAGAATGGGCGTCCTCTTCATACCCTATACACATCTCTGAGGGGTATGTTTGAGAAGCTACACGGGTATATTCCATTGACAGCTACACCGGAGCAGCTCAAAGCATACAGGGACTCGGTGATGACTGGAGTGTTTCTAGCAGCCCTTGATCCGGAGTATGATGCCGCCCGAGCACAGATTCTTACAGATGCCACCATCCCACCTATGGAGGAGGCCTATCGCAGGTTGAGTAGACTCTCCATATCTCATGGTGGAGGTTCGGCACCTTCAGCCATGGCATCTTCTCGTGGCAGAGGAGGCTATTCACATTTTCGAGGTAGAGCCGGTCGTGGCCGCGGAGGAGGATGTAGCAGACCTCCTAGACAGTCGTGCACCTACTGTCGCCGGACTGGTCACACTGAGGAAACATGCTACTCCAAGCATGGGTTTCCTACTACTACGACACGTGTGGCGGAGCAGGCTCAGCAGGAAGGAGGTCCTTCCCTTGTCCCGGATCAGAGATTTGAGGAGTTAGTGGCGAGACTTCGGGAGATCATGCCTGGCCAGGGATCAGCTAGTACTTCAGGATCATCAGAGATAGCCGGCTCAGCATCCTATTCAGGTACAATGTATGCATTTACTAGTAGTTACAGTGCAGATCTATCAGAATGGATCATGGACTCAGGAGCTTCTCACCATTTATGTGGGAACAAGAAGCAGTTGGATGGTTTTATTACAACTCAGACAGGCCGCTCCGTGGTGATAGCTGATGGGACACACTCTCCCATTACTGGTCAGGGGGAGGTGCAATTGACCCCTGGGATACGGCTTCAGAATGTTCTTTATGCTCCTAATTTTTCCATGAATCTACTGTCCATTAGTCAAATCACTAAAGACTTACATTGTCGTGCCATATTTGACCCATCTGCTCTTGTGTTTCAGGACATCCTAACGGGCAGAGTGATTGGAACTGGCCGTGAGCAAGGGGGTCTCTATAGACTGGTACAGTCTCCTTACGCTGGTGTCTCTTCTGTTCGTGTCGGATCTGTCTCACCTTACACATGGCATCTCCGCTTTGGTCATCTTCCGTTGCAAAAGATGGTCCATATCCTTCCCCAGATTTCTCCCATGTCTATTTTTCAATGCGAGGCATGCCAGCTTGGGAAACATCACCGGTCGTCGTTCCAGAGTCGTCCAGGTCCGAGTCGTCGTAGTCTGTTTGAGTTACTTCATTTTGATATTTGGGGTCCCAGTCGTGTCCCTGATCTTCAAGGGCACAGGTTTTATCTTGTTGTCGTCGATGATTTCTCTAGACTATCTTGGGTCTTTCTTCTTAAAAATAAATCTGATGCTGGTCATATTATTCAAGCTTTTATTATTGAAATAAAAAATATTTTCTCTGCTAACGTGAAGTACATACGGTCTGACAATGCTCTCGAACTGTGTAGTACCCAACTTTCCAAATTTCTTATGTCTCATGGGATTGTGCATCAGACGTCGTGTGCCTATACCTCCCAACAGAATGGGGTGGCTGAACGGAAGCATCGTCATTTGTTGGATATGACCAGAACCCTTTTGATTCAGAGCCGTGCCCCTCACTCCTATTGGGGGGATGCGGTTCTAACTGCCTGTTATCTTCTTAATCGTATGCCTTCGACAGTGTTAGGGGAGAAGATTCCGTTTTTGACTGCGTTTCCCGAGAAGGATCTTTTCTCCCTAACACCACGTGTTTTTGGGTCTGTTGTATTTGTTCATTGTTTTTCTCCTGGTCTTGACAAGCTCTCTCCCAGAGCTGTCAAATGTGTGTTTGTGGGTTATTCCAAAACCCAGAGGGGATATCGGTGTTTTGATCCAGTTAAACGAAGGTACTACGTCAGTGCTGATGTCACCTTCTTTGAGTCCATTATATATTTCTCTCCTACAGGTGACAGACTCACTCACTCAGAGGAAGGAGACGACATCTATTTGCCGCCTCCACCTCCATCTGTTCCATGCTCTCATCTACCACCACAGCCTACTCCACCACCACCACAGCCTACACCACCACCGCCGCCGCCGCCACCACCAGCTACTGTTCATTATCCTCATGTCTATCAGTGACGGCCCTCTGCTCATGTGCCTCCTCCATCATCCAGCACGCCCGAGGTATGTACTGATCATTTGAGTTCTACTGATGGCACAGGTGATTTGAATGTGCAGATGGATGTACAGGGTACTGATGTACAGGCTATTGATGATACTGTTATTCCTTCTGTCGATGACCTACATATCCCTATTGCTCATAGACGGCAAAAGCGTGCTCGGACGGTGAATCCCAAATATGGGATGGATTTTTGCTCTCAGGCGTCATTGGAGCGTTTGTCCCCGGACTTTCGCAACTTTGTTGTTGGGTTATCGGCAGTACACATTCCACGGTCTTATCAGGAGGCCCTACAGAGCAGCCCGTGGCGTTTAGCTATGGAAGAGGAAATAGCGGCGTTGCAGTCACGTGGTACGTGGAGTATTGTGCATCCTCCACCAGGTGCGTCCATTGTTGGAAGCAAATAGGTTTTTACTGTTAAGCATCGGGCAGATGGTACGGTTGATAGATACAAAGCCAGATTGGTTGCTCGTGGGTTCACCCAAACATATGGGGTGGACTATCAGGAGACGTTTTCTCCAGTAGCCCATCATACTACCTTACGGATTCTCGTTGCAGTTGCTGTTGTCCGAGACTGGCCCCTATTTCAGCTTGATGTCACGAATGCCTTCTTGTATGAGACAGGTATGTCAGGGTGTAGACCAGCTGCTACACCTATGGATTCTAATGTCAAACTTTATGATGATGACTCTGAGGAGGTAGACAAGAGACGATATAGAGAGCTAGTAAGAAAGCTCTTGTATGTCACTATTACCCGACCGGATATAGCCTTTGCGGCTAATAGGGTAAGTCAATTCATGGAGCAACCCAGGCAGGCTTACATGAATGCTGTTTTTATGATCTTGAGATATCTGAAGTCGTCTCCAGGTACTGGTCTTCTGTATAGAAGAGATACCTCTATATCCATCACAGGTTATGCTGATGCAGACTATGCTAGATGTCCTAATGATAGAAAGTCAACTTCAGGCTTTATTGTATTTGTTGGCACCTCACCAGTAGCTTGGAAGAGTAAGAAGCAAACTGTGGTGGCTCGATCAAGTGCAGAGTCAGAATATAGGGCAATGGCCCAAGGTAGTGCTGAGATGATGTGGGTTAAAACCGTTTTGACTGATTTAACCATTGATGTTCCGCTTCCCATGCATCTGAAATGTGATAATCAAGCAGCCCTGTTCATAGCCAATAATCTAGCCTTCCATGAGAGGACGAAGCACATTGAAGTGGATTGCCATTTTACACGAGACTTAATTAAAAAAGGACTTATTTCAACTTCTCATGTATCATCAGGAGAACAGGTTGCAGACATGTTCACCAAGGCCCTTGCTAGGGGTCCATTTCATCTTTGTTGTTCCAAGCTGAGCATGTTGGATATATATGCTCCAGCTTGAGGGGGAGTGTTAGAGTAACATTATTTTGTAATGTTTGTTTGTCCTCTTTATGTAAATTACCCATAGAGCTTTTCTCCTATATAAGAGAGCTCTAGGGTTAATGGTAATGCATCTAGTTCATTCCCTTTCAACACATACGGTCACTAGTAACAGTTCTACACTGATCCTTATACCCATTCTTATACACCAATTTAATCCCCAGTGTGAAACCAGGAAGAGACCTTGTCAAAGAAACAGTTCTTGCTATGCCAAGAAAACACATATTTTAACCATCTGATCCACATTCTACTTAGAACCACCAACATTTCCACACACTCGTCAATCCCGTGCCAAGTAAACCCAGATATTTCAACCATGTTCTCCTATTTCGGTTGTAAATCACTCGCCCCTCATCCACAAGCATGAGGATCATTTATGACTTAATCCTAATCAGAATATGCCCAAACACATCATTTTCGACTCACATAGATATAGATATCATTTCAGGAGCCATAAATATCTTTATACAATCAATTTCCACATAGACTTACATTCTTCACTATGTTTAATCACATTCCCCACAACCATCTCCGCCGATTTTAAGCTGCTATACTGATATCTATGTCAAACCGATGGACTTCTCAGATTCAAAGATATAACAAAACATTTTCCATATCTGTCAGTAGTATCAGTTCCGTGCTGATCCTTATCCACCAGTTTCATCCATTGTGCATAAGCAGGAAGAAAACCTATCAAAGAAACGGTTCTTCCAGTCTTAAACAGCGCCAGGTCAACTTTAAACATCCCTTCGCACCAACCAAGCCCATATATTTCAACCACTCGATCCATAATCTATTTACAGCCCCTTAGTTTCGAAAAGGACATAAATGAGGGAGGAGGAAGGTTTGTTTATCCTGCATGAGGTGGAGGAGCAAGATAGAGATTAAACGACGCCATAAACACCCGCTCACCTCCCATCTTCCACAACTAGCTGTTGTATTCATGAATACTGGAAATTAATTAGCTTCGATTGGGAAGCTAATTAATTGGACATTTTTGTAATATCCAATTTCAATAGAGGGAGTTCGGTTCTGTTAACAACACAAGCATGTGGGTCCTTGATGAGTAAAGTCTAATCAAAGATATATACTACAATATCACCTACTACTCACCACCATTCAAACGGCATTAAAGGTCAACTAGATGAAAGGCCCACTATGACAAATCCCATCTAACTCACCACCTAACCAGAGAAACCGAGTCATCCATCCAAAAGTCAAATACCATAAAAATCTAGATACCTGAGAAAACAATAATTTCTGCATCTTTTATAACCTCATCTGTTCTCTAAACTCTAATTTCCAGACTCCAAAATCACGATATGATCATGACCTCGGTTAAAACATCTATATGCAAAAATCAGATTTCCTTTCATTCCAAAGCTTCCAGTTTTAATAGCTCTTCAAATTCACCAAATTACCATCAGACAAAAAACGAACAGAGTCATTCCTAGAACTCGATTGCTTACAAATTAAGCTACATTCCAAAGAACTTCATAGAGGCACATTGAAGATCAAGATAACGTTGGAGTGTACCGAGGTTCTTATCCAGTCAAGGAATGTAGATCCAGGTGCTCAAGCGCACGCACAAGAACTTACCAAAAAGCGTCAAAGCTTTATACGGAAGGCCCCTGTTGACCGTACATTGAACTATAACCATTTACATCTAGCACCTAACCTGACTAAGGGGAAACTAATCGACCTTGTGAGAAAAGTTGGATTGGATTTATTTACTCGATAAACTCATATAGGCATACCGAACTTGGAATTTTGTCACTTAACTTGCACACCAAGAACTGTGGATGTCAATGGTGGATGTCATGTCCTTTAAAGGTGGACATTTGTGGATGGGTATTTCGTAATAGTTATATAACTATGTCGCGCAATACACACCTTTTCTTCTAAGAAATAAAACAAACCTCGGGAGTTGACCCAGCTACGAGGTCTGTTGTTGAGATGTCTATAAATACTTGAAGTGAGGTGAGGATCGAATCATGTCGACTTCTCTACTCTACGCTTCCACTTGGTCTCATTCATCTCTTTCCTAGGTTGCCCCTCGCCCAATAGTGCCTTATTAGGCCGGGACGTCAAATGCCCATCTTCCAAGAAGGATATGAGATCGGGGGAGAAGAGGAGGGAAGAGAGTCGTGCGTGAGGAGGGCACTCATTTTCATTTACGGTATCGGCATCATCTCTTTCCAGGTGTTTGCGGGGTTGCCCTCTCTTGTCCTTGATTTTTCTTTATCACGGTCAAAAGTTCTCCACATAAAATCTATGTAATCATTGGTGCAGTTTTGCTATTTTTTGTCGGTGTATAGTACTACTCTAAAATAACAAAAGAACAGATAGCGTGTAGTAGATTGGAGTTACAAGTAACACATAGACCACGGTAATATGATTATGAACTGCCAATCACAACAAAATTGTCTGAATCATAAACGTGATAGCTGCTAAACAAACAGAAATCAGGGATTTTTATTCAGATCACAAAAAAATCCATTTATTCGGTTCGGCAATTTTGATCCCAAGTTCTAATTACTTGAACTCAGATTCACTCTAGTACTCCTAAAAGCATCCGAATTATCGAAAATCGCTTCAAATACACCGGAAGACGTCAGAATTTTTCAAACAAACACTTCCTAGAGCTTAAATAGTTACCGAGGATCAGGATGGCGTCAGGGAGCGCTCCGAGGATCGGAAGGAGGAGGCCCCCGACGATCCCAGGGCCGACGGTGTCGAGGAGCATCTCGCTTCCGTCGGATAGGAAAGTAGCGGCGATGAACATTAGGTATCCATAAACGACCATAAGGAATAAGTTGCCGACGGCGGAACGCGTGCACGGAAGCACGCCGTATGACTGCTCGCATCGGTCGTCGGCGAGGGGATCGGAAGGCTGGTAGGCGATCGTATCGAGGATGCTGGAGATCGGACGGCTGTGGACGGCGGAGGAGGAGAGGAGGAGGAGGAGGAGGAGTGGAGTTCGAGTCCGCGCCATCGGGAAAATTGAGTTGGGAGTTGGGGAGGAGAGTGTCATCCGTTGGAGATCCACTTGAGGGGCATTTATACGTGTCGAATACGCGGGAAAAACGACGTCGCACGTGTGTGGCCCCGGGAAAAATTTTGCAGGTTTTTATAAGATGCAGATTTTTCTTTTTCCTTTTTAATTATATGTCTTGTTGATCATGGAATATTGCGTACAAGACTGATAGAGTATTTTGTACAAATCACTCTTCATAAATGATACACAAGCATTTTTCCCAAGGTTGTGTGACTGCTTAACTCTATCTCGATAGCGTGAATCGTCTGCTGCAGAGTGGATCACAGCAGATTTTGCAGCAATGCCTAGAGCCGTTCGATTAAGATCGAGCGGTTTGCATGAATTCGCACTTTTTGTGGGTTCGTACCGTGTGGATTCATGCGAACCGCTCGATCTTGATCGAGCGTCTCCGAGCATTGCTACAGAATCTGCTGTGATCCACTCTACAACAGACGATCCACATCCATATCTCGATCTACATGCAGGATCTTCGTTGACGAGGACAATCACAGCTTTGACAAGATGTATTGAAAGAGCTTTTTCATTCTCTATGAGTGAGGGCACTCACTATCTCTACTACATTCTTGCTATCCGAGCAGATGAACGATGAGTGCTCTGTGAATGGAGTGGCAACTTGAATTCCCTCTTCAATACGTTGCAGATAGTGCCTTGAATGCGGTCCTAATAAAAAAACCGATCGCTGCCTACCAAGGACATAGTCCAGTTACAGGTGAATCTTGTAAATCTGTCTTCGTTCTTGCATGATTGATCGTCTTTGTGTGTGCTCCACGATTAGCAGAACAATCATTCTCCCAAACTTTAATATAATTCACATCACGATAAATCCTTCCATTAATCAATCTTCATCTAATCATCGATTCAAACAAACAACTTACACTAAAAAAAGTTACCCATCTGCCAAGTTAACCTTGCATTTAAACACAACAACAGTTGGATCCCTTGTTGTAGAAGGTCTTAAAATTTACAAGCTTATAGTTAGAGTATATTGTAACCCTTGGATCATAAGATCACCGTCTGAGGGCCTGGTTTTGTCAATAGCACGATCAACTTTTACAAAACCACATATACCTGCAAAAAAAACATCTTAGATGGTGAATGGCAACCTTCAAATTAGCAGATATGGCATACATTCATATGGCGACAAGAGATAAGGTGGGATACGAGTTAAGTGAGGTTTATACTTCGTTCTTATCTAATTGGTTCGAGGGACAAAGAAAAAAAATGTAATAATTGATGTAATCATGAAATGACCACTTTACCGTAGAATAGCTATTCTTAAGATAAAAGGACCCCGATTCCTATTGACTTGAAGATGGTTGCATCATCCCTCGAGCTAGTTCCGGGAGGTATGCTCACTACAAGAAAATTGACCTAAGGCAACGAATAATTTAATATTCGTTGACATATCTTCCTTAGTTAAATATATAACAACGAATATTATTTGTTTCTTACTTCTTTAAATTCGCAACGAATAATGGTATTCGTTGCTATATTCCTCGCAATGAATCATACAACAACGATTATTCGTTGCCATTTTCTTCTAATCGTTGCTAAATATGGACTTTTAATTCAACAAAAAATCGTCGTTATATGGACTTTTAACAACGAATATGATGTTCGTTATTAATTACAAGTACAGAAGATCATTTGGCAACGAATAATATTCGTTATTATATCTTTAACATCGAAAGATATAGCAACGAATGTTCAAATTATTCGTTGCCTTAGGTCTAATTTCTTGTAATGGCTGAAATGCCATGTCTACATTTATATAGGGACATAAATGCATGTTTTACTTTTTGAAGACGGGAACCCATTTTGATGATCAAGGGTATAGTTGATGACCTAAAACGAGTTGAACTTTTTTATATATAAAGATTGAGTCTCAGGAAATTTAGAGGGAAGTTTCCATTCCACGTGATGCATGATTATTGCATATTTTCCCATTGATATCTAAAAAAGATCAATTATTGTGTTGAAAAATGAAGTCTTCTCATAAACTAAGAAAGAAGAGAAAGTCTTGAGTGATTCAGAGAGATAACTTTTATTAAGATTTTAATGGTGTACAATACACTACAAAACAGACATATTATGGTAATGAAATGTATTGCTTTTGGCAAAGGAAACCCCATAGCCACAAGTACTAAAAGGAAAATAAGTTGTGGTTACAGAACTGTGACCACGGATTTGGGGTTTGTGGCCACAAAATTTGTACTCTGACCACGACATGTCGTGTCCAGTAGCCGTAGCTACAAGTCTCGTCGCGAGAGTTCTCTAACCACGAATATGTCGTGCCACTACACGTGACCACATGACTTGTCGTGGCCACAACTCTTGTATAAAAACTTTGACCACGGATTATACGTACGAGATATCGTGGCCACAAGTTTCCGTAGCCACATTCCGTGGACACAACTCATTTTTCTTGTAGTGAAGCTGGAAAAAGTGTGGCGACGAAAACTTTTCTTTTCAATATAAATTGCATAGAGATTGAATTAGCCACAATAATGAAATGTATGCATACTTTTATCTAGGATAATAATATTAAGCAGTACATAAAGAAAGTCGTGATAGAATAAAACAAGAACTTTACACCTTTTTCAAAAAAAAAATATGTTGGGGCGACGATTTATGGCATCTAACTCCATAGTCGGGGCAACAAAAGACCTTATTTGCGACGGTTTAACCTTTATACAAAATTCGTTCCCAAAAATAAGGTAGCCAAAGAATTCTAACAAAATGAATTCGTTGTTACTATTCTATCAATGGAAAACGTTTTGCACATAATATCTAACAAATTCGTAGCTAAAATATGTCTCGCGCTATAGCAATCAAAAGTTCGTTGTGAAAGAAACACTCTCTAGCTAAAATTTTTCATATTCACAATTAATTTGTTGTAATGAGAGTTGTGGAAATGATATTTACACCCATAATCCTGAGTAATTTTGTAATTATGTACATAACCTTGCGTGATCTTGAATTACACCATGATCCCTGAATAGTCACTCTGTCTCATACCCATAACCATCAGTTAAGTTTGTTCGTTAACCTAACTAAGACCATTGGGTTAATCTAATCCATGGTATATCTAACAGTTATTCAATTTCCAAAAAAATGTTAGCCCCTACTCCGTCCTCCTCCAACGCCCCTCCCCTTTCTCCTCCAACGCAACGACCCACCCCTCCGCCTCCTCCCCAATCTCCTTATCCTCCTCCAGGTCGACCCATCCTCGCACTCCTCCTCGCTGGCCTCCTCCTTCTCCAGGTCTGTACGCTCTTGCCCTCCTCCTACCCGACCTCCTCCTCCTCCTCCTCCAGGTCCTCCGCCCTCATCCTCCTCCTCCTCGACCTCCTCCTCCAGATCCTCCCACCCTCACACTCGCTCTCCTCCTCCCTGACCTCCTCCTCCTATGGGTCATCAACCCTCGCCCTCCTCCTCTAGGTCCTCCAACCCCTCTGCCTTCCTCCCTGACCCCCTCCTCCTCATCTGCTCTCGCATTCCCCGACCTCCCCCTCCTTATTCGGGTCCTCTGCCATCACCCTCCTCCTCCCCAACGATGATGGGTTCCTATGGAAGAGAATAAAAGAGAGGAGAAGGAAGGGGAGTAGCATCATTTGTAATTACCCTTAACCTAAAGGGTGAAAATGGTCTGCATTTGATGGATTTTGTTAAAGTTAACGGAAAAACGGATGGGTATTAACACAGGGTCCTGCCATATAAGAGTTAAATATTATTTAGGAATTCCTGTTGTAATTCAAGATTATGGAGAGTTATGTATATAATTATGATATTACTTAGGGTTATGAGTGTAAATATTCCTAATAAAAAAGGACATAAGATGAGTGAAATATGTCCCTCGTTGTTATTTGATCCATCAAAGAGGTACATGGATAAACAGATAAATATAAAATAGATGATGTAATAATAATGTCATCTATAATACTAAGAGAAAGTCCATTTATCTTGAGATAAGAGGATAGAATCCCCTATCTAAATATCACATATTAAAATGAAACTGCCTTGAATTCCTTAGACCCCTATGTTTATTGCATCCTAATCAAAAGTTTGATTCCTCAAGGCATATATTTGATTATAATTCCATCGCTTGGTCCGTGGTTTTTTTTAAAGCCAGATATTTGATCCGTGTTTATATCATGTTTTTATTATTTCAGTTAATTGCAACTTCATTGTATTCCTTAGATATCTATGTTTGGTGCATCTTGGTCTTGAGTTCGAATCCTCAATATTCTTGCTTGTAATTACATTGCTTGATTTTATCAATGTGCGGTCTTCAGACCGTTTATACTATGCAGATTTGAAAAAGAATAGGCGAGCCTCAATCGAAACACAACATAACAAAAGTTGGGTCTTATAAGATCAGACGCTAGGAGATAGGGTTGGCTATTGAGTCACGGCTCAATGAGCTAGGTTCGAGCTTGGCTCGATAAGGGCTCGTGAGCCTAGCTCTTTAGGCTATTGAGCCGAGCTAGAATTTTAGGCTTGACAACTTAATGAGCCGAGCTTGAGCGAAGCCCAAGCCGAGCCTCGCTCGACTCGATAACTCAATAAGGGTCTCGATAAGGAATACATGTATATATATATAATATTTATATATGAGGAATGGGAGCTTACTTTGTGAAGTAGGTAACCTTACCTACTTCACATCCATTTTTAGTAATTTTTTATTTTCTTAAAAATACCATCATGGATTTTCATAACTATATCCATCTAATATGTCATTCAAATTTCATCAGAAATAGAGACTCATATGCCCTACATCCAGAACAGGTAATTTTAACGGCCTTAGTTTTGTTGTAATCGACATGTTCTGTATGGAGGGCATATGAGTCTCTTTTTCTGATGAAATTTGAACGACATGTTAGAGGGATATAGTTATGAAAATCCACGGTGGTATTTTTCAAAAAAAAATAAAAAAATTGCTAAAAATGGATGTGAAGTAGATAAGGTTGCATACTTCACAAAGTAGGCTTCCTTTCCTCTCTTTTTATATTTACGAATAAAATAAAAGTAACTCTTTACATTTTCCATCCACTAATTTTTCCCCTCCGACGAGTCATTACTCACAACCCAATTCCCAAAATCACACCACACATTTATCCCCCACCCCCCACCCCCTCGCCCATACCATAGAAAATTAGTATTTTTTTTCTTTTTTAAGCAAATAGAATGTTACAATATATATTATAATTAAGATTTTATACATAACTTGGATAGTGGTCTATTGGTTAGGAACACTCTCTTGATAGAGTAGGTTGTGAGCCGAACCTGTGCAAAACACTTTTCCATCAAAAAGACCTCATTTTCCTTAACGAGCTTAACTTGGGCTCGAGCACAGACCCGGTTCGATAAGGGGCTCGGCTCGAGCCCGAGCCTGAGTCAGCTCTATTGGGCTCGAACGAGCCCGAGTTTGAGCTCAAGACCGGTCGAGCTTATCGAGCCCAAACCTGAGCTAGGAGCTGGTTCGGCTCGTTAGGCACAATAGCCAACCTTATTAGTAGATCAAGAGAGATCCCCGTTGAGTTGTATGGTAGGGTGTCAACTTTCAGACACTTCTGTTTGGTTGTTGTGTTGGGTTGGGTTGAGGTACCCTTGTGAATAGTAAATTGTGAGGAGAGTCGGGAGAGTTGGAAGGAGGAGTACACCGGTGTACCCCAACCCAACCCTGCAACCAAACGAAGCCTCGTGAGAAGGCATCACTGCTTTCTATCCATTGATTGTAAAGGATCCTTGTGGTTTATATATTATAATTATGCACATTTCCTCTCAATTTATTTCTTATACCAATTGCTCCAGGCAGCAACTAAAAGAAGCTATATACCATCTGATAGATTGTGATCAAAGGGTTCAAAAGACTTAAAGTCTTTTAAATTGGGCAATTGCTTCTTAATGGGAAACCAATTCAAAATTTTAAGTATGTATTGACTACATAAATGCAAGCAAATGTGCTAGCAGTATTGTCTGGATGTACAAGGAATTTATATCGGAGCATTTGAATTGTAGATTCAATTATTGAAAATTGAGAAACGTATGATGGGGGATGGGACTTTTTATGGTGCGGAAATCCGTCACCGAAGTCTTTAGCGACGACATTTTCATTGTAGGGATTCGATGGCAAAATATTCGTCGCCGTACCATTTTCTGTCACCATGAAACCATATTCGGTCGTCATAGATGCGTCAGGAAAATAATTTTTGTTGTAGTGTGTGTCAAAGTTTTTGAAACCGAACCGGACATTGAATCGGAAATCTTGCTGAAATGATCAGATCGGGTCAAACCAGGTAATCAAACCGGTTCAACCGGATGATGACATCATCATTATTTAAAACTGGATAAAATCGGACAGTGAAAAAAGTGGTTGAACCAGTTAATCAAACTGAAATGAAATAATATATATAATATACACTTAAATATACTTGAAATATATATAAAAGAGGAGTGATCCTATGACAGCAAAAAGTTGTAAGAGCATGAGAAGGGTGATTCTGGACCACATAATTCACCAAGGAGAGAGAAGACCAGGAGAGAGAAAACAGAATCATGTGGTCCAGAATGCATGCTCTCACTTTTTTTTGCTCTCATAAGATCACTCCTCATATATAAAATACATAGATAATGTTCACACTATACATAAAATATTTTTATTATACACCATCAAATATCATACATATCATATATATATATATATATATATTATTTGGACTAGATGCTCTATAATATGACAATGAGGAGTGATCCTATGAGAGCAAAAAAATGTGAGAGCATGAGAGCATGCATTCTGGACCACATGATCATGTTTTCTCTCTCCTGCTCTTCTCTCTCCTGGTTGAATCATGTGGTCCAGAATGCATTCTCTCATGCTCTCACAAATTTTGGCTCTCACAGGATCACTCCTCACTTGACAATAGTTTAATTATATCTAAAATCCAAAACATGCAAAAAGTTGTGTTCGTGTAGTTGGTTTGAAGTGTGAAATAAGTAACCAAAGGTCATGGGTTCAATTTTCATATCTAACAAAATATTTAAATAATTTAAAAATCAAATGTGGTTCAACCGAAGTTGAACCTGGTTAAACCGGATCAAAAAAATAGGTTAAATCGGACGGGTTATTTAAAATTGGAATAATCGAACCGAACCGGCTTAAACCGAATAATAGGACCGGTCCACACCTGATTCACCGGTCGGACCGATGGAACCAGCCGGTCTGGTCTGGTTTAAAAACACTGTTGTGTGCAGCACACTTGTAATCTTGGTAATTACACCATGACCCAATAATATGTTGTGGTGTGATCGGACAATATTTGAAGGGTATGGTGTCCTATTCTATTTACTTTACTTATACATTATTCGTAAAATTTTCAGATCTGATATTTCCTTAATCCAATTCGATTCAATAGCCGATTGAGATTTAATTTGAAAATAAACAAAGCAATCATAAACATTGTTTAAGTTCGTTTATATAAAAGAGCCGAACCTGAAAATGATATGTTGGCTGAAGTCGATCCGCTTGCACTTATAATAAATAGCCCTTCAAGTTTTTCGCTGGTAACATTTATGCCACTAATTTTTTGCAGCTCTATTTGCTCCTAAGACTCTTACAAAATTTATAGCTTAATACAGGAAAGTCATTATTGTGAATGTTACAGGAATATAAGCCAAAATTTACTGGATTAGTGAATAAAATTTTCCATTCTTATATGTTTCTCTAATTTTCCATCCATGTTGAAGGCACAAAAACACCGTGAAGAGATATGAATTCCGTGACGGGAAATTTGCATTAGCACCCTCCTGCTTTTTTGCCTCACTGTCCCCACGGGGAGGAGGCAACTGCACATGTGAGGGTCTCCCCACCCCCACATATTAAACTCCACCATTCTGGACCACCAATTTCCTACATATCCAAACTCTCACTCGTCACCACCACCACCATTATATGTACCTATATATATAATAATAATAACCATAATGTTAATATTAATATTCACGCATTAAACCTCGCATATCTATAAAATATTATTTTTTAAAAGAAAAAAGGGCATTCATCGTATAGATGAGATCCAAAAACTTCACCATTAATCACCAAACATAGATACATATGTAAATAGGTCAAACAAATAAAAGAAATTACAAGTTCCGACGCTTCGCTAACACTCGAGCATGCGCAACAATGTTCTCTCCGTAACACCGCTCCTGACGGAATATCACACCATTCCTGGCAAGCCAGATTGCCCAAATCATAGACAAGACTCATGTTCTTTCCAGAAATCAAATACACCATCTACATAAATCATATGATTCCCAAAACACTCCCATGCCTTCTTCGAATTCTCACATCTGAAGAAAAGGTGGTCAGCATCTTCCATCTCACCCAAACACCGCATGCATGTAGGATCAGCTGATTGAACAAAACGTACAAGTCTGTCCCCGGTTAAGAGCCTTCCCCTTTTAAATAGCCACAATAAAACCTTCACTCGCATCGAAACCCTCCATTTCCATATCCTTCTACAATCTGTCACACATCCTCCTGGGTCAAAAACCATCGACCCCTTCAAAGCCTTGTACGCCTTGCCAACTGAGAACACCCCATCACACCAATCTATAAAATATTGTTTTCTGCTCTGTTCAAGGGAAAATTATATGTATAGGATGTTGTTCCAAAACATTAAAAATAATTTTGCAACTAATAATAATATTTGCGTATTTTATCTTAAAAAATGCATGATACCATCAAAATTTGTAATATCACTAACAAAGATCCATATAATATCAATTATTCGATGTTTTTATAGTCAAATTTGTCACCATTTTTAATTACCAATAATTAATACAAATTTCAGTAGCTGTATGTATAAACGGATATACCGTTTGTTCACCATACATTAACGATACATGATACATGCATGCTATTTTTCAAGATGGAGATCTATCTCGAGATCGAATTCGTAGTCGGAGTCCCTACCGTCAAATGCATGATTCCGCAATTTTTCCCATGTTTCGAGATCTGGAACGTAACAAACAGTGTCCGAAATAGCCGTCATTGTAGATCGATCCATGCATTCGGCTCATTGCAATGACGTATATGTCAACATATGTATTCAATTATCTGCTAAGGGATATCGTAGTTCGCATGCCGTTTCTAGGTTGAAAACGTAGCACACATGGGGCAAGTTGTCCCATATCATAATCCAGTGCCCTGCGAATAAAATCTAGAGCCCCACACCGATCTCGGCCAGCTACGGGATGCCAACAATGGAGTCCCACTGTTCCCATGCATGCACGTCTCCCTCCACATGCACTCCATGTGCCTCCTTCATTGGCTCAGTAAATGCCGTATACATCACGCAATTATACGTATATGTCATCCGTCTTAGTATTCGCCGTCTCCTATCGTGGAAGTTTACCTTCCAAAAGACTGCCGCTCATTCGAAGTGACCAGTTAGGTTTACGACGATATCAAGAAATCGATCACTGATCTAATTGGAATACTTACCTTCACGAGAATTGTTGTCAATTTTGCGATGATTAGAAGAGAAGACCGGTTATTGGTTCTAACCAGTAGTTGAAGCCACTGAGGTCCGAAGGGATGGTCGTCGTTACCTTCTCTTAGCCTAGTAAATTCTCAATTCTGCTACTAGCTAGGTCTAACAAAGCATACAAAGATGACTACAGATGAGCTTGTTCCATCTGATGTATGGGATATAGCTCGGTTCTGCGACCTTTGGTGGCAAGGCATATCGTCTCGAAACAGGAATCTCGTTACCCGATCGACATTCCGATGAGTCTACAGGGAAGGGATCGATTGGCTTTAACCTAAAATCATGTATGTCTTATCATGCATATTTAAGCGATTTTTTGGTCGATTTTGATGGAGACTCACGATTTTCAGGATTCTGATTGATTATCCTTTTGACTTTATATATCAATATAGTTAAAATTTGATCGAGGAAAACAGATCCTAACAACTTGATCATACGCGAAAAAATCACTATCCTACGATTATTTATTTATTATTTTACGAGTTAATGGTTATTTGAAATAGAAATTTGGAAGGCTCTTTTTGGCATTTGGGCTCCTCTTTTGTTCTCTTTCCCCCTTTCCTCTTTTGCCTCCCAACCTTCCCATAAATCCACGATAGATCCGGAGAGGAATATTGCAAACCCCGAGAAAGGACCCTGTAGTTCGAATAATTAATATATTTATTTATTTATTTGGTTTAGTAAGGGGTATCCCACCAAAAATAATGTCCGGAGTTGGAGGCCGTGAAATCAATAATTAAAAGTGGAGGGACCACAACGTAAAATCAATTTTAAATTTAATCGAAATACACAAATAATACACAGATCTCCTCAGAACTACACCCGAATCGACTCGAATCGATTTGGCTCTATCGACCCGTGCATGCATGGCTTCAGGTGGAGTTTGGGGTGCTTGTCAACTGGCTGCACCAGGATCCAATTAACCGGGCTCTAGCTGCAGAGCTCCTCTTCCGCGCACGCCGCGGCCTGCTCGGTCCTCGTTGCGCTCGCGCTCGTCGGCGCGGCGGATTCCATCTTCTTGAGGCTCTGCTGATGGTAGACGTGCCTCAGCCTTTCTATCTCCTTCCGCAGCGCCTCCTGATGCGCTGCATTGTACGTAAACGTTAGCACGATTCGACGAATTCGGCACGAATCCGAGCCCGGATGCGCAATTGACCGGCTTACCGTCCTTGAAGATCTTGTCCTGGGCGAGGGCCGCGATCCGCTGCTTGAGCGCGCTGTTGCCGACCGTCAGCACTGACCGCTGATGGTCCAGGAAGGCCACGCGCGGCGACAATGCGGAGACCTCCGTCTGGTGGATAAATTCGAATTATTGCTTCGCATGATGAAGGCAAACTGTTCAACCACTAGATAAATTATCGGTACCTGCAGACATGTCACGCTCCGCTCGAGCTCCGATATGTACTGCAGCTTCCGCACCCTCGATCTCTGCGCCGATTGCCTATTGGCCAAAATCCTAAAACAAATTACAAAATTAACGTCAAATTATGCTTGATTATCGAGAAAATTGCATAATTAAGAAGATCGGTGTACAATTCCACCTCTTAACCCTCTTGGGATCAGCAATTGACTCGGCGGGAGCGGCCGCCGCCGGTGCGTCGTCGATCTTGAACGCGCTCTGCGCCTCCTCATGCTCGTGCTTCATCACGAGCATCGTGGCCGGCGGCAGATCCTCGTTGCTGCTGTTGTTGTCGGAGGTCGACGGGTTGGAAGACGACGGCGGCGGCATTGTCATCGGCAGCGCTGCGTCGACGTCGGAGAACATGGACATGAGCTGGTCGTCGTCGAGGCGGTCGAACTCGTGGCACGCGCCGCCGTCGAATGCGGCGACGGCTTCGAGGAACGCGACGGAGTCGCTTGCGGAGCGCCGGTGCGCGCTCCGTCTGGCCGACGAGAAGTCGAGGAACTCGTCGACCCAGGAGGGGTGGTGGGGTCCGCCGATCAGCGAGCCCCTGCCTAAGTTGGGCCAATTGGGGCCCATGTTGGGGATCTTGGGGGGCAATTGGGCCATTACCCCTGTTCCCGAGCCGTCCCTTTGGTCTCGGTAGCCGGACTACGGAGATGGAACGGTGCTTCTTGGTACGAGCATTCGTCCGTCTCCGCTGACGACACTCTCCGTTCCCTCCTATCTATTTCCTCCTCTCTCTTTAGTTTTTGTGTGGGGTATATTGTAGGGGGTGATCACATGGGAGAGGGACAGCTAGCAACAGCTAGGGGAGGGGAGGGGAGGAGAGAGAAAAGGATGAGGAGAAAAGAGAGATGGAAAAGGAGGAGAGAGAGAGAGGGGGGGAGGGGAGGGTGTTTCTCTCTCTATCGAACCCTTGAGAACGGTTTGTAGAGGAGATGGAGGTCTAGTTTGAGGGATATAAGAGCGGAGGGGCGCAGCCCACCACGTGCCGCAGCGGCCGTGAAAAAAAACAGGGATATTTATGCTTTTACCCCTGTGAAATACTTTGATTGCGCGTGTGATTCTATATCTTGTTATTTACAATGTCACCATCGTATTTTTTTACTTATTATCCTTTATTAAACATCCAAGTGTAGACGTTCACTTCCGGTAAGAGGTGACCCTCACTCAAAGCCCCTGTAATGTGATATGTCATAAGTGGAGTGGTGGTCGAAAACGCACGACCTAGCTTAATCGGATTAATATGTCGAAAACGCACGACCTAGCTTAATCGGATTAATATGGCTAGGATTCCGAGGTGTCTATCTAGTTGAAGGAGCCGAGTTGGCCTCAACTCGGACTCGAACTCGTTAAGAAATCTAAGGCTCGAACTCGGATTCGATAAGGGTCGAGTCCTGGATTGCCAACTCGAACTCGTCGAGTTCGAGCTGACTCACGAGCATCTTGTCGAGCCACGAGTTGCTGAGCTGGCTCACGAGCCTCTTATCGAGTCATGAGTTTCTGAGCTGGCTCATGAGCCTCAAAATGAGCAGGCTCATGAACCTCTCAACAAGTCATTGTTCCATTTTATACATTAAATTATACAAATGACATTTGTAATTTTGATTTTTTATACTCTTTTCTGTAGCTTTTTGGGCAAGAAAATATTAACCTCTATTTTATATCAAACTCAATGTGGAAGTTTCGTTATATATGTATTAAAATGGGGAAACGAGTTATCGACTCGAGTTTCCGAGTTGAACACTCGACTCGATAAGTTAACGAGCCATAAAACCCAACTCGAGCTCGGACTCGTTAAGGTTTCGAGTCTGACTCGCGAGCCCTTAACGAGCCAAGCTCGAATTGAGCTCATCGAGCTCGAGCTTTCCTGACAGCCCTAGTTCCGACTGAACTAGCGCTTTTAATTTTTAAGACGACAGCATAGAGCGGTTGAAGATGCCTATGCTAGAGACTGCAAATGAGGGCATCTGGTCATCGCGAGCATGCAAAGAATGGTTTTAAACCGAATATTCGCAAAAAAAAGAGGGTATTTGTAATGCATGTTGGGAAAAGATTCAGCATTGGTTTTTAAGAAATGAGAGTTGACATTACATGTATGTATCTATCAAAGATAGGTTGAGTACATAATGACTAAAATATTTATATATAAGACTACGTGTAACATTTCAAATTAACCTAAAGATGTAGCTTAACTGAGGAAAGTTGACCATGATAATTAACCTATTGGGATTCAGCCTAATTAGACTCATTGAAATCATCCAAAAAGTTTAAATTCAAGTTGTCAAGTGGTAAGACATCTAGAGGGAGATCAGAAAATGGACTCATCATCTTATAGGACTTTTAATTAGCTTCTGAAAATTGATTATTTATTTATCTAGAAATTGGGGAAGATAGAAAGAAGTCATGATAGTGAATTCGAGCTACTAATATATTATTTAATTTTGATCACATGCATTATTATAATGCATCACACACTTTATGAGCATTAGAAGTGGGACTATATTTAGGTATTACAGTCCCTCCTTCCCCAAAATCCACTTATATACGCAACATCCTTGTTGCCATTGAGCTCATTACTTATTCTCGATAATAATGATGGTTGCAAGCCACGCTCCACCTGTGAGGTAGTCCTTTCTACTATGACAAGGAACCTGCTCTGATAGCATTTACAACAAACCCAACCGTGCATGCTAGAAGCATGTAAACAATCAAAAGCATGTACATGCCATTTCCAAAACTTGCATTGCAATCAATAAGCATTCTTTTAAAAAATAAGTTTCTCACCAAATTCATAATAGTGGTACCTTCCACAAACTTTATAGCTTGTTGGTTTCATTCGCACAAATCTTCTTGCCATACTTTTCCAGCTCTTGGAATTTTATTGCATATTATTCGACTGTTTTGTTCCCTTGTCAAGAAACTCTTGATTGTTGAAATCTTTGACAAGTTCACGAATGTAATGCTCTGTGAAGCGCTTCACAAAATTACACCACTTGATAATCGATATCTCCAAAAATTGAACTCCTTTGCATGATGCCCGGAAACGCATATTTTTTCATATTATAAACCTTTCAAAATATAAAGTGAAATTGAAATATTCGAATAAAATACAACATCTTCATGATAGTGTTTTGACATAGTGTATGTTCAAATTTCAAAGGACGTCTAGCTCTAAAGTTACATTACTCTCTACGTTTACTCTGCTCTACTTTAATCTATTGTGCTCTCTATTCTAATATAATCTACATGTCATTTTGTACATTGTCCTCTTCGTCTTCTTCTTTGTCCACATCATCCTCGATCATAGCTTTGTGAACTTGAACAGCCATTATGTTGTTCTTTCCTCAATGCATAAATTCACATCATCTATAAGCGCATCTCATATATATAGAGAGAGAGAGAGGAAACGGAGCCTACTTCATGAAGTAGATATCCATTTTTGACAATTTTTTTTAAAAATACCATCGTGGATTTTCATAACTATATCCCTCTAATATGTAATTCAAATTTCATCAGAAACAGAGACTCCTACGGTCTCCATCCAGAGCAGACAAAATACAACAAATCTGTGACTGTTAAAAAATGACCGTCTGAATGGAGGTCGTAGGAATTTCTGGTTCTGACGAAATTCGAATGACATATTAGAGGAATATAGTTATGAAAATCCATGGAAGCATTTTAATAAAAATAAAAAATCCTGAAAATGGATGTGAAGTAGGTAAGGTTACCTACTTCATGAAGCAAGCTCCCTTTCCTTACACACACACATGAGTATCCTATGAGAGCAAAAAAATAGTGAGAGCATGAGAACAGTGATTCTGGATCATTAGATTCTATTTTCTCTCTCCCGATCTTCTCTTTCCTAACTGAATCTAGTGGTCCAGAATCACTACTCTTATGCTCTCACAGTTTTTTGCTCCCACAGGATCACTCCGCTATATATATTATGAGTAATAATATTTTTAACTTATTTTTGCATAACTTCTATAATGTGGCACTCTGTAACTGGCTTGATTTTAGTTGAAAATACCGTAATCCCCATAGTGAAAATATCTTTGCAATTGAGAGGTCACTTGATCTTATGGGACAGAGTGAGAAGCATAGAGGGAATGGTCAAAACTATCTCATATGGGTGATTAGAACACCAAATTCCAACTAGTGAGGGTGCGCGATCGAGGTGGGAAACGTCCCCTTTAGATGGAGGTTGGAGGACAAGTGAGGACAGAATTCCAACCAATGAGGGTGTGCGATCGGAGGGGACGAGGAATTTGACAGATAGTTGAGATGAGAAGACGCGATTAGATTTACAGAGGTGGACGCACCAATGAATATAGATATGGATATATCCTTATCCAGATGCATCCTTAAATGGAACCCATGACCAGTTGATATATGGCAACAAATAATTTAGTATTCCTTGTCATATCTTCCGTAGTTAAATATATGACAATAAATATTGTACGTTGTTAGATTCTTTAAATTCGCACCTAATACCATATTCTTTCTTATATCACTGGCAGCACATTTTATATCATTGGTTATAATCGATTTGTTCTCATGTTCATTACTAAATAAGCGATTGTTTATATTTTTACGAAAAATCAGCCGATAATTGTCGTTATATAAAACTTAAACAATGAATGTGATAATCTTATGAATAACATTACCAAAAGATTATTTTGCAATGAATAATATTTGTTATTATATATCTAACATCATAAGATATTGAAAACGAGCATTCAAATTAGGGGTTGGGGAACTTGCACCAAAGTGCATGCAACTTTACATGCACTGGTGCCATAAACATCCATGTTTTTTTTTGAAATGAAATCATGTAGGATTTAGATCATCATGTAACACCATGATGTCATTTAAAATTAAACTTAATTCGAGACTTCTAACCCATTCATCAAGACTGCAAAATTTTAGGTCTCAAAATTGCTAAAATTTAACCTTTCCATATGTACATGTTAGGAATGTATGTTTTACATGAAATTTGAAATACATAATACGTATTCCACTAATAATTCCAAGTAAATCGTCCTAAGTTTCGTTTAAAAAATGGACTTTTTCTGACATCGGTGCATGTAAAATTACACGCATCTTGGTGCGAGCTCCCAAACTCCTTCAAATTGTTCATTATCATAAGCCAATTTTGTCGCGGTGGTAATCTTTCATTTTGGCATTCGAGGTGTAGCCTCGAATCTCGGGGGTTTCATTTTGACACATGATATTGAAATATGCATTTACCAAAAATATGAGATTTTGTATGTTAATATTTGTTTAAAAAAATCTCTCATGCAACTCAATCGGATGAAATCGCGGAGTCGGGTCCTATGTATCCAGAAGATCCGTTTAATCTATGTAAATAATCGGATCGGGTTCTATGGTTCCTGTTTTTCCTTCCTATATTCTTCTTTCTTTATTATAAAGACAAACATATATGGGCAACGCTAACTGTCACATAAAATACGAACCATTGTTGGTGCCTTTAGATTGATAAGGTATTGAGAGAGAGAGAGAGAGAATGATGCCCTCCCATGTGAGTTGTTCACTCCTCTGCTTTCTCTCTAATGCTTTGTCCTCAAAAATCATGTCCTCTCACATGCACTCATCTATTTTATTTGCCCTTTTTTATTATTTTTTATTTTATTGATCATTGTTTTAATGGCTTCCATTTTCTTTGCTTTTGGAATCTCTTTAAATTTGTTCATTTAGTTCACCTCCTTCCTTGTGATGCTGTCTTCTTCTTCCTCTTTGAGAAAGTTGGTTCTCATTTGTTCATTCGATTCATCTCATTACAATCCTAATGAGCTTTGTGCTCATTGAAATATGTGCTTGTATGTATTTGTATGTCCCTCTTCGGTTATCGATTGGATATATAAACAAAACACCGGGGAAGGAAGACACGACAATGGGATAGAAAAAGGGATGTCCTCTTCTGTAACGCGGATGGGAATAGTCGTACTATTGAGAACCGCATCGTGTGGGGAATTGACCCCTTATTCAAGTGCTTATTCTCCAAAAGAACACAACCTAAGCAAACTAGTATATGGTTAACGACTATTACATACGAGTCCAAGTTTGTCAGGTAGATATATAGAGGTGGGGATTGTGTGACCATGTTTATAATGTTTTGCGGACTTGAATGGACATGAGGTGAGAAAGTATCGGAAAGGTAAGGTAAATCGTAATCGAGAATTGCGCTAACCGACCTTAGAGCAGAGGTGAGCCTTATTGAGCTAGGAATAGTGCCGGTGGTGGTAAAAAGGGTGCTTAACATCCTTAGTCAAATAAGAAGTAAAGTTGAAGGGAGCAATCAAAGGTCAAGGCAAATGCAATCACTAGCAAAGGATGATCGCTTTTCATTAAAATGTCGAAAGTGAAGAAGGTACCTCACTATCTTTGTTGAGGTCTTCAAGTCTCATATAAGCCTCCGTCCTTTCTGGCTGATTTTAAACTAATAAAATAATTATTGCGAGATATACATACAAATATACATGTAAATTTTATTAATTGGCTATCGTAATATTATTCAAGTCACATACTATAATGGAAATCAAATAAAAAAGGAATGGAGTTTATCCGAGGAGTACACAAAACTTTGGAAGGTAATTAGGAAAGAAAAAACACTACAGAAGAAAACCGCATCATATAACAGGAAGAGGATCCTCTGTTGTAAAGAGGTTTACAACATAGGTGTTGTAATCCTCTTTAGATTTTTCTTTAAGATTTTAATTACAAAACCTAACCTTATAGATTGAATCTTAGATTAATACTCTACATATCCTCCAAATTTTGCTCAAATCCAAACTTAATGGCTACTTTATCTTGATGGTCAAACATTCGATCACGATCTAAGCAACATCAGCACCGGTCCGACCGATTTGAGAGAAATTTGGAGGATTTATATAATATTAATTAAAAATTCAATTTATCAGATTTTGGAATCAAAATCAGAAAAAATTAAGAGGATTACAATCTCAGTTGTCGTCCTTTTTACCTCTTCGGATAACGGTTACTGCGGAACAAAACAACCACTGTAATTTGTTAACATAGGTTTTAAAAAACAAAGTAAGATCTTGTCGGTGTTGCTAAAAAATGGATAGTTTCCGAATTCGAGGAACATAAATAATAATCACAATTGGTATTAAGTCGTTGGGAACAATGACCTCTAAGCAAATAAGTCCAGGTTTTAAAAAACGAACGGGACATTGAATCTGTCAGTGTTCGGTTTGGTTCAACCGAGTCGGAATGACGTCGGTCCAAACCGGTCGGATCGGTGATGATGTTAGCATGATAACATCATTTCTATCGTCTCGGAAAAAATCAGACAATGCTTAATTTACTGATTAGAGGGATCGAACCGATTTTTGAATTGATAAATCGGATGCATATATGTAAGTATGTATTTATATATCAATGAAATAATCGCTTAAAATATCAAATCTTTCAATAGAATAATATGATTGCCCATTTCGAGTAAAACTCTACAAAATTAGTCACATTTTCTGCAATTATATATGAATGTAATATTATAAACATTTATTTACAATTGTTTCTAGAAAATTAATCTAAGAAAGTATTGGCACAACGTATATTCCAAAAAAAGAGGGACATAAAGCGATTTACACATTAATATATATATTTTTATATTTTTGATAATGTAGAAAATAAAGAAAGTAAATAAAGAAGGCTTATTTACAAACTGAATAAGTAATCTTAGAGCATGACTTTTTCTTTGGTTTTTATATTTTTTGGACTTTTATTTTATATAATTTTAAAAAACATTTCAAATGGAAGAAATGAAAATAATTAAATTGAAATAATTAAATTTGTACATAAATTAATGAGTCAAAATTCAGCGAATATATACAATGTGCAATACGGTCCCAAAACCCAAGTTTCACATATAAACTCCAATTCCTTTGAATTTGATATAGATTTGTAGATAATTACATGCACATAATTCATAAAGTGGGTACACGTAATAGGAAACTGTATGTGAGAGATATCATCATTTACAGCTTTCTAGTCTCGGATTAGGATTTGAGTTTATTTCACATATTATATAGTTAGTATTTTTTTAGAATTTTTCATTGATGAATATTAATGATATGTACGTAGTGGAGTTGATTTCAATCAATTTAGAGTTAGTATGGGGGTGGATTTAAAAATAATTGAAGTTAGGCCATTTTACAAAGTGAATATATGAATGCGATGATGATAATTTATGCAAGTTATTAAAAATGCATTAATGTTAATCATGAGCTATAAACACCTGAATGCATAATTACTCGAGATAGATATCAATTTTTACTAATCATAGCAGTAAATCATAAATTCATCAATGGGACTATCTAGAGTTCATGTGCATGAGCACTATTAATCGAATTGAAATGCACGAAACATACATATATCCGCATTCAGTTCAATAAGAAAGTTCAAAGGTTCGATTTCGTTTAGAAATCTAACTCTAACATTCGAGTTCGGTTCAATGGTAATTTCTGAACGATTTCATTTACATTTGTTGAAATAAAACATTCAAAAATAACATTTGATAGTTTGATAAACATTTATAGTACATGAATTGATTCAAATTGAATTAGAATAAAGCCTCATGTTGATAACATAATTTCATTTTGCATCCAAATTTGTTACGTGTATATACGTGTGTATGTATGTATAAATGCATGCAGTCTAGTCGAATTCAAGCATTTATCAAATAATGTAAGTTAGGTTCTTTGTTCGATGCATTAAGCTTATCGATTTAAAACTTGAAGTTCATGTTCAATATATTTAGTAATGAATGAATATTTTTAAAAATTATTGTCGCATGAACTCTAAAGAGGTGTTCGATATCGTAATAAGGGGAAACAACTAAGTAGGAATAAGACAATATTTCTGTTCGGTTGAAGGTAGGGCATAAAGAAGAATAAGGCGATTATCTGCCATTCCCTGTGTGGTAGGAGGGAGAGCATAAAGAGGGATAAAGATATTATTTAGATAAAATTGTTAAACAAGTGTAATTATTTGTATTTTTTGACGAAGCTGATGATAAGGGAGGGGATAATATAAGAAAGTAGAGGAATAAGGAGAGAGATTATTCCTTATGGGTCTGTTTGGTTACTGGGTTGGAGTGGATTGGGTTAACCTGATTTGAATAGTAGCTGTTTGGGATAGTTATGAGAGTTGGAGAGGGTTGGAATAAAGAATGTGATATAATATCATTATGATTTGTGATGGTTTTCCAACCCAAGAAAAGAGAGGGGTAAACCGGGTTACCCCGAACCTGACCCTGGTTACGAAACAAGCCCTATATCAAAATGAAAGCCCTAAACGAAAGTTCGTTTTTGTTCCATACGCACATATGAAATCACAAGCACCGCCGGGGTAAACACGTAATTACATACACCGTCAGGCGTATAATTATGTACAAAGTCCCGGAGCTTTTCCTGCAAAGTCCACTTTTTTTCCCGCGAACCTCCGACCACTCCTCTAGGGCTTCCGTGATCGCCGACGATCCCCCGATCCCGCCGCGCGTTCAGAATGGTAAACATCATATCCAAATCTCCGCTTCCATCTCGAATTCGTCTTGGATTTTCAGAATTTGAGCTCGAACCCACGTTGGATCGGCTTCTCCTACGCGTTTCAGGCTTCGATCAAGGCCGTGGCGAGCCCCGTGCCGGTCACGCTCTACCCCGTGCTGTCGTTCCTCCTCCTCGCTGTCGGCCTCGCGGTCGCCGCGTCGTTTTTCATGTAAAAATCGCATCCATTTCTGTTGATTCGTGTTGTAAGACTACGTGTTTGTTCCGGAGGATCGGATTCAGTGGGAGGTGCTATAATGGAAGAAAAACAGTAGTGTACAAGGCATGGAGCGGAAAAGGTACCATCTTGTTGGCAAAGGTTTAGAATGCGAGTCATGGATGGAAAAGGTGCGATCTTGGGGGTGGGGGGAGTCTTAGTATATGAGGCTGATCTGATTGGCAAAAGGTTAATTTTTGGATTTACAGTTCAGAATAAAGCCTTTATAGATCCCTTCAGTGCGGTTGGGTTTATGGTAGTTTGGTTATTCGGGCAATCTCACAAGTCTTGGTTTGGAATCCAAAGAGTTTCGTGACCATGAGAGATTGCCGCAACTTGGTGCTAGCTACCAGAGTGTTTGCAACTTGAATGTAGTTATTTGTCTGCTAGATGTGTGCCCGACTAGAACACCACCTACAAATCAGAAATGCTCAAATAACTGTGCAATGGGACGAGTAAACTTTCAAATCATGACCAAGCTGTTCAAAGAGCTTGGTAAGTGCTGAGATATGGACAGTATTGGAGTCATATTGGTATAATCTAATTACAATGGTTGTTGGATGGTTTTTTCTGAAATCAAATTTCAAATTTCCAATATCAAAATGGAAGTGAATTACATCAAATCTTATTGCACATGGATATTGGGAACAGCGGGGTTGTTTTTCGTGGATAAGTTCATTTTTCCATCGGGGTCGCTTATGTGTTCCTGTATGAGGACATTTAGTAGCTTGCAGATTTATGTGTCTTATTCTGAATTGAACAGCGTTCTTGGATGTAACTTTTTGTCTTTTCTTGTTTTAATTAGCACAATAGGTCTACACATTCTAGGATGCTGAAGCGTTTAGATATTCAGTTTGAATTAAATTTGTAACACCATGTGAAGACATTTGAATGGATTATTTGCTGTCATTTCAATATATGTCACGTTACACTTGAGACAAATAAACAAAATATGGCAAGGGATTTCAATGTATTTTTGACTTCCACGACCATATGCTAGCTTTTGCATCCACCTTCTCCCTTCAGAAAAAAAAGAACCTTTCAAACTGATCTAACCAATGTTTTGGTTGGCACTCCTTAGATATCAAAATCACCTTGTATGTCTCTCTCTATTCTTGAAGTTCTGATTTAGTTGTGTAGATGTGACCTCAGGCTACCCATTACCCAGTTTTGGATCATGGTTAATGTTGTTTTGGTAACCTGAATTTTCACAATGTATGCTCTTTGAAATTTTCTTGAAGGTTTGGGACAATGTCCTTTGACACCCAAGGAGGAGCGATGAAATTAAGTATGGTTGAAGTTTGGAAGCGAGAAACAATGATATGGATCATGGGATTTTGAGAAATTGACACCTTGGTAGCACACGACCGCATCAAGAGTCTATGTTGCAGAAGAAGAAACCCAGCCAAATAAGTATACATTTATATTCGAGTTGTCGGATTTTCAATAGAGGCTAATAAGATTTGCAGTTTAAATCCTGGTTTAGCATGCTGCAATGCACCTGCATTTGCAGGTGTGATTTGCAAGCATGTTCCCAATTTTTATCACAAGTAAATTGGTGATAATCCTGCGGAAGACACGATTAAAAATGCTTTCTGATTTCTCCTACATTTTGAAATTTCTCATCAGGAAGAACTTTTCTATGATAATGCTAGTTAGTTCCATGACGATAAATATTAACCTGCTTTATTTTTTTCAATGGAACTCGTGCATTCTAACTGTTTTCTCAAAAAAAATCCAAGTTTTCTGGGTATGATCAGGTTCAAAAAAGTTTTAAGTTGTTGTATGAATGTTGCAGATATGAGGCCACGACGTCCAGGAGAAATCGCAGCCTATCAGAGGAACTTATGAGGGGGACTGTAGCGTCTTTTTTCTTGGTAACTCCCCATCCCAACATACTACATCGAGGGCAGCTTTTCATTGCTGTTAATGCATATTCCCCATCACTCTGATGCCTAGGAGGGTCTTTAAAAAAGTCCATCTAGATCATGAAAGATCTTTGCCTTAGTAAGCCTTCCCCCTAAAAAAATAAAAAAGAAGAGGAAGAATCTATGGTCCCTCTTTGTGATGATTTGCTAACAGTAATTTTAATTCATATGTGAACAGTTTGCAGGGTATGCGAATGAATACACTTTCATCGATTTTATTTAACGTTATGCAATGATTAGATGAAAAAACCATGTTTTTTGTCTAGCAGAATAGTTTCACTAACCTATATGGATAGATGCATGATACTTTGATTACTCAAGGCACTCACTTGTTAAATGCCAACATCATATCATATATTTTCCTCAGTTAATTTGAATAGTCACTGGTGTCTATTCATTTTATATTGTTATCCGTTTCTGTTAAATAAACTCGTTATATAATTTTTATGTAACAAAGTCCGCATAACCATTGATTTAATGGTTACAAAAATAGTTGCTACTGTAAATTTATGCATCGTAACCTTTTAATATGGCAATATAACAATACCATTTCCTTTATCAACAAGATTGATGCAAGCAGGATTCAGGAAAATATATTGAAGAGATGCAACAAGCCTTGCCAACCGAGGAATGGACACTAACGATGGGATTTGATTCCAAAAGAGGTTTGGGGGGGGGGGGGGATTAGATATTAATATTCTTTATTCACAACTTGTCTTTTTATATAAATGCACAGTAGCCACTTCAACAAATCAAAGTCAAACCCCAAATTCCCTCCCAAACCTAATTGCTTGGCTCCTATAATTTAATTAAGTGAACCAGACCAATGAAAAAAACTAACTAGAATTGGAGTGAAAATTAGAGGTTTACAGACTCCATACTTGATAGAAACAATGATAAAAGCTGTCAATTTCAAAATTTGGCATCGACAAAAATTCCATCCGCAGAACCTGAGTTCTATGCTATAATACGAACCACAAGAGATAGAGAGCCATACCTTTGGGGATGTGTAAAGCCTCCAAAATAAGAAGCCTCCTTATCATAGGTCTGATCCTACTCGTATGGGCACGATGATGAGATGTAAATCTCCAATGTACATGAGAACCTCCTCCTTGTACACACCTAATGTGATATAAGATCTCGTTGTCGTCTTTGTCGTGGATCTTGTCACATGAAATCCTACTTCTAGCGGTGCACACCACAAGCTTGAGATTGGGCTCTTCCTACACGAAGAGAGACAAAGGAGAGAAGCATGGTTGCACATCTCTACACTATTCCCCCTTATTGTTGTGTTTGAGAGTCGTGTGCATCTTGATTTATGGGAGCCTGAATTAGTTCTAGGATTTCATGGCTTCCAAAAAATGTGGGTGGCATTGGCTGCTCGTTCCACATGATGTCTGGAGTGATTGATGGTGGGGCATATGGAAATTGTGCAACTGTGTGGCATGGTGGGAGGAGACTGGTGACTTTAAATGGGCATTAAGGTGAGATGGAGTAGATGGGGAAGGATGAACTGATAGAGGCTAGGCAGCAGGGTGGGTTGAGAGGAAGCGATGATCGATGAGGTCAAGGTTGGGATGGCCTGACAGTGTGCAGCGAGGGGAGGGAAGGGCAATACTGTTGGAGGACAAAGATATGGCATTGGAGGAAGACGTGGGGAGGGTGGCATTTTTGTGAAATGTTGGCAGTCTGCAGTAGGTTGTGGTTGTTCCTTGCTGAATGATGGTGATGGAAGTGTAACAACAGAAAGAGTAGGAGAGGCATCACGACTGTTATGAATGGTCGTCACAGGAGACAGATGAAGAAGACGAGGGTCAATGGTGAGGTATTGAGAGGAACCAAAGATGGCGACGAACAGGGCTGGATCAGATGTTGATGGTGTCTCAGACTGGATGTGGGGGCCCCATAACAAATATAAGCGGATCCAACCACCATTTGATCTTGAAATGTACCTTGAGATGGTTGGCAGTAGAAGGTAAGACATGGGTTGGTGGGTGGTGTTGAGTCGGAGGTATTCATAAGGATACACTTGTAAAAACTCCAAAAAAAATAAGAGAGGAAATGACAGTCTGAACTTTGTGTTGTTGACTCAGATTGTTTTATAAAGAAGCATACTACCCCATTTATATGGGAGGATCGGCTCCTATCGAATCTAATTGAAGTGACCAGATCTAGAATCAAAACCACACGCACAAGCAAGCATGGATTTGTGTGGGTTGGGGTGGTCTATATATATACACGTATACTATTCTTTGTACTTGAATGTTAGGTTCATTTTCGGGAATATTATTGTGGCTTGTTCACAATGACTATACTTATCTTATAATTCAACGCAAAAAATGATGACTTTGTCGAATGATGCCCAATGAACAAACGACCTAACAGAACAACTATCTGTGCTTATCTGATATCCATCTGGGTTTTTCATCTTGCAGGGTTTCGGATCGCTGTTCTTGCTGCTTGCAACTGGCGTCTACGTTTGATCTTTCACATACATCGGTTTTTACAAATTTCACGGTTTTCCTCTTTATTCGTGAAAAGGATACATGTTCGCATTTCTTCTCGTCGATGAAGTCGAGATTTTGACACTGCCGAACCGACATACATGTATGATTCGACTCCCTTGAATTAGTGGTGTGGATTTTTAGTTGCATCAGTTTGCGAATTCAATTGGTTTCTGAGTTTTGTAGGTGGGGGCAACAGTGGATTGAAATTTAGTGTTCTTAGAAACAAAAATAGATAGAAAATGCTGGTAGAGATAATGTAATTTATATATTATCTCTCAAAGAAGTAATTTTCATACTCCAGTTGACAGCTAGCTGCTTTAGAGGATCTCGTAACTTCTTCTTCCTGTATACAGTGTAAAACTGTTTCTTGTTTAAACTAAAAATGCCACCATGAGGTAAGCGGACTTTACCACCATGATAAGTTATCCTAAGATAAAATGGTTACATCACGATTACATCATTCTATATGCTTGTCTATAGTATTTATGGGTTTCTTATACTCAAGTCAACTGGACAAGAATGAGTAAATCTTTGTTCTCTTGTATGATGGATAAGTCTTCCTATCATGGGATAGGACTTTAGCCAAGAATAGGAATCTTGGGATAACGTTATCACATCATTGTTACATCATTATATCCTTTGTTTGAATGACAACTTATATATAAGTAGATTCTCTCCTAAACTATATTATTTAGGTAGTCTTGTGCTTTTTTCTTCTCTTTTTTGCATGCTTCTTTCCTAGAATTTGTTTTGTGGGGATACATGCTTAAACGAGAAATAAGCGAGAAGGGATGATAAAGGATAGGGGTTTTGTACCGGTGTCACGTCCTTTTTCCTTTCAAAAAAAGATAGCGGCTTTCTCTCTCATAATACTTTGTGGAAAGGATAGATGTTAGTTACGATTGTTTGAGTTTAAAATATATATGGTTTGGGATTTATTTTTTGACTAGGATGATTGTGTGATCATGAGCATTGACATCTTTATCATGTTCTTATTCAATCAATTAGTATCATACATGAAGACCATTGAATTTGTAAAACAAGGATAACATTGATTCGCAAGAAGTTCAGCAAGCTCTTGAAAATAGCTGAAGCTAACTTGAGTAGAGCAGAGGCTAAGAGATAAATAATTGAAGTGAATCTAACTTGCAAACGAGCTATTACACGAGTAGAGGTTGGTACGGAGAGTTCAAGAAGATGCAAGGTCATTTATTCGCATAGCTAGTCAAGCATGAATTAGTTCGTAGATCTTTAGTCTTCATTATCAAGGAATTAGATCTTTAGTCTTCATTATCAAGGAATAAAAACTTTACAAATTAAACTTGAGGATTGTGACACGATTGTTGTCATTTCATATGTACATGGTTACAATTACTTATGATCTCAACATGCTTAAGTAAAAACATGCATTTAACGTACCACCATATCCACAATATACGAGGAACTATCTCACATAATAGAGAAATCACCATTTTTTTTATCGACCACATCAACACCAAAGCTTTTTATCACTTTAAATAGGGTTGGTTACATGGATTTTTTTACCTCATTCAGATCTATCTTGGGAAAGTGTGTGAGTTTGAACCTATGACCTCTTCTTTAAAGGATTGTCTTCCTTACCAGTAGGCCATTATATGAGTTATAAACATTTTTTATCGACCATTTCGAATTTTCATATCATCAATGGAAACCTTTGCACAATATGGCTTAACGTTTATAATAACATGTGTTCGGTCTATTATACCTGTAACATGAACAATATTGTGAGGTTGCTAAAATTTTGATCATCTTGGGTATAATAATTGAGGTTGTCATCATTACCTTTGAGTAACCATGTTTAAGCACAAATAAACATGAAAATATTTGGGGGAATCAGTGTAATGATACATATATGGGTTGCATCTTAGTGCTCACATATTTATAACAAAATAATGTCGTACAATTATAATTTGATTTTCATATCCATAATCTCCATCAAAGGTCATAATTTAACCAATTATATAAGCAACTGGGGTTTAAAAATCAAACTGAACCGACTTCGTTCAATCAGTTAAATCAAGAATTTGAGGAAAAACGGTCCAACCAACTGTTTTTTTCCTCATAAAATAAAATCAGATGGATTTTTTAATCTGATGAACCGATTGAATTGAACCATCCGTTCAACAATACATTTTTTTATTACAATTATTTATTTATTTATTTAATAAAATGAAAATTCTTGAAAAAAAAAATCTTTAGTCTAGTCTTTTATCTCTTCTATTTCCATGTTTTTCTAAATTAGATTTTTTCCCCCTTCATAAGTTTTCATTTAAAAGTATAATGTTTGGGCCTCGTAGGCTTCGACAACACTTGTGTTAATAATCGGATATTGCCTCTCCCTTCCACTTCCGTGATTTTGAGTATATTCCCTGCCTTTTTACATGTATATCCCTAAATTTATTTGCAATTACATTTGTGCTCAGGTAAAATGGAGTTGCCCCCTATAGATAAGCAAACTTAGCTCTCCCTCTCCATTTTTCTCATTTTTTTTGAAAAACGCATCAGTGGATTTTCATCACTATATCCCTATATTATATCATTCAAGTTTCATGTGAAAACAGAGACTCCTAGGACCTCCATCCAGGCAAGGTCGATTTCAACAATTCTGCCACGTAAATAAATATTTGTCTAGATGGAAGCCGTAGGAGTATCTGTTTCACACAAAACTTGAATAACATGATATAGACATATGATGATCAAAATATATGAAATCATTTAAAAAAATAACAAATGAGAAAAATAAGGTGTGAGGAGCTAAGTTAGCTCCCATAGAGGATAACCCCATTAACCCTTTGTGCCCCTAATGTTTGTTCTTACAAAATGCACAATATTGTTATGCTAGTGTAATACATGAGCATAAGTTTACTAATAAAAGGTCACAGACTCAATCATAGGTGCGAATTTTTGTAAAAAGATAGGGTCACACATGTCGTTGTCAAAAATAAGGTTAGAAGTCTTGTTGGAAAAACATAGAAGAATATAATTTAAAAATCCTTTAAATATATGATGTAATGTTGTTCATATTTATTTGTATGATATACAAGATTAATTTAGTTCGACGCAGTTAGATTATACAAAAAAATCAATAATACAAATGTTAAATTTTCCCGATTATTACAAGCTGTTGACATCATCATCGGTTCGACTGACCGGTCCAATAAATCCGTCCATAAACCCAAAACCCGTATGGATAATATATGAGGATGAAAATCTTATAAGCAACATACCATGATGCATTTGTACGAGGAGTGGCCCTGATGATATGTGAGATCATGTAAAAAAAACTTGGATCTCAACAATGATATCCTAGAGAGAGAAAGCAAGATGTGGATTCAGGGATGAGAATTGGGTAGGGTCGGCCTGGCTCAGCCTGACTCGGTTCTCTAAAGCCCAACCCAGGACTGTGCTCGAGCAATAGTCGGAGGGGCTTGGTCTAATTTTTGACTCAAATTGAATTTCAGGACGGACTCAGGCAACGATGGGCCCGAGTCTGAAGCCCGCATATACACCTGTCATAGACCCAACCCGAGCCCGGCCCGATTGTTGTAGGTGGTTTTCAAATGTTTTTGTAAAGGTTTGCTTTGCATTTTGCAAGGCATCTTGTTGGGAGAAAGATTGTGTCACTATTATTATTACTGCGTAATTATTATAATGACCCACATAGCTTTGATTTGAATATATTTGATGTTGAATGGGCATGTTGTATTGGAGAGAGGGTCAAACAGTGAGATTCAGGTTCCAGAAGAGGTTCCAATCCTAATTGAACGAATCTTTTTTTAGTATAGCGGGCCGATCCGAGCCTGGCTCGATCCATGTACTTGTGGGTCGGGCTCGGGTTTAGGCTGTATTTCTAGAAATATTGCGGGCTTGGGCCTGATCCATGGGCCCGAAATCGAGCTCGAGCTGTACTGGGTAGGCTCAACCCAGCCCGGCCCAATGCTCATCCCCGCGTGGATTATATCAATCATTCGTCAAAACTAGAATTTTTCTAAAATTCAACGAAAATTCGAGCTATGATTCAAACATAAACTATGGTGTTTACCGATTTCAAATCACACGTATTGTTGTCAACAATGCTAGAGCGTGGCCCTTCACTTTTTAAATTATTCTAATATATTATACAACAGTTGTATATTTTCACCTTTGCCCTCTAAGTTTCACCCTCAGTATTTTTATCTGCGTATATGAGAAGGTTCACCTCTTTGACATGGTTGAAAATGATCGGATACGATTAGAAATACAAGTATAATCATATCTTTATTCCTTTGAAATTACGACAATTAAAATTGACTGAGATGAAAAACATGTTATCGTATACCTAAAACGAATACAAATATAAAAAAAATGTAAAATTGAAAACAGTTAATTAATTTGTACCTTAAAGATATATAGGATGGCTTGCACATGAAATAAGTATACTAAATGTACGCATTTAGTAACAATTATATCAACAATCATGAATATGAAACTATATATATATATATATATATATATATATATATATATTGAAATGAATCTACGGATTACGAATTCAAGAATGTAAAATCCATATTCATATGTATTTTATTTTAAAAACAAATACGAACACGAATGTTGAAATCTACATAAAATAAATAATATAATGGATCGGACACAAATATATCCGTATTCGTCGTCATCCCTACTCTTTACTCTTTGGCATTAAGCACGCTTTTCTAACAAAGGTGTGGCTTGTGGTTCAAACATAAATAAGAATTCCATAGAACTAATTAGAAACTAGGTCAAAATTGTGTTTTTTTTTGCAAAATTTAAGTGGGTCTATATATATGTATATGTATATATTGAAATAAATTAAAATCAATAGAGATCTACAAAATAACATTATTGGTATGATTATTTAGGTTGACCAAGTTTAGTGAACATTTTTCCACTTTAAGTAAGAACCAATTGGTGATTCGTTGGTTCTAGACATCCAATTCGGATTAAATATGGGTAAATTATAATGAAGATTAAAAATTTGAGGGTAAATTAACAAAAGGAACGTGACATTTCGAGAATTTTCAATAGGGATTTTTACACCCATAATCCAGAGTAATTCTGTAATTACAATCATAATTCCGCGTAATCGTGAATCATACGAGAAATCTCGGATAGTCACTCTATCTCACACCCATAACTCTCTATTAGTTTTCCCAATAACCCAACCATATCATTGAGTTAATCTAACCCATTGTCTATCCAATGGCTACAAAAGTTTTCAAAAAAAATTAAACCCCCTTCTTCCTTCTTAACACCCTCCCTCCCGTCCCTCCGCCTCCGCCCTCCCTCCCTCCCGCCCCTTCGTCTCCGCCCTCCCACCCCTCCGCCCTCTCACCCCTCTGCCCAAACCCAGGAGATGGTACTCGTGCATCGCCCAATTAGTCTTGACGTCGTGAGAAGCATCGTCGGCATAAAACACGGAGAACTTCTTGATACCGACGATCGTGACACTGCTCATGATAGGCTCGTCAATGATGGCCGATTTCAAGTGGAAGTTTGTTGAGCCTTAAGTTTGAGTATACACAAGTTTCATATATACGGTCCCTTTTAGATATTGAAGAATCCTCTTTACAACTTCCCAATGTGCTGGACCCGGATTGCTTTGATACCCACTGACTAAGCTTACTGGATATGCTAAATCAGGTCGAGTGCATACATTAGACCTCCTACCGCTTGTGCATATGGTACATCTAAAGGTTTCTTCCCCTTTCTGGGGCACTGACTTGCTGAGCCTCTTTCCCATCACAAGTGATGTTGGAGTTGGAGTATTATTCTGCATTCCAAATTTATCTTAATATAGTATGTAAATATCTTTCTTGACTAAGATTCAATGTCCTTGAGTCCATGTCTCTTGTTAGTTGAATTCCAAGAACATATGATGCTTCATCCATGTCCTTCATATCAAATTCATTGTTCAATTTCTGTTTGATTTCATCGAGCATTTGTATGTCATTACATGTGAGCAAAATATCATCCACATACAATGACATGATTGCAAATCTGCTCCCACTCTTCATGATATACACACAGTTATTCAATTTATTTGTAACAAATCCAAATTGGATAACTTTCTAATAAAATTTGAGATACCATTACCATGAAGATTGCTTCAAGTCATATAATGACTTTCTTAACTTGTAAACCCTTTTCTCCTGACTTTCAATCTGAGAGCCATCAAGTTGTCACATATAAATCTCCTCCTTTGATTCTCCATTAAGGAAGATCGTCTTCACATCCATTTCGAACAATTCTAAATCCATATATGTGACAATGGCTAAGATCATCCGAAAAGATGCAAACTTAGCCACTGGAGAGTAGGTTTCCTGGAAATCTATTCCAGCTTGCTGAGTATAATCCTTAACAACTAATCTTGTTTTGTATTTATCAATAGTACCATTGAGTTGGTACTTATTCTTGAATACCCATTTACATACTATGGATTTTCTACCTTCTAGCAAATCACATAATTCCCAAATACAGTTTCGTTCGATTGAGTTCAACGCATCCCTCATGGCGGCCATCCATGATTATGACTTAGACGAATCCATAACTTCATGAAAAGATATGGGGTCTGTACTGTCACTAGCCGTCCCACTAACCGGAACATGACGTGACAGAGATCTTTCTTCACCTTTATCCTCAAAGGACACATGTGGCAATCTCATCAAACATATCATCTTTGTATTTAAAGTTAACATTACAAAGAAGTGTCTCACACAAGTTCTATTACAACTTCTTACAAAACAACAAACAGAAAAAAACAACGAAAACCTTCTCCTTCTAGGGTATAAGCAGTCCTTTCTCCTTCTGGTCATGATTCTGTTGATCTGTACATAATTATAATATAAAGGGATGAGTCTAAACCTATTTATGAGCTTAGACCCAGTGAAAGGATCTCAAGCTTTTTACATATAGCTAAAAAGCTGAAATATGAGCATCATACCAAAATTTATGCTTAATACTTTGAAATAGCTTGAAAGAGACTTTATGACAGTAATCATATAACAATATGTTAGTTTTGCAATAGAACACTGAAATCACTTCAAAAGAAGATGAACTGAAACATAATTATCATTATCAAGCTGTTTGCATTAATCACCATTGTGGCTAAGTTATCGACTCATGAACGCTGAAACAAAGCTAAGTCATACGTGCAGACGGTCCCAAAAACCAAAAATACCCTGCATGTGGCCCAAAGCCTATATGTATACAGAATGCGGACCCAAAGTCCTCTTGATACCATATCTAATGGTTTGCCATATCTAATGGCAGTTTCAGGGTCATATCTAATGACATCACCATATCTAATGGCTAGTTCATGACTTGTATAAAATAGCTATTGGTGGTGCCTACTTTCTGATTCTGATTCTTTGCTGTCACTAATAATCCGTACTCTTGCTAATTCAAGCTCATAACAGCTAATTCATGAACATAAAACAATCTGATATAGCATGCATATTCTGACAAATGGAAACTATTAAAAAACTTGAAAACCGATACATATTGCATAGCGACTATTCAAACATGTTTCTTTTATATAAAAGCTCAAATCTAAGTAGTGAAACTTATGTTTCATATTCCACAAAGAACAAAATGCTTGAAAACGTGCTATCATGATAGAATACCTGAAACAACATTTGAAAAACTTTCTAAAGACCTAATTTCATATCTACTATACAGTACTTGCAAATCATACATAAAAGCTTTAGAAAAAAACGATTGCATACTTGCTATTCAAAACCATGCAAAAAAATTAAAGATTATTGCTTTAAAATAGCGCTTGAGAATCCCTCACCTGATTGCTTTTCTAATTTGAGTCGGAATCACCTTCGTTAGTGAATACTTCCTGTATCCATCTTAGATTGAGTACTACGGCTTGATGGTGGACAGAACTTCGTTAGGGCTTTTAATGCGCTCTCGGTCACTGACAGAGCTTCGTCGTGACTCCTATCATGCTCCTCCAACAACCTCGATGGCCTTTTAGCTCTAAGGTGGTGAGAGGGGTGTGGGATGAAGTGAGTGGAATGGGGAGGTCATGGATATATATAGGCCTCCAACCCCTTTGCATGGGTGACATGTGTCAACATATAAGGGAGGATCTAAGACACATGTTACATCCTTCTCATGCATGAAGACACATGACAACACTTGCCATCCATGCACCAAGCCACTTGTCTCCTATGCATGAGAGAACTTGTTTCCCAAGCATGAGGCTACACTATGACACATGTTAGTCTTATAATGATGACACATGGTAATCTTGGGTATTGACACGTGTCCTGAATGTATAATGACACGTGTCCCATGATTTGTGCTCCATGTGTCCTAGTTTGCTAATGACACTTACGTATCACTAATGACGGGTAATTAGTACTAATCATGCTTAATTAGTCTTAATAATGTGATTATGGTCTAATGAATATAATCTATAACATTGTGGCCCTATACTAGCAGTGGATTCTACTACTTATAAGCTACTACCATACTTCCATATTTCTATATGCGGTACTATGTTGGATGTGCTACAAAATCCAGAGAACCTTTTAAAGTCATATTTATTCAAGATGGTCTCTGATTTATCCAAAACAAGTTTTAATGAAATCGTTGCATCAAGGCGAATCTATTGACTGTGTCAAACGTGTGAATACTATCAATTCAATATTTCCTTGAATTAACACTTGATAACATTCAAAAAACATAGTGTAGTCATACACAACTACTCAAAACGCGTATTACATGTACAATCCCCAACATCCTCATCCACGATGTAATATGACAACTCGCAACCATAGAAATAGTAATCGTCCATCCATGCAGGCAGTGTTCTGGGTCTCTTGTTATCGGTTATACTCAAGGGTTGTGTGAGCCCACCCACTTCTTCTAAAGGATCATCTTGTTCTATAGGTTCATTCTCTATATTTGGATGATCGATATCATCCCTAAGTTCTTATCTAATGCTCAAGTCATCTTCATTATCCTGTAGGACAACAAGAGGATCTGATTCCTCACTTCATACTCCTTTCCTTGATGAATTTCAAAGAAAATTGCATCACGACTTTCGATCAGATCAGACCTTTAGTTCATAGAAGAACCTACATCCTTTAGAATTCTCACTATATCCAATAAACTTACACTTTAATGTCCTGAAGGTTACATTGTCCCTAAGCTGACTCGGTACCAAAATATGTACAACACAACTCCATTTCCGAAGATGGCCTAACTATGACTTTCTGTCATTCCATATTTCATATGAGTTGATTCTACGGACTTGGTGGGAATCCTGTTATATATGTGGTTCGCAGTCAACAGTGCTTCTCCCAAGAATTTTCTGGATAAATCTGAGTGTGACAACATACAGGTTACCGCATTCATCAAGGTTCGATTCTTTCTTTCTGCTACATCATTCTGTTGTGGTGTATAGGGCACTATAGTTTGCCTACGAATTCCTGCCAAAATGTAGAAATCCTTGAATTCCTTTGAGGTATACTCTCCACTCGTATCTGCCCTAAGGGTCTTGATTGGTTTTCCCAATCTGTCTTCACTTTCGTCTTATATCTCTTAAATATTTCAAGTGCATCCGACTTTCTTCCTAAGAGATAGACATAGGAGAAATTTGACTAATCATCAATGAATTTTATAAAGTATTTCTCATTTCTATGTGTGCTAACGTTCAATGGTCCATATATATCCGAATGGATCAAACCCAGTAACTATGTTTATCGAATTTCGGTTGAGAAGGGTCTTCTCATCATTTTACCAATAAAACAGTTTTCGTAGGGCAATGTCCTTGCACACTTGATCTTAAGCAACAAATTTACTTTCATCATTTGATCCACTAGAATTTCTTGGATGATCCAGTCTCATATGTCATAAGGCATAGTCAGACAAACAACATAAGAATACTTAGAAGAGACATTCATTAATTCACTAGAGTTTATTACAGGAAGGTAGAACAGGTCATGCTCGGGTACAAACTTTTCCATCGCATAAACCTTCTTATTATTGTCTATAGATACAACTTTTTATAAAATCAGACCTCGAAATCCTTCTTAAGCAGCACTAAGACAGAGATTAGGTTCCTCCGTATTCCTAGAGCATATATACATCATTCAGTACCATAATGTTATCCACCTGGTCAAGCTTGTATGTCCCAAACCCTTCTACGTCCGGATAGGTTTGTTTCCCATGAAGATACTCTGTTCTCCTTTTCTCAGCTCTTTGAAATCCACCAGGTCCTCCTTCATCTTTGCAATGTGTCTGGTTGCTCCAGAGTCGATCCACCATCCTTGACTGTCCGTGACGACGGAGTTGCATACCATAATAGTTGCGAATTTCATTTCTTCTTGCATTTGTTTTCAGGTATTTTAGAATTTCATGACTTCTTCTTGTTGGGTAACTGACCATATGACAATATTAACCATAACCATAGCATGAGCCATGTGGGTATTTCTCATTTTTCCTTTGAAATTTGCTTGGGAGAGTTCTAATCTTTTCTTCATGTGTTTGGCATTTGCTTCTTCTTCTTCCTCAACCTCAAAGATCTCGGTCTTTGATCTTTCTTTGAGAGGTCATGCTCAACTGTCAGTTGTGCAGTTAGGGTTGTCACAGACTTAATGTTGCCATTCACCCTCGAAGATGTGGCAATCATACCGAATGACTGTGGGAGACTTTCTAAGATGGTTGCGATCTACTTCCTCTCAGGAATTGCGCAATCAACAGCCGCTAGATCTTTGGCCATCACAATCATCTTGTTTACGTGCTCGAGGATGCTTTCATATTCCTTTATTATATATGAGTTGTACTTGTGTACAAGAAGTTGGACGCTTACTTCCGACTTGGAGTGATATTTCTCCTTAACTACGGTCCATAGCTCGTAAGCTGATTCACATGTCTCAAAAAATCGAATCAGGTTCAAATGCATGTAAGTCAGCATCTCCTAACCCTATTATCTATTTTCTCTCACTGTTTGTAGGACCTAATTTCCTTCATAGTTGGATTTTCATATAAGTTTGGGTCGGGTTTATCTAAGATGGAGTGTATGCTATCGTGCAACAACCATAGTAAATTTTTTTACTCCACGTCTCGTAATTGGTATCGTTCAGGTACTCAATTTTCCGACTTCAGTGGGTATAGTTTTGCTCGTCATTTTTTATCTAATGAAATGAATGTAGAAATGTATGAGAATGATATATTCAAGCAGAATAAGCAAAGGATAATTTTTTAAGTAATTAAGAAGCATGAAAAAAAGTTTAATGATATATAACTATATTTTAATGACAAAACAAACTTTTAAACTAACCAATCAAACAAGTACAAACAAATACCCCCTTTTTACAAGTGTCTAATGTTAATTACCCTTCAATTAAACAATTCATTCTTAATTAACCTTCCAAAACAAATCATCCGTGAATAGATGAACCAACTAGTAATTGAAATTATCAACAAGTTAAAGTTCATATTTTTAATAAACAAATATGGATATGTGAACAAACAATATCAAAGAGCAATTCAATGATTAATTAATACTTGATCCCCTCTATTTTTTCTAATTAAGCAAAATAATAAAAAAAACTATTTTTTATGTATTACAATTGACAGGAAAGTAGATGTGGTTAAAACAAAGTTAATTGACTAACTTTAGAAAATGGATTTGTGCAAAAAAAATCGTGTTATTTTATTTAAAGGCAAACGTGTCTCTAGTGCTTTCTTAAACAACTTGACTTCCAATTTTGAAAACAAAAAAAACTTTTTTATTTAAAGGCAGGATGTATTTAAAAAAAGGATATTTACATCCATACTCTTGAAAAATTCCGCAATAACATTCATAACCCTGAATAATCGCGAATTACGCGCAGGATACTGCATAACTGTGTTGTCTTACATCTATAACTTCGATTACTTTATTTCATTAACTCAACCACATGATTGAGTTAATCTAACCGATCAACGATCTAACGGCTGACATTAACCTAAATAAAAAATCCCTGAAATTTTAGTTCTTATTAAGCCCGTCCATCCTTAAAAAATGCACAAAAAAAGAGTTTCCGCATGTCGCAACGTGGGGGGGGGGGGGGTTGGGGGGGGGGGGGGGGTTGTGCCTCTGCATGTCGTCGCGGGTCGCGGCGAGGGCTTGCAGAGGTATTTTAGAATATCTTCTTTCAAAAGATTGCACAAAATGAGGAGAAATCCCAAATTTTCTTATCAACGTTCACGAAAAAGGCAGATTCTAGGTTACAGTTATTCAGGAGAGGATGCACATGGCCATGGCGAAGACTATTCTTGACAATAGATTTTTTGGGGGGAGAGCTGCAGACTCGACTCGTCGGAGGCTAACAGAGGTGGTCAGGTCAGCGGGGGCCTTCTAGAGGTGTTTTCGGCCGGGGGGTTGCAGATGTGGTTCGGTTCGACAGGAGAGCAGTCTCGCCAGGGGGGGTGTAGAGGTGATTCGGTTCGGTGGGGCGTTGGTTCCCGACAGTGAGCTCGGTGGCAGGGGAGCGAGCTTTTCTTATAGAGGGGGTGGGCTTGCCGAGGTGATCTCGCCGGTGGTCGGGAGGGGGGTTCTGTAGACTCGACTCGCCGAAGGCTTACAGAGGTTGTCGAGTCAGGGGGGCTTCCAGAGGTGTTCTCGACGGGGAAGGACGGCGGGCTGGCGGTTCCCGACAGTGAGTTCGGTTGGGCTTTGCTTGTAGCAGGTGGCAACGGGGGCTTGCAGAGGTGTTCTCGTCGGGGGTCGGGGAGGGGGGGGCTGCAGACTCGACCGTGGCGGAATGCTTGGCTTGCAGGGGAGGCTCGGTAGGGGAGAGAGGGGTGGGCTTCCATGCAGGGGAGGGGGAAGCGTCTGTAGGAGCTCCTGCAGCCTCCCATTCCGTCCTGACGCCCCCCAGCCCCTCTCAAACGATGAAGATTGAACGATGGCATATTTCGTAAATAAGAATGAATATCAGGGGTAGTTTAGTCTTTTTCGACAGAAATCGTCAAATATAATGGACGTCCCAAACGGACTATAACACAGGGTTATGTCATGTAAGAGTTAAGCATTACTCAGGGTTTTTCGTGTAATTCATGATTATGTAGGGTTATGAATGTATTACAAAATTACTCAGGGTTATGGGTGTAAATATCCCTTTAAAAAAAGAGTTAGGTTCCAATTTTGAAAAAAAACACATGGGTTCCAGGCTTAAGTTTCTACTATTCGAGGGTTTTGGAACACGTGGAACAAAAAATAACAGGGCATTCACGTAATAATAAAAAAAAAAGAACATGGATGCCTTTGGGGTTTCGACCCTTTTGGAAAAAAAAGGGTAGATGGCTTTAGCGGTGGTGGGTTTGAAAAAGAAAGAGGATCAATGATCAGATGCTTGTCGACAGCGATGATGGACGATGGAATCCGATTCGGGTCTGACGAAGAAGCGAGCCTTGCTCGCCACTCTGATACAAGCGTAGAAGCGAGGTATGTCATTGTCAATCTTGATCTTGAACGAGAGAGAGAGGGAGGGGGAGAGAGATATGGTGAGATAGATAATGGGAGAGGGCTCCCTATGGCGAGGTAATTCTCGAATGGGTTTCTCCTCCCGATGGAGGTTGATATTTATAGGGGCGTGAATGTCCCCTTGCCAAGTTCGCACTCTTCCCACGCCCACGGTTTGGATCCTCTACGAGACCCAATCTCCGCAACTATCGATCGCGCAACCACCGCCGTCGATTCTTGACCACATCGGTCACTTGACCATTCTACAAGAAGTACCGGTTATTACCTCCTTTGAGAGCATGAGAGAAAGACACAACTATCTCCCATTCTGGGTACGAGGTGAAAATATTTCCCAGACTAGTGATATATCGGCAAATGGTTTGCCGCTCGCCTATGTGGCGCGGCAAACCATTTGCCGCGCTTACGTGTAGGGCGCGGCAAATGGTTTGCCGCCTACGGCAAACCATTTGCTCGAATTCCCGTTCTCGCCCAAACTTGTACAATACTATAACTTAAGTAGGAGTTTAGTAGTGTATTTGAGTTTAGTAGTGTATAGGAGTTTAGTAGTGTATTTGAGTTTAGTAGTGTATTTGGTATTTATTTTTGAATAAATTTAGAATATTAATAATAAATGTTATGTAACAATTGAAATTACATTTATATAAATTTGATGTTTTATTAAGTAATCTTTACTTAATTTAAAAATATTATTCGTATAGTTCTAACAATTAATATGTTATGATATAACTTAGGTAAGAGTTTAGTAGTGTATTTGGTATTTATTTATGAATAAATTTAAAATGTTAATAATAAATATTTTGTAACAATTAAAATGTCATTTATATAAACGTTATGTTTTATTAAGTTATATTTATTTAATTTAAATATATAATTCGTATAGTTTTAGCAATTAATATGTTAAAATGACATAATATGTTATGATATAGCAATTAATATGTTATGATTTAACATGGATTTAACAATAAAGTTCTTTAATTTATATTAAAATTAAGTGATAATTTTTAACATTGAAACTGAAATATATTTAACATGTAACATGGAAACGAAAATATTTCATTTACTTGAAAAAGATACATGCAGAACTACAGACGCAAGAGACCCTTAAAGTAGACATAAACATCACTAGATTTCAAACATAACAACAAAATGTACCAACTCTACTGACGACCTGACCTCACTCGCTCTCCACGCAGTGCACTCAAACGTGCATACTTCAATGCAATAGTGTAATGTAGATCAGTTAAGTCAGCGTATAAAGTTTCTTCCTCGTCGACAGGTTCTACAAGCGGTGACGTCTCGCTATATGATGAACTCGGGATCGGACTGCCTTGCGGGGAATAAGGGGTGAACTGTGACTCTGTCTCGGTCGTCTGAAGATGAGGTACCATCTCCACTGCCTCTGGTTGTGATGCGGTTGGTGCCCTGCTTGGGGCCGTAGATGGCGGTGGATGCGCTGATGGCGGAGCGTGGGATGGTACACGGCTGGAGACCCGACTCGGTGGAGCACGTACTGCTAAGAAACGGTTGTCGGGCAGATGCACCGACTTGCGCTGTGATACGTATCTTGGCCATGTCCTATTCAGATGTTAATTAATTTGAAAAATTAATGTAGAAATCAACGTTAATGTCATTAATAATCATAAAAATAATATTCTTTTTCACGAAATTGGATAACAACATTAAAGAAAAATTAAAACAGAACATCAGATTTTTTGCTTAAATGGGGATAACATAAGGGTACAATCAATAAGACCATTTTTCAAGTGGTGTACAACTTTTGATAGTGGTCCCTTTGATGAAGATGCTTTCCCTTTCTCCCCCCTCATTTGTTCTCCTGTTCCTGAGCCTGCCTTCCCCCTTCCCGCTGTTGTCCCCCTACCTGCATCGCCCCGACCCCTACCATGGCTTGCAACGGTTCTTCTCTCAGGTTCACCACCCCCTCTCTGACTTGATACGTTTGAAGCACGAGGTGGCTCCTGTCTTGTCACCGGCAAGGATTCAGTGGATAATCTGGGAAGATCCATTGCTGATGATTGTATACCCCAACTTGCTGGTCCAGCACCATAACCCAGGACCCCAACGAAAGAGGGCTGGCTTTGACTTGGCCCCATGTGCCAGAAGTATTGATGTGCCTGAGAGGGCTGAGCTTCCTGTATGGAAAGCAAGTCAAACGATGGTATTGCGGAACCCATCTGCTGCATCTGAGGAATATAGGGCTGGATGTAGGACTGTGTCGCCTGATACGACGGTCGAACTTCCTCTGCCCCGAAAGTGTATTGATCACCTCACTGTTGAGAAGCAAATGTCGTGGACTCGGTGTATGAAGTGTAGATGGGGGGGACATCATGTATTCCCGGATCCATCAGTGACATATTGTGGATGGTGTAGTTCACATAACCAATCAGTTGTTGCAATTCAGTGCTCCTTCGATGTTCCTCATCAGTTCCTGCACACGAAACAAGGAGTTCACCTATAGAGGAGAAGTTTAAATCGTAAACTATGAGGAAATTATGTTTAAAATATTTTGTATTAGGTACGAAATTACCAGTTGGTTCCACCTCGGTCCGTGTGGTTCATACGCTTGGCGGGGTGGTGGTATGGCCGTAGCAATCCAACGTCGCGTAATCTGCCAATACCAAGTAAGGTAGTCGGACAAGACATCAGCAGGTGTCTTATCCAAATTCCTCTCTTCAACGACGTCGTTCAGTCGATGTTGCCATTGAGCCAGACGCTCCTGATGGTGTAGCCCCCAATCATAGGGCTGATCGTCTCGTGCTCTAGCCCGTCTGTCCTCCAAGGGGAGTTGCGGCATTACATCAGGAATGTGTTGTCTCAACCCGAACTGCCTCATTACTCTATCGGGTGCATGTATGACAACGACGTTGAAGTATATAAGTACTGTCTGCGAACGCCAAATAGCTTGACCCTCACGACAAATCTCTGGTAATTGCAACACATGTTGGGCCTCGTAGGGTGTCCACCACATCTGTTATCAGCATGGTGTTAATATTGTTCAGACCTTAGTTTCTCTTGATGAATTATTTAGGTGACGTACCTGATGTTCTTCTTGCAAATCCAACTCATTACGATAAAACGACAGGTGAGTGGTCGACACATTCTCTCTGTGTGACCTCCTTCCGCCCGTCCACCTAATGAAAAATTCTAAAAGATAAGGTCCACATCGAAATGAATTCACATAAGCAGTTATGAAGTTACTTTGACCTTGTTGCGTAAGGGGCAGAGCGCAGTGTAGCCTCTACCAGCTGATACGGTCGGGGGCGACCAACGTGGATATGCTCCCAAGACCATGCCTATATGGTGAAAGAAATCGTATTATATAAGTTCAGCTGCAAATTATAACAATTTAGAGTTGTTACCTGCAGCAGGGTCCAAAATGCGTATGCTCTCCGAATGTTCATGAGAGAAAATTGGTCCAGCTGGTAGTACATCTGTGCTAGTACAGCTGCACCCCATGCTCTACATCCACAACTCTCGAGGTCCTCCAAGAGTAGAAGGTGGCGTAGATGCACCTTGTCCGCGCTAGCATCTGGCAACAAGCTTGTTCCAATTTGAAAGAGAATCAATGCACGGGCAACTTGTACAGCTCGAACGGGATCCGTCGATTGCAGAGCAGTAGAGGTTAGAAGAGTCTTGGCTATCCACGTTAGCCTAAGCTTCCCCCCCCCCACTAGTTCCTGGTCCTCGCTTTCTTCAGGATTGGTACCGAATACTTGCGCACAGTATAAACCCCAATCCAGCTGAGGGTGTTCTTCCAAACCGGTGACGGACAACGATTCCACTCTCAGACCTGTGAGTATGGAAACACCCTTCAAGGTGACGGATGCCTCGCCCTGTCGAAGGTGGAAAGTATGAGTCTCTGGTCGCCATCTCTCAGCTAGTGCCTTCATAAGAGCCTGATCAATGGTGGCCCGTCTCAGGTTCGAAATGCAATGGAAACCAACGATCTCAAGCTGCCGATTTACGGCCTCGCTGCGTGGCTCCTCCAGTATCCGATTAAGTGTCCGACCATGCTCAACAAACCGATGTGCCTGAATAGAAGAAATCATCGATTATATTGAACTAACTTGAACGGTGATTTTGTATTATTTTTACTAACCGTGTCACTATCTGTGAGTGGTCGACCAGAGAGATGTTCCCTCTGCCTAGTAAGCACCGACGCATCGGCAGATCCTGCATAATCCTCCATCGCTATGCTAGAAAAGTATATCACTTTATAATACGAAGGAATTTATTATTTAAATCCAAATATTGCATATGACAACATCAAAAAGGTGCATTACTTAAAAGTTACTCAAAAAGGTGCATTAAGAAAGAGTTTACAATTATTTTAAAAAAAAGTTACATAGAAACTAACGGTGACGTCGGTCACACGTTGTCTTGTTGTGACCGTGCTCTTTACATTGACTGCACCTTACTTGCACTTTTCCCATCTCGTCCATGCTACCTTGTAGTCGTCGTCTTCTTGGTCGACCAGGTGCCGGAACAACATTGGGATGCAGTAATGGGGATGGCTCTAATGGTGACTAGAATCGTCGATCGGGGATCGGAACAAAGGCAGGTGCGTAAGTGGCCCGGAATGCATTTGATGTATAATAATCAGCACAAAGCTTCACATGTTCGGTACTGACATTCACATTACCACAGACCGCAATAATGTGAGGGCAAATTATCCTCATGGCATGCATGTAACCACAAGTGCATATTGATTGTTGACCGTTCATTTTAACTGTGTAATTTTCCTCAGGGGCACACACTTCAAAATCCGTAAGTGTGAATTGCTCGACCAGTAGACCACGCACGGATTGTACAAGGCCATCTGTTAGCTTCTCATATCAGAGCATAAGGTAGCCTGTCATCCGAGCACCAAACTTACGTCTTTCCACGAAGTACGTGTTGAGCCGATAGAAGACAGCCAGGACAAGTGTTAGCACCGGTAGTCCACGTATTCCTCTAAGAACACTGTTGAAACTTTCAGAGAGGTTCGTTATGGTTAGACCCCACCGCCGACCATCATCGTATGCGCATGCCCAATATCGACGATTTCCGCCTTCTTGCCTCATTATCCAATCATACGCATCCGAGTCCGCTGTACGGATTTGATGCAGAATCCTCTCATGCTCATACTTGCTTGTAACAGCACCCGCGCTGTAGAATTTCTTCTGGATCCATCTGTTTGTGTGTCCGGCTCGGTGCATGTTGGCTTGCATATGACGAAGGCAAAAACGATGGCAGTGACCTTTTTCAGCTGGAAAATGCCGCGGAAGTAAGTTCTTTAGACCTGGGAATCTGTCACTAATGAAGCATATTCCTTCACGATCAATGATACCAGACAATTTATGGAGGAAGAACCCCCATGAGTCCAAAGTTTCACCCTCAACAACTGCGAAAGCAATTGGGAAGAGGTGTCCGTTGGCATCGACGGATGTAGCTGCTAAGATGTGTCATTTATATTTTCTCCATAGATGAGCGGCATCAATACTCAGTACTGGCCGACAGTGTGCAAAACCTTGTATTGACGGTGCGAAAGCCCAGAACAAACGGAAGAAGGCATCTCTGCCTTCTACCGGAGCTCCTGTTTTGGGATGAACCGTCGGTTGATGTTCGAACTCATAGAAGGAATCGGGATTACAGTGCCTCATCAACCACATGAATCGTCGGATGTCCGCATATGACCCAACAGTATCTCTAAAAATCTTCTCCATTGCTCGTCGCTTCCCATTCCATGCCTTCTTATAAGATATGCGCACTTTGTATCTATCTTGAACAAGTGACTGAATGACGCTTGGCGTAAGAGTTAAGTTGGCCCGTAGAGTGGCAAGAATAAATCTTCCAACAAATTTCGCAATGCATGTTCGATTGTCAACGAGTAATATTGCATTGCGACAAGTGTGTTCCGCACGATAGCTACGCACAACCCAATTGTCTCGTTGACTGTTGTACGATGCATGCAACCTCCATCCGCAATCTTTGAAGATGCAATGTGCGGTATACTGGGAGCTCTTCGATGCGTCCACCTTGAACTGGACGTGCTTTGTCATGCTCCAAGTGCTTAACTAGTCCACTAAGGATGTCTTCGAGTCGAACGCACGATTCAACCAGTAGTCTTTACTGGATGCGCCCTCAGATGTTGGCTCCGCAATTTCATTTAGAAATGGCATCTCCTCTTCAAATGTGCCAAAGATCCAATCATCTGATCCAAAGAAATCTGGAAGATCCTCCATCGTGTCTAAATCCATCCCATAGTCCACCGGTGGATCGAAAATAGGTTCCTTATGTATCGAATGAAGAAGGGACTCTTGACCATGATCGGTCAACACTCCCACCCTATGAGTAGTTCTGCCCCTGGACTGTTCGTCATCCTCAGCCTCTTCCTCGTCGTCTTCCTCTTCCCCCTCGTCTTCCTCCTCCCCCTCGTCTTCAACTTCATCGTGTTCATTGTCTTCAGCCTCATCCTCTTCGTCGACTCCATCGTAAGTGATATGTTAAGGTCCAAACCTTGCATAGATGATGATCCCACGTCCCGACGGTGAGAAGAAATCTCCACAGCCTCAATTAGTAGTTCCATCATCCTCATTTGTCGACTAACTTGCAACATCAACTTTGTTATTTTATCCGATCCAATAACGATTGGACGGAAGGAATTTGCATTTGTGGGCCACTTGCACGTCACAGTAATCTCGAACAAGTCTGGTGTATATCCCGTACGACTGTATATGTAAGCTAGTAAATCACTATAGCTACATGATACAGGCACTCCGATCATATCACTCTCACCACCTTCGTAACTGATCTCAGAATCTATGTTTGTTACTCGTTCGCCCCAGAACACATAAAGTGCAGCGATATCACCCATTTCCTATTTACACAACTAAAGGTTAATGTCATATAAATTGCCCTACTAATTTAAAGTATATCACCAATTTAATTAAGATTCCTACTTAATGTTAGTTTAATTTAAATTAATGGTAGTTTAATCATTATTACTGTAAAAAATCTTAATTAATATATGGTATTTATAAATACTTTATAATTAATTATTATTGTTGTCCTAATTATTAATATATGGTATTAATTATTACTGTACTAATTAATGCTACTATAATTTAAATTCATAATTAATCATGATATAATTTAATTTAATGGTAGTATAATTACTAATATTATTAAGATTCGTAATCATTATTACTGTAATTAATTAATTCTTAATTAGTTAAAGGTATTTATAATTAATTTATAATTAATTATTATTGAATTAATTTTCTACTTAAGTACTTAATTAAAATCCTAATTAATTATTGTAGAATTAATTTTCTACATAAGTACTCTACTTAAGATTCCTAATTAATGGTAGTATAATTTTAAATCGTATTTAATTTTGGTATAAAATAAATTAATGATAGTATAATTACTAAAGGTGAGTAATCATTATTACTGTAATTAATGACCTTTATAATTTATTTATAATTATCTATTATTGAAATAATTTTTAACATAAGTATTTAATTAATGTCTTAAATAATGGTACTATAAATTAATTTCCTAAATAATGTTAGTGTAATTAACATTAATGGTAGTATAATTAGTAACATTAATGTGTGTCATGTGGGCATGTATGTTATTTCAATGTGATTCTAATTTTCCTATCATCATCATCATGTGGGCATGTATGTGATTTTAATGTGATTCTATTTTTGTTATCATCATCGTGTGGGCATGTATGTCATTTTAATGTGATTCTAACTTTCTTATCATCATCATGTGGGCATGTCAATTTAATGTGATTCTAAACTAATCTCTTTATAACAACTATCAGGAACTAAATAACTTTCTAGTTATAGTTATTTAGAAATAAACAACAACTTCCTAACAACAACAACTATCAAGAATTAAACAACTCAAGAACTAAATAACAACTTCATCATTAAAGGGAATACATCAATTGAATGAGAAATTAAATAATTTTGTAATTAAACAAAAGATATCTATAAATTATACTTAAAAATTTAGGAAATTTAAATTAAAAAAAATCATACCTTGAGAAGGAAGACAACTTGGGGACTTGAGAAGGGATTGCTTGAGAGGGGGAGATATGAGAGGAGTCGAGTGTGGGGAATGGGGGCCTCGGGCGGGCTACTTATATGCCGCCCAGCGGCAAACTGTATGCCGCGGCATGGCAAACCATATGCCGTGCCTGGCGGGTCGCCGACCGCTTCTGCCTCACCCGTCCCGTCGTCTGCGCCGAAGACCGCGCACCTCGTTGACTATGCCACTGGGCACGGCAAATGGTTTGCCGCGCCTTCCACGTAGACACGGCAAATGGTTTGCCGCGCCACATAGGCGAGCGGCAAACCATTTACCGATATATCACCATTCTGGGAAATATTTTGATTTCGTACCCAGAATGGGAGATATTTGTCTTTCTCTCTCCATTCTGGGAAATATATCTTCTCTTACCATCAACAATGTCAGGTATTTACAGTGTTTCAAAGATAGATTTATCCATATCATCAAACGGGAATATGAGGTTCTGCAAGCTGGCAGCCTTGATCCACCTGCTTGTGTACCTCTTCCCCAGGACAAACACGCGTTCGAACATCGACCTGGACGACTCATGTGCGAACCTCTGAAGGAAGAACTCGCAAAGGGCGAGCTCGAGCACGTATTGGCCATGGAACCAGAGTTTGGAGTGGTCGTTGCGAACATGACAAGCATTGGTGCGGTCGCAGTCGGGGTGCTGGAAGGCTAGGTAGAGGAGGGTGTCGAATTGCTTGGCAGGGGAGTCATCGGGGAGGAGATGGGAGGGGTCGAGGGGAAGGCGAGGGCGTGCTTGGCCTCGAGGAGGTACTCGTCGATCCAAGTGAGCATGGAGTCGTCGGGGGGGGCTTGAGAATGAACCTGTGTGGGGGGACACGCTTATTGAGAGAGGGGGTGCCACTTGGGCTACGCCAGCTCCTTGAGGAGGCGTTGTTGCTGGGGAACTCCTGCTGCTGCGCGGGCGGCGGGAGGGAGCATCACGGCGGAGGAAGGAAGGTGCCTCTTGGGGAGGAGGAGGAGGGAGCGTCGAGTGGAGGAGAAAGGGAAGGGGGGGAGGAGGAGGAGGAGAGTCCGTGTGGAGCTTCAGAAGGAGGACATGTGGGTGTGGCAACATTTGTAATTACCTTGAGCCTAAAGGGTGAAAATGGTCCACATTTGATGGATTCTGTCAAAGAAAAGATAACGGAAAAACGGATGGGTGTTAACACATAGTCATGCCATGTAAGAGTTAAGCATTATTTGAGGTTCTTGATGTAATTCAAGATTACACGGGGTTATGATTGCAAATTATGGAATTACTCAAGGTTATGAGTATAAAAAATTCTTTTGAACATTAGTGTTATGACATTCTATTTTTCCCGAAGAAAGTTATAAAAGTGAACTTTTGGATACGAATTACATAATTCAAACCAATGGTTTGATAAACAATGTCCGATTAACACAAAAGTCCTCGAATTATACCCCCAATTTAAATGACTTACCTCGGCTTTAAAAGATAACAATTTGGCACTAGATATTTAAGATTTGTAAAATATTAATTTTGGATTATTTAGATAAAAGTAAAGACATGACAAATCTAAGTCTGAAAACTACATATATATATATATCAATTTTATCGAATTTAAAAAAATAAAAATGGAATTTCATCAAGAAAGTGTTAGGGTAAATCATAACGAAAGCCCAAACTACATCTCGATTCCCAATTACAACTCATTTTTGAAATGTAACAAAGAGGATCCAACGTAATTTTTTCGTCTCAAATACAAGTTTCCTTAAGTTTCCGCAACCCTTTTATATCGACAATAAACTTAGAGTTGAAAGTTTAGTACTCTTTTTTGCTACATTGAAAGGCATAGTTGAGATCTTTTCTGTGATTTACCACCGAAGTGTTATAATGCTGAAGTCCTAAGTCTCCTATGTCCCAAAATGTCACATTTTCTCAAGATCTTTTGAAATTTGCCTCAAACTTGGGGTATTTTTTGTAATTTACCAAAAAACCACATCCAAAACGAAAAATATTAATATTGCAGCTGGAACATAAGAACTGATATGCAACAACTACTGACGCTTAAAATTGAGAAAATATTAAGAGTAAAAGTATAATAAGCAATGCAAATAATGTTTTTCCCGACACATATATTAAATTGCACAGAATCAACTTACAAAAGTTACAAAATGAGAGAACATATAGATGTAGTGCAAACAGCGGCTAAGGAGAAAAAAAAGATACTGAAGTCCAGAGTTCTACTGCACTGCCCTACCTTAACTTTCATATATGAAGCTCTACTCTTCTTCGCTGCAAAATCCGTCCACCCTCATGTCCTTGCGGCTTTTGCAGAACCGCAGGGCATTTGCTCGCCGAAAGTAATTATTTTGTACCATTAAATCTGCATCTCTTTGTAGAAGTTACACTAATCGATCTTGACATAAGAGTAGATCTTGCGAACGAACCAGAAGCACGCGTAGAACCCGATAGTTCCGGTCAAAGCGAAGAAAGCGTAGGAGATGATCAGCATGTAGCCAAAGTAGAGGATCCCCGAAACTACCTTTGTGATCTCCAACTTGGTGAAGAAGTAGAACGCGGCGTACAAGAAGAGGTAGAGCGCGGAGGAACCCGAAGTCAAGTAGGCTCTCCACCACCAGTGATAATCTTCGCTACACAGTTGGAAGTAGCACAGCACGATCGTTATCTCGGCACAGGTTATCAGGAGAATTATGAAGACGATGAAGAGGAAGCCGAAGATGTAATAGAACTGATTCAACCATATGGAGGTCAGGATGAAGAACAGTTCAATGAAGACAGCTCCGAACGGAAGTATACCACCGATCAGTACGGAGAATGTCGGATGCATGTACCATGCCTGCTCGGGTATCTGCCTGGGGATCTTTGTGGTCTTCACAGGATCTTCCATTGCAGGCCTTTTAAAACCCAAGTAGCTGCCGACAAAGACCAAAGGAACTGATATGCCAAACCACAAGAACACGAGGGCAAACATGGTGCCGAAAGGAACTGCACCAGAAGATTTCTCTCCCCAAATCAGCGCGTTTAACACGAAGAAGATGGAGAACAAGATGCCGGGAAACATGAATGCGGTTTTCAGGGTATTTCTCTTCCACTCATTGCCTTTGAACATCTTATAGAGACGAGCTGAAGAGTAGCCAGCAAATATGCCCATGAAGACCCACAACAAGACCATGGCGGTCGTTAAGCCTCCACGGTTGGAGGGGGAAAGGAAACCAAGCAGTGCAAAGATCATGGTAACCAAAGCCATGCCAAATATCTGAACACCAGTTCCTACGTAAACACTGAGGAGACCGGCGTTGACAGGTGACCTGAAGACATCCCCATGGACAAGTTTCCATCCCGTCTCTTCCTGGGCTTCCTCTTGGCTATCCAACTGGTTATAATTAGCTATGTCCTTGTACAATGTCCTCATCATAATCATGGCCACCATGCCCGAAAGGAACAGAACGATCATCAGGGAGTTAATGATTGAAAACCAGTGAATCTGATCATCATTCATCAAAAGATATGTATCCCAGCGAGAAGCCCATTTAATTTCGCTAGGCTGCAATATATGCTAGTCCAAATTAAATGATGCCTCAGAAACAGCAGATTAACTATCTAGGGAAGAGAGATTACCACAAAAGCAACATCATATGAGAAAACGACATCTTTGCCGGCATCAACCTCCTGAGGACTATGGTTGTTGGGAATAAACTTGGTATTTGGATCGCATGTTGTCACTTTAGGATTCTTTTCGTTCCATTCCTTGACATCATGGTTAACACTGCAATAATTGGAACAATTACAAAGGGTTATCAACAACATGACCATATAAAAATCCCCCTACTCAACAAATATATCGCATAACCCAAGTCATCAGACACCCCCAAAACTTCAGCATATAACGTCAATCAAAATGACATTGCTCAGTTCATAATATATAAATTCAGTCACTGTTTACATACAATATATGTTCACGCAAGCATATTCAAGTCTCTTAGCAAAATTCTTTAAGTGTTATCCCCTCCGTTTTTTCTATCTCAACGTTCGGAAGAGTGCACTGAAATCTTTAGATCTACACTAAGACCAGGATGACGCGTTTTACTTTGGATGGGGATGCTCCTCCAAAAAACTAGCTATCCAGTCTTTAAGTTAACTCCCTTTGTCTACCAAACTTCTAAACATTAAATAAAGTTGATAAAATTTTTGTAACTTATATCTAACGAAATTATGCAAATGTGCACTAGGGCATTCTTTTTGGGATAGAAGAACGTATACCTTCCTTAAAAATAATAGATTATGCAAAAAGAGACTGCAGACTAAACTCCCATCCGAAAAGGACTCCATCCAAAACTGACCACATAGGACACAAACCTCACATAAGCATATGATCTCTCTTCAACAGAGAATCAGCAAGAAAGTAACTGATTCCAAATGTGTTGGAGCATGGAAAAGAACATTACCGGAATCCGACCCAAAAAAAACATTTAACTAGTGTTATATCTACGCAATCAACATTACATAACAATAAACAATAGCTGTGCTATCTTTGTGCCTTTTGGACTGTCACAGGAGGATGAGTCCACGGCTCACTATCCTGGCTTAACATTGCCCTGCAGTAGATTTAAACAAGTTGATTTGATGTCGTTGATGAAGAAACTTGATAAGAAATTGGCTGAGTAGAAAGATTCATGTTTATCGAGGAATGGTCGCCTTGTGCTTCATAAGGTGATCTTTCCGCCACTGTTTTCTTCCTTTCTAAAACATTCGTTGACAGTTGAGCCGATGAGACCTCTGGAATCTTCATTGCCATGTTTTTTTATGGGTTGGCCTTGGCAGGAGAGCTATTCTGGTTGATAGTATATGGTAATGCAAGCAGTTGAAAATGGAGGTCAAGGGGTGCTGAGTCTCAAGGAGATGAACAACGCTCTCCTATTGAAGCAAAAATCGAGAATATAGGGAGAGAATAATGAAATTATTGGAATATCTAATGAATTAACCCTAGTCTAGCTGCTAATGTGAACACGGTTTTTCACCACCGAACTTATAGCAGGGATCTGCAGTGTCATATTAAAGGTTGCTCCCTTTCTAAGCCGGTGATGGCGGTAGTTGTTCTATCAGATTCCGGAAAGATAACTTATATTAAGCATGATCTTAAATTTCATGATATTTCAGTGGGGTATCTATATTAAGCACGGCCTTAAATTTCATGATATTTCAGTGGGGTATCGCCGAAATATCGGGTATTGCCTGATCGATGACATCTAAAAAGCCAAGATATCTGTTTCTCAGGAATTGGTGATATATTGCTGATCATGGCCTTTTTGGCCGAAATTAGGCCGAATTTCGGTTTCGGTAGGTGACCGAAATTCGGCCGAAATGGCTATATCGGTCGAGATTTGGGGGTGTCTAGTTCAAAAAACCACCGAAATGACCGAAATTTCGGTCGAATTTCGACCGAAAATTCGGCCGAAATTTCGTTTCGGTCCCTCACCGAAACGAAATCGAAATCCGACTTTTAAGGCCTTGTTGTTGATATGACTGCAATATGACCGTGATATATCGTCATATTGGCTATCGGCAATATACCACCAACTTCCTTCGATGTTGAAGGGAAATGTGACCCATTTGGGTCTCATTTGCCCATCTTTCCCGAGTTGTCTTCCCAATGAACAAATATATTACTCATATCATATATTATACATGCAAACAAGAGCACCAATTCCCAAGGCAAATATTTACATGATCATTAGCTCGACCCAGTCAAGACAGCGAGCTTCACCCACCAACATTCATGGTTGCACAACAAACACTACAACCTACAAAGTGTCTGATTGAACAAACAGATAACAATTAAAGACAACCAAAGATTCTCAACAACAAATTCTTATAGTCATGGCCTCAAATTTCAGCGAAATTCGGTCGAATTTCTATCGAATATCGATATCTAGTCGAAATCGAAATTCAACCGAATGACCGAAATTACCGAAATATGGGAGTCCTAGTACAAAAAATGACCGAAATGACCGAAATTTCGATCAAAATTCCACCGAAATTCCATCGAAATTCTGTTTTGGTCAATACCGAAATGGTGACCGAAACCGACATTTAGGGCCTTGCTTATAGTATATAGTGTACAAGTGTTCAAAATAGTCTTTTAATTTTAGATTTTTAATATATTTATCTTTAATTTTTTTGAGAAAAACGGTGGGATGGACCTCCTTGAGAGATCCATCCAAAAAATATGTATATATAATTAATAGAAGAATTTTCCAGGTAAAACCTCCCCCCCCCTTACATTTATAGAGGGCCTTGGCGTGCCCAATTACATTTTCCAAGATTCATAAAGGGCCTTGGCATGCCCAATTACATTTTCCAAGTAAAACCTCCATCCCTTAAAGATGACTTCGTTTCTGGCCAACTACACGACCCAAATGGTCGCACACGCCTTCGTTCTTCCTTTCTCAGAGCATGTTTACTATCTGCCGATTGAACTCCAAAAAAAGGACCTATCCATCCAATTTAGACCCGGGCAATCTAACTTTTGCCAAACCTCAACGGAACCAGGACATGCGAAAAATAAATGATCGATATCTTCCGTGTGTGACCCACAACACAAGCAGCCCGATCCAACCCCAGGAAATAGTCTGGCTCTCCCGGCCACCTTTAGAAGTAGCCAAAGGAAGATCTTCACTCTTGTTGGGATCTTCCAATTCCATAGTCTCGCACAATCTCTGTTTAACTCCACATCCGATCCGGACTGCTGTCCTGCCAGCACCCGATATGCCTTCTTGACCGAGAAGTAACCATCCCTCCAGCACCAAGAATCCCTCCCTTCAGTTGACGCCTCAGCTCTGGCCAACGCGGAGGATCGACGCAAAAATCATCAACCCTTTGCTCAGACAAGATTGAATTAAAAGTCAGCGTCCATGCACCTCCCGCCCATACTTCTGCCACTGTAGCCTCATTGTTCGAGGCCATAGCGAAGAGCCTAGGATATAGATCACTCAGCGCTCCAAGTTCCATCCAGTTATCAGTCCAGAAGCGGAAGTCTTGTCCATTTCCCAGCAACGGGCGAAGAGACCCTGCCAGATCAGGCACTACCAAGCAGATACCTCTCTAAAAAGTTGTAGGCGATGCAATACAGTCTGGTTAACCATCAGTTCAGACGACACACCATATATAGAATAAACCAACTTGGAGAGGAGGTCTCTCCCGGATCCCCAGATTTTCATTACCCATTTTGCCAGCAAGGCCCTATTCATATTTGCAAGATTTAGCACTCCAAGACCCCCCTCCTAGATTGTAGTCAACACTGTGCCCAGTCAACGAAAGAGAGACCCTTGTCCTAAGGCGGCGCAATAGGGCCTCCAGCCTTTCCCGCATACCTACAGGCAACGTTCTCGTTGATATGAAAAAAATCGGGATGGCAGACATCATCGCCTTCCTCAACACCAACTCCCCCCCCATAAGAAAGATGCCTTTCATCCCGTAAGTTTCCTTACCATTTCTCAACCAGCGGCAACCAATCTACATGCCTCACTCTCCCCGTCATTATAGACAGGCCCAAATAGTTGATAGATTAAGATTTCTGCTCCGTGTTCAAAATCTCCATTCATGTTTCCGCAACCTCCAAAGGCAAATTAAAAGGAACAAAAGCTGACTTCGCACCGTTTACCTGCAAACCAGAGAGGATCCCAAAAATATCCAGCAACGCTTTCACCACCCTGCACTCGTCATCCTCACCTTCAATGAAAAATAAAGTGTCATCTGCATATTGTAGCATCGACACCTAGTATTCGGCTCTAGAATAACCTATGAAGAAGCCACCATCCACAATTAGCATCGACATCGTGGCCAAGCCGTCAGCACCCAAAAAGTAAAGGAGCTAACGGGCACCCCTGTCTCACCCCTTGTTGTGGCTGAAAAAACCTCCTTCCCGCCTCCCATTTACCAAAACTAACAAAGAAGCTGTTGTGATGCATCTCTTCATCCAATCCACCCAAATCTCCAGGAAGCCCCTCTTTTATCAACGACGCCCAGAGAAACCTCCATCTCAGACACTCATAGGCCTTTGAGAAATCGACCTTCCATAGAAAATCGGGCGAGCCCCTCTGCTTGCAGTCTATATTTATCTCTAATCGTAGTCTTAATTCGGACAAAATATGGGTTTTCTTCAGCCTATTTAAGTGGTAGGAATTCTTATTATTTTATTGATATATTATGAATTTTAAGTTTGTGAGTGTTACTTATTATTTGACTTGTCTATGCATTCTACATAACAAAACTTCGAATTGTATGCTTTTTACACATGAATAAGAGCATATATGGTGAATATGATGGCAATACTACTACAAAGTTTATATTCAAACCTCTAATTTAGCAAAGAAATGTGTATTTTTATTTTATTTATTGATTAACATTGAAAATTTTGATTTCCACATGAATTCAAATTTATATACATTTCTATGACTTTTGAAGGTTCCGGCAACATGTTGGTGGTGTGTCTGTTGAGATATTTATCTCTTTATATTTATTTCTTATTTCTCTTTCTTTCATGTACCTCTCTTGTAATTTACCCAGAGCTTTTCTACTATATAAGAAAGCTCTAAGGTCTCAATAATGATATCACAATTCTATTGTTCCTCCAACATGGTATCGAAACAACGGTCCTAGACCGACGTTCCCATTATCCCACCAATCCTAGCCGTCGACAACCCATTCTTGCGACCTTGCCTCCAATCGGCTGCAGTTTGCCAGTCTTTTGCAGGTCTATGTGGTCTGATTTTTACCAGAATATGTTATTTCGAACCCATAAATCACGTTTTCTGGCCCTAGATTACAACAAGGATTGAAGAGGATGGTTGTAACATGTATAATCGTTCCTTCGTATGGTTGTGTAGATTTGCTCAATTGTTTAGGTCAAGTTTTTCGGTAATCTTCTCATCATGTCAGAGAACAAGGGTGATGTTTTTTCATCGTCGGTGCTTTCAGTGACTCGAATCCTATCGTGAAGATGGATGGGACCAACTACGAGTTGTGGTCCATGTTGTTTCGCACCCTTATGCAGTGTCATAACAAAGAACACATTTTGATTGATTCGGAGCTGACGGACAAAACTGGGGCTAATGCTTCATGGAAGTAAGATGATGCATATGCACGAATTTGGCTCTCCAGGACGATCACCACGGAGACTGTCAATAACATCATCAATCAACCCACGGCCAAGGTTATGTGGGATATCCTAGTTGACACATATGGGCAAGTGAAGAATGAAAGCAAAATACCCCAATTGCAATATCACATTTTCTCGATTAAGCAGAATGGCCGGCCTCTTCATGCCCACTCCTCGCATCTTCGAGGCATGTCTGAGTGTCTTCATTGTTTTATGCCCATTACTATCAGCACAAAGCAAAAACAAGCATACATGAATGTCACAATGAAAGGAGTCATTCTATCATCCTTTGACTCAGAGTACGATGCAACACGTACTCAACTACTTACAGGAGAGACGATACCTCCGATGAAAGAGGTCTACAAGAGGTTGAGCAAGATCACTATTTCGTCTACTCTTGTGCCTAAACTCCCTCTGCGATGGCAACTTCTCGTGGCAGAGAGGGTACTTCAAAGTTTTGCAAACGTGGATCCCGTGGTCAAGGAGGACGTCAACGTGGCTCATGCTCACATTATAACCGTCCAGGACATTCAAAGGAGACATGCTACCTGAAACATGGGTATCCAGTGTATGCCCGTGTAGCTGAGCAGTCCAGCTCCTTCTCATGGTGCAAGTCGATGAATTGTCTCTAGATTGAGAGAGATGATGATTATACCTGTTCCCAGCAGCAGGATCTTCAGATGTTGCAGCTGATGTCAGATCCTCTACAAGTTCGTCAGGTATTGCTTACGCACTTACCAATTGTAGCATTTCAGATTTGAGTGATTGGATCATGGACGTCGGAGCTTCTCATCATATACGTGGAGAGATCGGGCTCAGTTTACTTCTCACAGATCTATCCCTCATGGCAGATCAGTGGTGATTGCTAATGTGGTTCATCTACCCATTGTTGGCAAGGGAGAGAATGCTCTAGCCCCATCGATGCGCCTACAGAATGTCTTACAAGCTCCAGCATTTCAGATGAATCTTTTGTCTATTAGTCATATTACAAAAGATTTACAATGCCATGTCAATTTTTTTATTCCTCTTCTATTGTATTTCAGGACATACTCATAGGCAGGGTGATTGGATAAGACCGTGAACAAAGAGGGCATTACATACCAGTTCAACCTCCATGCGTTGGTGTTGCTACTATTCTGTCTGGATCTATTTCTCCTTTCATGTGGCATCTTCGCTTTGGACACCTTCCTCTGCAGAAGTTGTGTCATGTTCTCCCGCAGATCACTACTCATACAACCTTAGAGTGTGATTCATGTCAGCTTGAGAAGCACCATCGTTCTTCTTTTCGGAGTCATCAGAGTCATCACGGTGGTCAGTTGTTTGAGTTGTTTCATTTTGATATATGGGGTCCTAGTCATGTTCTCGATCATCAGGTACATCGGCTCTATATGGTCGTTGTGGATGATTTTTCTAGATTATCTTGGATTTTCTTGTTGAAGAATAAGTCTGAAGTTGGTCGTTTTATTAAGTCATTTCTTATTGAGACTAAGAACAAGGTTGCAGAAAGCGATAGTCGGTACTCGATCGACGTGTCACTGACTAAGGATTAATCATCAGTCGGGCGACTAACCAGATTTAATCGGTCATTAGTCAGTTTTGATTTTTTTTAATTATTATGATATGTAAATCATTTTGTATACATATATTCTTATATATTTGCATTGATTTGTACATTTAATATACTCTCATAATGAAATAAAAGAAGTAATTGACTTTAGATATAACATTAAGCATATTAGAATAAGTTTGCTTTAAAAAATCAAAAAACTAAAATTAAAAAAATCTCTATGTAAAAGTCAGCCTTGTATTCGCCAACTAGGCGGCCCGAATAGTCGTGTTGACCGACTAATGGTCGACTAGGCCTAGTCGAGTCAGCTACCCCTCCTCCCCCCCGACTCCACTAGTCAGACCGACTAATCGGCCTATTCGCCCTACTTTTACGATAGTGATTAAGAATATTTTTCTGTTAATATGAAATTTATTCGCACTAACAATACTTTGGAGTCTTCTATTTTACAATTGTCTAACTTTCTCAGATCTCTTGGTATTGTTTATCAGACTTCTTGGTATTGTTTATCAGACTTCTTGTGCTTATACTTCGCAGCAAAATGGTGTTGTTGTACGCAAAGATCGTCATCTTTTGGATGTCACGAGGACTCTTTTGATTTAGAGCCGATCTCCTCATTCGTTCTAGGGTGATGCAGTTCTCATTGCATGTTACTTGGTGAATCGTATGCCTTTTACTATCATTGGAGAAAAAGTTTGTTCCTTGATTGTGTTTCTCGAGAAGGATCTATTCTCCCTTACTCCCAAGGTCTTTGGGTCTGTGGTATTTGTCCACAATTTTACTCCTGGTCAGGACAAGCTCTCTCCTAGAGCCGTCAAATGTGTGTTCGTTATTCTCGTACCCAAAAGGGTATACATGTTTTGATCATGTAGGGAGAAAATATTATGTGAGTGTCGATGTCACATTTTTTGAGTCTATTGTGTATTTTTCTCCTACAGGTGAAAGGTTGTCTAATGCTGACTCCGACGAGGATGTCTTTATTCCACCACCTTCGTTATCTCCACCAATAACTCCTCATGTTAAGTCTCAGTCACTTCCACCACCTCCGCCTCCGTCTACCCTAACACAGTTCCTACCATGGTTTTACATTCGCATGTCCTCTACTCATCCCTCTGCTTATTTGCCTCCCCCATCATCCATCACGCCTCGGGTATGTAATGAGCGCATTGTTTCTACTGATGGCATTGGTGATATGTGTGTTCCACAGGATACGATACAGAAGGAGCTGATACCAGAGAACAGAGCGGTTGATGACCTCGATGTATCTATTGCCTTGAGGAAGCCGTGTCGTAACTGTGCTACTTATCATCTAGCTGCACATGTTTCTTTGGACCATCATTCAGAGTACAAGAGGTTTGTTATGGGATCCTTAATTGTTACTATCCCACGAACATATCAAGAGGCCCTACACGAAAAAAGTTGACGACTTGCCACGGAGGAGGAGATAATCGCTTTACAATCTCATGGTACATGAAGTGTTGTTTCTGCTCCTCTAGGTGCCTCTGTTGTGGGGGTACAAATGGATCTTTATGATGAAGCAGCGGGTAGATGGCAGTGTGGATCACTACAAGGCAAGGCTTGTAGCACGTGAGTCCACCCAAACTTATGGGTGGACTATCAGAATATCTTCTCTCCAGTGGTCAAACATTCAACATTGCGCATTCTTCTAGCAGTTGTTTCACGGGACTGGCCTCTTTACCAACTTGATGTGAAAAATACATTTCTATATGGAGATCTACTGCAGGAGTATATATGCAGCAACCATCAGGGTTTGCTGCTGAGGGGGAGTCTCAGAAGGTGTGTAGGCTCCACAAGGCGATTTATAGCCAGAAGCAGAGTCCGAGAGCTTGGTGTGATAAGCTTTCAGAGTTGAAAGAGCACCAGGGTTTTGCGTGGTTCACTGTGGATCACTCGCTTTTTGTTCAGATGACATAAAGAGGCACGGTTGCTATTCTTGTCTATGTTGGATGATATTATTGTCATGAGTGATGATGAGCAGGGCATTCAGGATGCTAAGGAGTTCCTAGGTCAGCAGTTTGTGACCAGGGACCTTGGCAATCTTCGATACCTGGATTAGAGTTCACCAAGAACCGACATGATCTTGGGATGACCTAGAGGGAGTTTGTGACTGATCTTCAACTAGAGACACGTATGACATGGTGCAAGCATGGTACTACCCCTATAGATCCGAGTATGAGATTATATGATGATGACGTTGACGAGGTAGATAAGAGGAGATCCAAGGAACTTGCCGGGAAGCCCCTATGCTACCATCACCAGGCTGATATATCCTTTGATGTAAGCAAGGTGAGCCAGTTCATGGAGCAGTCCAGGAAGGTTCATATGGATGCAGTCTATATGATTTTTATATATTTGAAGACTTCACATGGTACTGGTCTTATATTAAGCAGAGATACGTCTCTTGACTCTTGAGGTGACAGCTTGTGCAGATGCAGATGATGCACAATGCCCTAGAGACAGAAAGTCTACTTCTAGTCATGGAAGGCCGTATCCCGATATATCGGCGATATATCGGTATCGACAGGTCATCGATATATCGTCGATATGTCCGATATAGGGTATCGACACGCAAAAAAGGCGAGCTGAATCCCGATGTAGGCGATATGGCGTCGATATATCGTCGATATATCGCCGATATATCGGTATCGACATGGTACCGATATTGATACCGATATCGATATGTCCTTCCATGCTTCTAGCTTTGCTATTTTTGTTGGGAGCTCTCTCATGTCATGGAAAAGTAAGAAGCAAACAATGGTTGCTAGATCCAACGCATAATCTGAATACATGACCATAGCACAGGGGAGCACAGAGATGATGTGGGTTAGGTCGATTTTGACTAATCTTGCAGTTGAGGTTCCTCTTCCCATGCAGCTTTTATGTGGCAATCAAGCAATTCTATTTATTGACAATAATCCTGCTCATGAACGAACCAAGCATATAGAGGTCGATTGCCACTATACCAGAGACATGGTCCAGAAGGATCTCGTATCCACTTTTCATGTTTCTAATGGAGATCAGACATCTGATATATTCACCAAGGCCCTTGCTAGAGGCCCTTTCAGAGACGTTCCAAGCTAAGCTTGATAGACATATATGCTCCAGCATGAGGGGGAGTGTTGAGATATTTATATCTTTTTATATTTATCTCATATTTCTCTTTCTTTCATGTACCTCTCTTGTAATTTACCTCGAGCTTTTCTCCTGTATAAGAGAGCCCTAGGGTCTCAATAATGATTATCACAATTCTATTCTTCCTCCAACAGTGTCAGTTTTCCATATTCACGAAACAACACCTAAATCGATGCCGGTGTTTGGTCCTGATTTTTTTAAATGTGCACGGTCCAGAAGCAAAGATCAGATTCGGAATGATGCAATCAGAAAGAAAGTTGGTGTAGCTCCGATCGAGGATAAGATGCGAGAAAACCGCTTAAGATGGTTTGGTCATTTGCAAAGAAGGTCAACTGATGCACCAGTTAGGAGATGCGAGTGGTGGGATGTTGAGCCGGCTAAGAGAGGGCGAGGACGGCCCAAGAAGTGTTGGAAAGAGACTATACGAAGGGATCTTAGTTTTTTGGATATAAGTCCGAGATTGACCCAAGATAGATCTGAATGGAGGCGAAGAATCCATGTAGCCGACCCTAGTTAATTGTGAGAAAAGGTTTTGTTGTTGTTGTTGCACGGTCCAGAAGCATTGAAAATAATGGTTGGAAAATAGAAGTGGCACGTAAGGCAAAGACCAGGACATTATTGCGATCCTCATGCAGTTCTCACCTACTAGAAAAGGCTCATGTTGAAGAATTGGTGTGCCATCTTCACCAGTTGTGCTATGAAGTTCAATGTTAAAGCCAATAAACTATGGTATGGAGATGCATGTAACATTTATGCTCCTAGAGACCTCGTATAATAAGGCCTCTCACCCCTAATCCTAATTGGAATAGGTCACTACTCATTCTCATTTTTCTTAACAGGTTTGAGTTTTTTTGTACATGAGGAGTCACAAGTTTTCTATGCCATCACTGGAAAATGCACATCCTTTTTCTGATTCCCCGAGATTAACCATTTGGTGAAGTACTTTTGAGTGAGTTTATTCTTATAAACTCTTCATGACAACAACTTGTACCTTTCATTATGGAATGTGGATCCCCATAATAATATGAGATGAACTCTTGATAGGATTTCTATACTCTCATAACGATGTGTTAGATGTGGGGATGGATGATGTGTGCGGTTCGAGTGGTTGGATGATGCATTTTCGATAACGAATCAGCCTGGATGATGGAGAATGAGGATCGATGGCGACGTTATCGACGAGAAGCAAAGGTGGCAACGTTGTGGATCGAAGGTGGTGGTGATGATGTAAATAAAGGATGATGTGGCGATGGAGCGTGGCGGGGCAACGATGATGGCCTAGAGAGTGGTGGTACAATATCGAGGTCGTAATAGTGGTAGAGGTGGTGACATTGCTTGGAGGGAGAAGATGGTTGTGACGATGGCAATGCTAACGTGGGGGAGGGGAATCCTACATTGGTGGAGAAAGTGGTGGTGACAGCATCAGCTTGTTGGAAGGGGTTGAGAGTAGCTTCAACATGGGATGATTTGTTGACTTCGAGGGAAGCTCGAGTTCCAACAGTGAAGGTATAAGGAAAGGTGGTAATGATGGTGTGGCAGGAGCGTATATAGTGTTGGCGTCAAAAAAATTAGTGTAGATTCAATAAAAAGGATTCCTATTTTGAAGAGTGTATAATCGCATGTATAAAATATGCACCAACCCGGAAGTGGGAAGCTTTGTTGACTCCGAGGCAAAGCTGTAAATGTTGGTTTCGGTCACCATTTTGGTATCGACCAAAACAGAATTTCGGTGGAATTTCGATCGGAATTTCGATTATTTCGGTCAATTTTTGTACTAGAACCCCCATATTTCGATCATTTCGATCATTTCGGTTGAATTTCGATTTCGACTGGATATCAATATTCGACAGAAATTCGACCGAATTTCGCTGAAATTTGAGGCCATGCTCCGAGGGAAGCTTGAGTTCCAATAGTGGAGGTAAAAGGGAATGTGGTAATGATGGTGTGGCATGGGTATATGAAGTGTTGGCATCGAAAAAATGCCAGCATCGATTCAAAAAATGGATTCCTATTTTGAAGAGTGCATAACAACATGTACAAAGCTCACAACAACCCGTTCATTTTAGATCCAATTTGATATTTTCCTTGTGAGATATCGGGAAGAAATTGGAATGTTATAATATCGAATCATACATAGGAAAATGTACTCTATTGATTCAAACACTAAATCTATGGGATAGGGATATAAGAAGAAGAAAAATAAATTAATAAGTAGAAGAATACATATTCCAAATGAAATCTTTCTAATTCTCGGAGATGGCATCATCTTAGATGGACGATATGGCAGACTACGTTGATCTGCAAATTCGGAGGACATTAGAGGAGATGCAATGACTTCAGAGATCGGTGGTGTTTCCAACAAAACAACTTCATGGAGGTGGCTTGATGATTGCAGGAGACTCGGATCTCACATTAATTTCATTGCATATTGAATAGTTAAATAGATGCCGAGCAGATTTAACGATAACTATATCATTTCTACACACATTTGGCAACACTTTGAACAAATCTCTTACGATCTGAGCTTCCTCGAATACCTTGAAGGATCTTCAAATCGAGAGAATGACATGTACACCATGCTATGATGCCATATGTTAGCATATGGCCTCAACTAAAGACTACGAGAAATAACCATCTTGATAGTGTGCCTCATTCTCGAATGTCTAAGTCCTTTGATCTTAACCTCTAGTTGTGGGTGCAGTAATCAGCTTACTAGAAATTCAGAGAGCCTCATTTACGACTAGTTATGAGGATCGTTGAAAGAAAGGGATCGAAAAGTGAGATCAAGGATTTCGAGGACTCGAGGCTTTGCTACCTTTTACATGTCATTCGAGGCTTTGCATAAACTCTTCGATTGATGTGAGGGAAAGGAGCACATATAGCAGTCTGATCCCTTTGACAGAGTTATGTATTCAGACATTCAATGAGATTGTGAACCATTGTATATTAGGGGCTCGAAGTGAGAGGTAAATACTTATATTAATAGTTTAGTTGATGCAGAATCGAGATGGCAATAAGAACACAAGCTAAGATGATATCCAATGCTTTCAACCGCCATCGCAAACAAAGTCATGGCTTCCCAACTCTGATAAAAAACCAAGCCTGAATTTTTTTTTTGGAAAAAGTATGTATATTACAGTTAGATGTAAATTGAAAAATGTGCAAGAAGTAATTTGGAGGAAGAAAAAGACATGCTTGTTGCATGGGGTTGTGGGGAGAAGAAGCACAGAGATGTGCATAAAGAGAGGAGATAAAAAGGAGAAGAGCACGGAGAGAGATGAAGGTAATATCATTTTTTATATAACCAATTCGGCCTTGTGGTCCATTTATCCTCTATATATAGTGATAGGATGGAAGTACAAAACAAATAAATAAAATTAACGGAAACACTATCAACTCTACCTTAACCCCCTAATTACTCAACCTAATAACTGATATCAAGGTCAAGGCCCTAAATGTTGGTTTAGGTCACCATTTCGGTGACTGGTCAAAACGGAATTTCGGTGGAATTTCGGTCGAAGTTCGATCGAAATTTCGATCATTTCGGTCATTTTTTGTACTAGGGCCCTCATATTTCGGTCATTTCGGCCATTTCGGTCGAATTTTGATTTCGACAGGATATCGATATTCGACAGAAATTCGACCGAATTTCGCTGGAATTTGAGACCATGATCAAGGCCCTAAATGTCGATTTCGGTCACCATTTCGGTGACCGGCCGAAATAGAATTTTGATCGAATTTCGATCAAATTTTGACCGAAATTTCGGTCATTTTTTGTACTAGAGCCCCCATATTCCGGTCATATCGACCATTTCGGTCGAATTTCGATTTCAACAGGATATCGATATCCAACAGAATTGCTGAAATTTGAGGCCAAGAACTGATTGCAACAGACCAATATTATTATTTAAATAAAATCAAACTGCAAACATTCAAATTGGGTCACCCCACCCTTTCATAAACCTCTCAACTCCCGCACACTAATCAACTTCTCTATCCCAATGTCCTTTCAGGCTCTTAGCTCGTGTACCCTCTCCTTGGAACCCAACTGCCGTCAAGGCCCTCTCAGCAATAGTTGATAGGAATGCATGAGTTGGACGGATGAAAATATACAGTAATCTTAATGTTTTCCGAGCACTTCAGGGTTTAAAAGTTTTTTTAAAACTTTTTTTGTCAATTGAATCTTAGTAAATTAATTAAATGTGACCTATTTTAGATCTTTAATTGGATCACTTATCTATCCATTTACATAAATTATAAGTGCCATGCTAAATACATCAAATAATGTTATCATAGGAATTATGCATATGTAACGTGATGATGTATTCTGAGGAGAAAAATACGTGAATCTAATAATGCATACCTTCTGTATAAGCAAATTACACCCATGATACCGCAAATAATGTATTCCAGATAGTAAATAATAAAAGAATTGATTCTACATTGGTTTTAATAAAGTTTTTTTGGGTGTGCCCCACCTTGGAACCACACCCTCTATTTCTTTTTAGAAAATAATAAACGAATTAATGCAAATAATGACTATCTGGATGCAATAATATGTATTGAGACCATGGATGTGAATTTTAGTGCAGATAATTTATCACCTGTCCCACAACAATTATCACTTATCTGGCATTCCTCCAAACAACAGCATAAGATAAAAGACAACCCTACCCTATCCATTGTGTTTCCGTCAAACACCAATTCCACCAACCAAATAGAAATCAGAAAGAAACTCCCTTGCTCCTACTCCCTCCAACCTATCCCTCATTTCTAACAATCAAACAGCAAAACCCCTCAGCTAGCATGTTAGTTCAAGGGGCAGATCAGTAAAACTAAAGGAATTTACTTTTGGTCAAAAATACTGTCTAAATTGAAGAAATAGTTCTTGATATCACAAAATTAATGAACTTAAAAGACCAGTAAAAAGAGAACAGAACCTGCTTGGTATAACCTCAAAACCAACAATGCGAGCTTCTTCACTTTCCAAATCTTTATGATACATAACTTTAAAGCTGAGGTGGTTATTGATGAAATGCTTCTTTTCTTTGTTCTATTATCCACGAACATGCATTATCAATGTCAACCACAAAAGCAAATCAACAGCTGAAAACATAGTGAACAACAGAAAAGAACTTACACCAGTTGCATAGGTTCCCTTGAAACCAACACGAAATCCATGCTCATAGCTTATTTGTGTGCTACCATCTTTTCTTAGCCTACGGATAGCAACAGGAAGATTATCCAATATCCTGCAGGGGAATTAACAATAACTCAATCAGTTAAAGATTACTGAAGTTGCCATTGAAAATAATATCATATGATATTTGCAGCTGAGGTACAAAGCAAACTTTAGAAACAGTTAAGCAGAAAATCACACACACGATCCCCATGGAGACAGTCGTAATGAATGTTTGCGTAGAAAAAGGTGCTTACATGTTAACCCGATATTCATCATCAATTTTTTCTTTGAACTTCTTTGCAGATTTGTCATTAAGCTTTATACGGCAAGCTACCTTGCAGTTCTCATTAGTTCTCATCTTAAACTGAATGGAAGAAATAAATTAGTTCGGCATTATTGAAGATTAAGTAGCAAATAGAAGTGGGAATGACAACGTACCATATAAATAGAATTCTCAATTCGGTCACCGCGTAGTACCTCTCCCAAATTCTCCGCACTGTCCATGATCTTTTTGGGTTTACAGAAATCCAAGAAGTAGAAATTGTAGGGAAGTTGTGTCTTGGTAGATGAAAGTTTATTAACTTTAACTTGAAGTTCATCACCCTGTTGATAAAAAACGTAAAAATAAATTTGACTACCAAAATATAAAGGACAAAAAAGAAAGGAAAGAGAGTAGAGGGGTAATACACAACGTGACAGAGACTAAACTTATGAAAAAGAAATAACTAAAATTCTACCAAAATAGCCAATGGATTTTATTTTAAGCCAATCAAATTGAAGAATGAACAGCCCGGATCAAGTGTATAGGAAAATGCTTGTGTATCAGGAATTCACTCTCGCATTCCTCCGTTGCATAAACAAGATTAAGGAGATTGTTTTACAAGTGTTTGCAAGGAAGCCCAATTCAAGGAGAATTCTGATAGTCACAGCTGAATAAATACATGAACAAACAAAAACATATGGCATTGCACAAAAGCACTGTCATTCAAAATACCCATTTCTTCCTTCAAAGAGAAAGTTTTCTAGGTTGAAGGACCCAAACAGGAATGGTGAAATAGCTTTTACCAGAGTCCAGCTAATCAAAATAGAAACACACAGAAGCAGGTATCTAATAAATACTTACAAGCAAAGTTGTAAAAAATGAGTGACGGTGAGACAATTTCCTATAAGGTGAGACACAAGCCTTGGAGTGACTGAGGTCCAATCCTACGTTTCTAAGATGAGTAACTAAATTTAAAAAAAAAAATTATGCGTGTGCACGCAGGTGTAGTTATAAACAAAACACATTTCCTGGCTTTTCAATTCATTACGGGGTCGAAAGGCTGACTATTTTTGTTAGTAATTATTCTCAAATTATAAGAAACTTTAACTCAAAAGTTTAAGAATTCACAATTAGACTGAAATAATGATTTATTGGCAACTTAACATATCCGGTCACAACAGCTATGAAGAAAGGAGCAAATTAAAATCATATGATATCGTTCTAAAAAAATCAATAATTTTTTTATGTACACTTCTACACAGAACAAAATTTACATATTACACCACTTTTAAGTCCGCTATTAAAAAAGGTGTTTGTTAAAGTGCTACTATTTATATAATGAAGTCGATGTCAAATTTAACCATTTGTAACCCTGCAATAAAGTTTGTACTAAGCAGATACCCTGCTCAAAATGGGTAATTGTGCACAGACCAAACAGGGAACATCAACACCCCCACATAGATATACTGTAAGGAAGTTGCATCAAGAACTGGTTGCCAGATCTCAACCATTTCCAGCATGAAGAATGGACACATTCTTGACTTCCTAACCACCAAATGTAAGGTCAAACCAGCCCAATCATAGAATGGAAAGGCAAGACCGCCAAACCTTCTGACAAAGAGTAATAATAGAATCGAAATATCCCACTTTAGTCAGGTAAAGCAAGATCACACCAAATCCAGACTTTACACATTCCTCACCTCCAAAAGAACCCTCAGAGAAATCACATGACAGAATGATGTTGACTAGCTTATCTTAAGTCTTAAGAGGTTACATTGAGATCCGATTAGAAAACCCCCCAATAACTTCCACCATGAAGTCTGCACAGATTCTTGTTTTCCTATCCTCTCTATATACGTTACAACCCGCTTAAGTCAGGCAGTGCAGGACTAAGATTCCAACTTTACAAATCATAACCTCAGATTCAGCTCAGACTAAACTACTATTTACCTAAGTAAATGCAAAACACAAAGATAACATATCTTCTCACAGATTACCAGAGCCAATGGTCAGGACATAACCTCCTCACAAAACCCAAATCCAAGTAGAAAAAATCCCACCTTTGACTATTGTCAGCACCTGAACCAACAGTAAATAGAGGTCAAAATCAGCACATTCCACACACCCACCAGTTCAAGATCTGGATCCATACAACCCCACTGAAGCCAGGAACAAAGGAACTGCAACTTTCTATCCACTCAACATACATAAACAACCAACACGAATCGACCCACTTCAGTCACGCAGCGCAGAACCACTCAAGATCTCGACTTTACCCATCATCACCTCTAAAAATCAACTTCCACTCACTCCAAATCTCGCTAATCATATCCATTTGCCATCAAAATCAAACCTTGATCCAATGCCGCACCCAAAAGACAGAACCTCTTTCCCGCCAATTCAAAATCTCCATCTACTGGAGAACAATCAAGACAGAAAAATTACAACAGAACATCACAATTCGCATAACCACCAGTGTCGACGAGCAGAACCATACCAAAACCCTAAATCCAATCAGACCCGGAAAAGATCCCATCTTTGACCCAAAAAACCATCCAAAAATTGAGATCAAAACCTCCACATCCGATGGCATCCTCCGGTTCGATTAATGGATGGAAGAAGTAAAACCCGAAACCCTAAGCAGATCTAAGCAGATCTGGGAGTGCTCACCTTCTTGAAATCACGAGGGGCGACGCCCGGGAGGTAGAAAGCATCGGCAGGGAGGAGGGGGAGGATGAGGAGGAAGGAGAGGATCGAGAGTGGGGAGAGGAGATCGGGCAATCGCATCTTCGGATCTGGAGAGCAGAGAGGGGTTGGGGGAGAGGGGTTGAAATGGAACGAGAGGAAGGAGAAGACTTTGGGCTTTATTTTTTCCTTCACATCGAGGGCTCGTCCAATCAATGACGCTTTATGAAGGGGTCTAGTTAGGGTGGAGCATTGGTCTCGACCCGGCCCAACCCAGGAAAGCCCGGCCCGAGCCCATCAATTTTCCGTGGGCCTTGGGCCGGGTCGAGGCCCGCTTTTTTCAGCAAACTGAGGACCCAGGCCCGGCCCAAGGCCCGCGTGTTCGGGCTCGGGTTCGGGTCGGGCTCGGGCTCGGGTCGGGCTCAACCCGCACTTATTTTGATTCCATGAAGTTGCACTTTGATTCCAATTTATTGTTATGGATATAATTCGTCCATAACACACGAATATTGGATGTATTGTTACAATATAATATTATTATTGATGTATGAAGGAAATATTGGATGTATTATGACTATAAATCCGTATCCCCTCATTTAGTTCTAATACGATATTTTGAAATATGAGGGCCCGGGCCCGGCCCACTTGTACTTCGGGTTCGGGCCCGGCCCGACCCAAGTATAATATTTTTGAAAAATGAGGACCCGGGCCCGGCCCATTTGTATGTCGGGTTCGGGCCGGGTCCGGGCTTTTGCGGGTCGGGTCAGGGTCGGGTCAGGGCCGGCCCGGCCCAATGCTCCACCCTAGGTCTAGTTGTATGTTTGCAATTGGGTGCCCTAATTTTTTTTTCACCATCCGCATGATATATAAGGAATAAAGTTGAATGTAACATTATTGCATGGAGTGATATAATAGATGGTGAAATCTTAATACGATGACTTTATTGTGAGATAATCTTCTCGTCAAAAATATGTCTTTATTAATAAGGTAAATAATTCTCCATCTTGAAAAAAAATATAATAATGAGTTTTTTTCGATAGGTCCATCACGAAGGATCTACGAGAAAGAGGGAGCATTGAGAGAACGAATACAAGCATGGTGTAGATTTAATATTCCCATCACGTTCGTCTCATCGAAGCGAGTTTGCAAACAAGTGATGATAACTCTATAAATATCTTAGTTATGGCTCGTTCCACAATAATGTGATATTCTCCTTTTGAGGATCGTATTTGATAAGTAGTTATCATTTGCCACATCATCCCAGAGGTTTGGTGTGTTTGAGACTTATTGGAATGGGGAAGCGAAGGAGTTCCGATGCTTGTCTAACTAAAAATGCTTCTATGAAGTGGTTTTCTTCTGTCTATTGATCTCAAAGAAAAGGGGAAAAATTAAGTCTTGAAGTAAAGATAAATACTTGACATCTTTTTTAACAAAGACGAAATATAGGTTGTAGGTACTTTGTAGAATTAGATTGTTGAGGAAGCTTTAAGAGAAAGCATGGATGTTCAAGCAGAGAGGATTGAAGGGAAGTTAACTAATGATCAGGTCGTTTACGTTCACTTTGATTACTCCTCTTTCTCCTCTCATATTCCCCCTTTTCTCCTCCCCAAGCTCAAGGCCTAATCTCCATCAAGAACTCCGCCAATTAGTTGGAACCTCAAGCCCACTCTTCGTCGCTTCCCTCACGCAGAATATTACCTTTGTCGCCCCTCCATCTTGATCCTCTTTTCACCATCACGTGGTTTGCCTATTAAGTTCAGCATCCTCCATTCGCCGTGAAGTTCTTTGGAAGTGACTCCAAACAGGGCACTTTTCTCTGACAATACTTCAATCCTCTTCCATACATGATGTGACGATCGACCCAATGGGCTTGTAACTTCTAGTCGCGAGTTATTGTCGGGAAAAACTAGCCTAGGAAATTGTCCAGTGATGAGTCCATTGGACCTATTAACAATTATCCAGATGTTTAAACTCGAGTTGGTAATTTTCACTGCTCATAACCCAGTTTAACACTCTATAAGTATTACATATGGAACTATGTTTTGTGGTGTTACAACCTCCACTATTTATATTTGCAACGTCCTCGCTAATATGTTACATCATTTAAGTAAGAGTGTGATGCAAGTTCTCTTTATTGTTTGTTTGTCATTCATTTTCCTTTCATATGATATTGTCCTCTCCTGACATGAGTCATGTATGTTTTCTTTTGCTTTCTAATGAGCATGCGTTTCTAAAAAAGGAACCGATGCTCGAGTTTTTTTCCACATTAAGCAAGCCTTATCATGTGTTTTATGAGGTGATGATTTTTTTATATATAGGACCCTTAATTACACCGCAATCTCTATAATTTTAAGTTATTTAACACATGAAACCGTCAAGGGTCGTGGTGCAAGAGCTAGTAAAAATTATGAATTCGATATGTAATTTAAGTATCATGATGAAAGGAACATATATCTCACATATATATATATAGATGAGTGATCCTATGAGAGCCAAAATTTGTGAAAGCTTTAGAGCATTTATTCTGTACCACTAGATTCTGTCTTCTCTCTCTTGGTCTTCTCTCTCCACGTTGAATCTACTGGTCTAGAATCAATGCTCTCATGATCTCACATGGGTCAGGGTCAAGATGTCGGCATGTCTTTGTCTACGTGTCCGGATTGATCCTGATGAGTCGATGACCTAGTCCATTGGCTTGTGTCGGAAGAATAACTAATCTATTACATCTGCGCTAGGAAGGGAACGAGCATACTAACTATAGGAGGAGCGAGATAGGAGTGAATGAAGTGGAAGTGAGCAGGGACGTTTTGGCTCTCATTGGATCACTCCTATATCTATCTATCTATCTATATATATATATATATAGGAAAAAATGGGGCTGCCCCCGCCCCATTTTTCGGCGTTTTTTTTACCTTTTTTTGAAAAATAAAACCATGTATATTCATCCATATATCCCTCCTACATGTCATTCGAATTTTGTCAGAAACAGAGACTCCTACAGCCTCCATCTCGATGGTATCGATTTAAAAAAATCATGTTACCGTTAAAAAATTACTGTCCGGATGGAGGCCGTAGGAGTCTCTGTTTCTGACGAAATTCGAATGGTATATAGGAGGGATATAGGGATGAATGTAAATGGTGTTATTTTTCAAAAAAAATAAAAAAATTTGCCCAAATAAGACGGGGGCAGCCATGTTGGCTGCCCCTAGGGGGCAGCCACATATGACCCATATATATATATATATATATATGATGAAAGAATGCTTGTCATTTGTGGATTTTTTCTCTCACAAAAAATATTGAGAGATATTTTTGTTTGGGTATTTGCGTGTTTCTCAAAATACAAAATTCATGCATAAAACTTTGTAAAAGGTTTGAGTGGTTTGCATCGACTTCCCAAAAACTTAGTACGTGCGCACACGTATACGCACAACACAACAACTACCTTATTAGCACACTTTGTTTTAAAGGTAATTTACACAAAAGGTCCCCATGTTTGGAGCAATTATAAAAGGGCAATGACATTACATTTTGAGGCATGGGTGCCACGAGTCATCACTATTACACTTTATCAAGGACTCTATTTGCACCAAAATGACAAAATTAACCAATCCAAAGCCACGAGAGATCATTAGGCATTGCGAGTGCCAGAGAATTCTCAAGTTCGATATTCGCTCAGATTCAGCTCGTTAAAAGTTCGATTCGGATTTGGTTCAAAAATAAACGAATCGAACCTAAACACAAGTTTAGGCTCGATTAAATAAACGAAATGAACCTTAAAATTGTAGATTCGCTCAGGTTCGATTCGTTAAAAGCTCGATAAACACACACATATATACATATTTACAAATCCTTATCCGTACAAGTGGACCTTTTTTCGAGATAAGTGAATTTTGTCCCAAGATAAGTGGACTTTGTCTAGAGATAAGCAAATGCTTACGGGATAAAAAGGTTTTATCTCATATTCCCAAAAATTTGAGATTTCTTCCCTCGGGTCTCTGATCGAGCATCATGGATGCACCTGCATCTATATCCGCCGTCGATAGTGGCATGCTGAGAGGTCTCTCTTCTCCCTCGCGAGCCTTCTTCTTTTTACTACTTTTCTCTTTACATAAAGCACTCTCGGCTTCTGAAAGAATTTTGGAAACTGTAAATCCTGCTTCTTCGAATATTTTCGCTCTTACAGGGATCAACGAATTGCGCAAGACAACATCAACTCCGTCGTAAGTCCAGGTGCCCAAAGTGGCCTCTCTGCAGAGGCAACTGACTAACCATCCCAGGCCAGCTGTGGCTATGTCGGCGGAGCTCCCATTCCATGTTTTACCACATACATGGAAGTCTTTCCTTATCCAGTTGCCAAGCTCACGAACACGGTTCTCCCCAATGGGGGGCTGCACGTTCGTAAAGATCCGGGTGTAAGATAAAGGGTAAATTAAAATTTGGGTCCTCATCTATGGGTCCGATCTAAGAATGGGTCCCGATCTTTAAATTGTAACGATTCATGTCCTAGGACCATTTAGTAAATGGAAATTTTGGGGGTCATGACGAATATGTCCTTGTTGGGAAGGGAATGAGGGTTGGGTTCCAACTTTTAAACAAGGGCATACTCATCATTAGCCCCAAAAAGTTCTTTACCTGGGACCCGAATCGTTACAATTTAAAGATCGGAACCTATTCTGGCAAAATGCCTCGGCGGTCGGCGAAACGAATGGTGGCAGGGAACGGCGATGCTCCGGCGAAGTAGAGTTGGGATGATTCGACAGGTGGAATGCAAAGAGAAAGAGGGGTTTTTTTATCATACAGCTACGGGGGGAACGAGATGGTGCAAAAAATGAAGAAAAGCTACATCTCAAAGGTGGTTTTCACCTGAGATGGAAACCTCGACGGCAAGCCTTGCCAGAGGTGATGGAGACCACCACAGATGACGTCGAGGCTTGCCAACCGCGGGTGACGACCCCCCTGTCACCGGAGATGCACCAGAGCACAAGAGGTGAGGCATTTTTGGGTCAAAATGGGGTTCAAAATTGAATCGAAAGTCAGAGGTGATATTTGAGGGGTCGACGAACGGGCGAGAAGGACGAGGCGTAGCGGGTGCGTCGTCGATCCAAAGATCGAGGTGACGCCTGGGCGTGTATGCCCAATAAACGAGGATCAAAAGTCAAGAAGACTCTAAGCCGAGAAGATGAAAGATTGATCCTCGAAAAAAATGTGAAGTGGGCTCGAAAACCACGGCCTGATAGAGCCAGACCTCGGTCAGAGAGTTGATCGAGATCAACCAACGGAGGCTTCTTGTTGGTCCACGTGGACCAACCAGAAAATTCCTTGGCAAAAATAGTTAAAAATTCACATTAAAATAGAAAACGATTTTATTATTTTAGGTTATAAAATAAAAATATTTTTATTTTCTAAAGTATTTTAATATGATATTTATTTATTTTTTAGATGTTTAAAATTACAAGTTTCCTTTTATAGCTTATATACAGATATATTCATATATGGGTAAAATGTGTATGCCCCCTAAGGGGAGCTAACTTAGCTCCCCCGCCCCTTTTTCACAATTTTTTTAGTTTTGAAATTTAAAACCGTGTAAATTCATTATTAAATCACTATATTATGTCATTCAAATTTCATTCGAAACAGAGACTCCTACGACCTCCATCCAAACGGGGTCGATTTAAAAAATCTTGTTACCGTTAAAAAAATGACTGTCTGGATGGAGACCGTAGGAGTCTCTCTTTCACACGAAATTTTAATGACACAATATAGGGATATAGTGATGAATATTCATGGAAAAAAATTTCAAAAAAAATTAAAAACATGGAGAAAATGGGGCGGGGGTAGCAAAGTTAGCTACCCCCTGGGGGCAACCCCATTTCACCCTTCATATATACATATATTATTTTATTTTTATTTTGTATATTTAATTTTATTATTTTTGTTTATCATTTTATAAATTTATAACTTATTTTTATGGACATATATATATTTTTATTTTTTTTTGTGATGTATTTTGTACAAGTAAATAAATAGGAATAGTATTTAGATATGTATAAGTATAGGTAATTCATCTATATATTGTATTCAAGCATTTTTATTTTTATATTTTTTATGTTTCTATTCCTGTTTTAATATACACATATATTATAAATAATATTCATAAAAATATAAAAGTAAAAAATAATGAATGATAAATAAAGTGAATATTTTAATATGTACAAGTATACAATAGGGGTCCAAATCTCAACTTTCAAACCATAGCTCCACAAAATATGAAACCACCTTCATTAAATAGATTGTGGAAACTTATATACAATTAAATGTGATTTTGATACATTTTCGAGTTTTTATTTGAGAGATACAAGTATGGGAAGTTGGGATTTTGGAAACTTATTAATATCATAACTTTTCATATGTACATTGTTTTTGCATGAAATCAATTTTATATTTTTATATTTAATTATTAACAACTTTCATGTACAAAGTTTCTTTATTTGGAGTATAAAAAATGAAACTAAAAATAGATCCCAAAATGAATAAAGAATGAATTAAATAAAAGGGTATTTTTACTGTATTTTGGTCCTTATCTCCCCCTACTTTATTCCTTGTCGATCTATTCATCTAGATGCCTAGGTCTCGGGGTTTCGGGTCATAATATATATATAATATTTTATTCTTTGTATTTTCTTTTCTTTATTTTCTAATTTTGGCTTTAAAAACTGTAATTTGTACACTATTTACATACACGTGCATGAATGCTAAAATGCATGAATTAAGGGTATTTACATGTATTTACTAGGGTTTTTGAGGCCAAAATGATAGAATAAAGATGATGAAATGGAGGTTCATCATTGACCACTACTTGATTTGACATTTTCTTTATTTTGCTTCTTATTTTCTTCATTTTTTACTCCCTGGTCAACACTTTGGTCAACGTTCCTCACCATGTAGTCGCTTCTCATTGGGCCACCTCGTGCCCAGTCAGCTAGACGCTTTGACTGGTAAGCGCACCCTCATTTTTTAGCACCCTCCATAGAGACCACTGGATCAAGATTGATCCAACGATTGAAAACACAAGGTCCCAAAACCCAACTTTTGCAAACGAGCTCGGATTTTAATGAATACACTTCCGTTGGATAGATAATTTTCTAACTTGAACTTTAAAAGTGAGTTTGGTGAATTTGGATTCATACGGAGCGGAAATTTGGTCGGGAAGTTGGACTTTACGGCTTTTTCTCTTTGGGATCTAGGAGCATTTATTTGAGGTGAAATTTATTTTGTATTTTTATATACATTTTTATGAACAAGTTAGAGAAAGAATTAGTCAAAAAGGAGTTGAAATGAAATTATTAAAAATACATGAAGTTTTGCGCTATTTACATGTGACAAACTCCTTTAATTTTGCAGGTTTTTATAGTTAATTTTTTTTGTACAATCTAATATACAATAACTGGTGTGTTTTATTTACAAGAGTCATTTTGTTAATTTATTGATTTTATGGACATTTATTTCAGATTTTACTCGGAGATTTTGCTAAGATCAAGATATTGAGATGATAAATCACGGATTCATCAGCCCTCACTCGCCTCCCCTTTGCCATCATGCATCGTTGGATACTCTTCAATCGAATAAGGTCACCACCTACCTCTAGCCAACCTCGACTCCCCTCTTCCTCGATCACCCTCCTCCATAGCTCCTCTACCTCGCTCTCAACCCACATAAAGGGTATCCCTAACCCTAAACCACCTTCTTCTTCTTCTTCTTCTGTTATGAGCCCTCTCTTTAATTGGATCTCTCGGTCGTTACCCATCATGTAACCACCTCCATTACAACCCTTGACCATTACCAGAGCTCCCCCTATAAAACTTCAGCCTTCCCCTCTAATCAGAGCCATCCATCATTTTTTAGGTAAGAGAGAGAGAGAGAGCTCGGAAGCTCCAAACAGGTGACAACGGTGCGCACATCCCCTCCCTTCGAGCAAAGAACCTCCTCCTCCTCGATGAGATCTAAGGGACTATCCCACCCCTTGCCACAACTCTTCTCGAATCTGCTCCGCTCGATCGTCAATTGCGACCTTGTGTGAGAACCACAATCGTGCTCCACATCCAACCAATCCCCAGGCTGTCCTCCATCTCTATCCACCTCTAGGTATATCCGCTCCCTCCTCTCCTCATTCGTGCCCTTCCAATACGACTAAATCATCCTCCTCCCTCAACACTCATTTGTGTCCCACGATCGAAAATCTCCGCCGTAACTTCCTCCCTCTCCATTTTCTATTTGCCTCTCCATATCTATATCCCTCTGGCCTTGCACAAATCGGAGCTCAACTCTGATCCTTTGCATCCATAACAGGAACTCCACCCACTCCCCTCCTTTTCTCTTGTCATGCCTAGGACGAGCTCCAAGCTTGAACCTTTTTCTTCTTTACTTGCATGTTCAATTAGGAGCATCTCATCCCGCAAACTCCTACCCTGACAACCACATCCCCTTGATCTCTGCCAACTGCAGGAGATAGATTCAATCGCCAACGCTCCATCGCTCGACTGATGTGGAGGAATGAAGAGGAGAAGCCCCTAGCGTACAATTGCCCTTGGATTGGCTCTAGGGGAACCATCTCGACAGTTAAGAAGTGCCAAATTATCAATCGCTCGATCAGACCAGAAGATGATTGAGCACTCCAGATCTTTTCCGAACCTCGGACCCCGGCCTTGTGCCTCGAGTCACATTGATGAATCTCGTATTCATCACTCTAAATCTCATTTATTAAGCTCAAATCCCTAAAAATCAACAACATTCTTGCATCTATTTTGCATAATTAGCATTCATGCATGTTTTCATAAGAATTGCATTTTAGCACAAAATTCTGCATTAAAATAAGAAGTCAAAAATCCATGCAAAAATGACCTGTAAATAGCCTAACTTCCCAGATTTTTAACCCATTCATGCTAACTCCGAATGACTCAAAACCACTTCCACTGTGTACATATCACTAACAAGAATAAAGGAAAAATACAAAAAAAATAACTAACCCAAATAAGTGGACCAAAAACCCAAACCCTGATTTCAGGATTTTCGGACTAAAAGCCACATATCTTCTCCATCCAGTGTCCGATTTAATCCTACTCACTTTTGAACTGATGTGCATTCAATTACCTTCAAAACAAAACCAAGTTCAAGTGAATCGGAGTTCATATGTGAAAGTTGGGTTTTGGGCCTCTTTTGTACATTGTATATTTTCACGGTTTTTGACCTTGTATTTTATGTATATATTTTCTTAATCAATAAAAATCCAAAACAATTAGAATTAAGTGTCTTTTATTTATCTTTGATTTTTCCATATTTTTCCGGATTTTTATCTTGTTTAAAAATGACAAAAAAAATTATAAAACCCAAAAATCAAGGTATTCTATGTACATGGGATACCCCAAAAAGTCACTTTGTGCAAATGATCGATTTTGGTTTTGATGTCTTCATGAAAGTTGTAGATCTCATCGAGACGAGCAATTTTTGTGAAGAAAGTTTTTAGATCCGAGGTCGTTTACTATTTTTTTTCGATTTTACAAGATGTTTATTTTCGGAATTTTCTGGTGCTGACACGTGGCTGCACCTGGTGCCGCCACGTGTCAGCCGTTTTTGGCTATATTATATATTCGTTTTATAAAAAAAAATTAAATTAAAATTAAAACTGCACGTGCGAGGCACGTGCCTCCCAGGCACGCGCCACGCACGTGCGCCCTCCCTCCTTTCGCCTCCACTTGCCACGTGTCCAAACATGGACCGTCCGATCTCGACTGATCGGAGGGTCCACAGTCATCTTCTCCAGGCCTCCCTTCCCAATTGGGAACTCCGCCGCCCCGCGCCGCGAATCTCGCGCCGCCATATCCCGCTCCAACCGCCGCGGATCCCCTTCCATCTCAGCACCCTCGCTGATCCCCCCAAATCGCCACTGATTTCCTTCCATCTCCGGCACCATCCCCTACCCTATTTAAACCTCCACCGTCCTCGAAGCAACCCATCCGTTGATTGCACAGGAAGAAGGGGGACCGGTGGTGACAGCCCGGTCACCCCCTTTCTCGACGAGATCCGGTCTCCTACGGTGGCCGTCGCAGCAGCGCCCCTCCGCCGCGACTCTGCTCTTGCTCTGGGCTTCCCCGTCGAGCCACCGTTCTTCTCCGACAACCACCTTCGTCTCCGCCAACGCTTCTCCGACCTTCGTCTCCGACAGCGACTCGCGATCGCCACCGCAAGTTCTTCACGCCATCGCCATTAACACCTCCAAGCCCCTCCGCCAGCCAACTCGATTCACCGCCACCGTCCAGGAGCTTGGGGGCCCCTCCGCCGCTACTGCCCCAGAACGCCTCGCCTCTTGCCGGCCATCACCATCACCCAGAAGACTCGCGCCTCTCTGCACCGCCCCTCACCGGCCTCGCCTCCATCGCGCCGCCACAGCCACGTCATTGGTCGGACGACTCGGCCATCGCCACTGGCCCTCCGCCGCAACCATCAGAAGCTCCGCCCCTTCGTCATCGGCCGGGCTCGAAGCCCGAGGCCCCCCCGCACGCCCCTCGCACGTGCGTGGGGGAACGTCCCCAGCAAGCAACACCCCAGGGTCACGTGCTGCGCACGTGTCCCTTGGGCAATTTACAAACCCCCCCTGAAGGTTCTCCCATTTGCAGATCAGCCCCGCCTCCAAGGGCACGTGACACGCACGTGCCCCATTGGAAATTTTGCAGCATTCTCCCTAGGCCTATTGGTAATTACATCTAAGTCCTTTTTCTGCATTATTTCTTTATTTATATTGCAATCAGACCCCTGTGTTCCCTCTAAGTTTTGAACCGTCTCTCTACATTATTTTATTAATCCAGAAATAGCTTGATGTTGGTTAATTAATTCTCTACGCTTTGACATGTTGTGGGTATTTTTGTGATGGACGGTTAATTAATAAATAATTATTTTGTGAAAATTTGCGTATTTTACCCATTTCTTACTCGGAAATTGATAAATGATTAACCGTTGCTCTAAAAATTCTCGAAAAATCACATTTTGTAGAGTTAATTATTCTTAACATTGTGCCCAAAAATATTTGCATTTGCATGCATATTTTGTCCTGTAAAAATTATTTTGCATCTTTTAGTATTTAATTTTTAATAGGTATTAAACCCCACATTTTCGAGGTTTAGGATTTTTCTGAGGTCCGTCACCTAGTGATAGATCTCAGATAATTTTGATTCTCGAAAATAAGTAGGTTTGATATTTATTAAAATTAAATATTAAAAATCATTTTGTTTGCATTTAAAAATCCATAAAAAAATCATATTGCATCCAAAAATTCCAAAAAAATTACATGCATCCATTTCATTATAGTTTACATTGTGGCCAAGTTTCGTATTTTTCGGACATCATTTGAACGTAATTTACATTTTAGTCCCTAAAATAAGGCCAAATTTGCATTTTGCATCCTTCATTGCATTTAAAATTCCAAAAAAAAAGACCACCTCGAAAACCGAACACGAACTTTGATAGACTTAATTCTAGGTTGTTCCTTTGCCTCCTTGTGATCGTCCTTGGGACTTGCCCAAGTAAAATAAACATAAAACCACGAGATTAAAAATTGAATAACTTAATTGTGGTATTTTCTTGATCGTTTCCGATTGCCGTCTACAACGCACGACACGATAAAAACAACTTCTTAAAACCGACATTTTCGGATACGTCACACATATGAAGCAACTGAAGCAGACACGTGGAACGTTGGATCCAAGCCGCTAACATCGAACATAGGGCACGTATCTCATGCATGTGGTCTGGGTATTTACAAGTGTACCCCTCATCCTTTTGTTTATCACGCAAATGCCCCTGTTTGGGGTAAATTTCAAAGCCCCCCCATTTTCTACATGTTGTAAATAAGCCCTCTTAAGACCTGAAATTGAAAATAAACTTTACTTATGCTTACATTTTAGTCCATAGAACTTAAACATTGAATATCTTTCTCATCTGAAATCCAATTCTAACATATTTTATAACGATTTAAAGCATGTTCCTTGCTCTAAAATTATATATGATTTGTGAACCAATCATAGACAATGTAATGCCTATCTTTCTTTGAGGAGATATTAATATATGAAGGCTTTGTTTAACATGATTTTATTGAAGAAAATTGTTATCTTTTTGCAGTAAATTATAGAGGAGGTTTATTGAAATTTGTTCCATGTTGTCGAATGAGTAATATCATTCCCTGAGGAAATTATTATGGGGGTCTTGGAGATTAATCTTGCTGGAGTGATTATTGATCAATCTATGCCTACATTGAATTAAATCCATATTTTAGCATGCGGTTGGATTTTGATTGGTAGATATTTTTTCAAACAAATTATTTGCATATGTGTTGGAGATTAATTGACTATTCAAGGATTATAAATTGTAAATGACGTCAGAAATTGCAAGGATATACAAATTGATCTCCTAGCCTGCAGCTTTGAATTAAATGGAAAGTATTTATTGGATAAATCTATGTAGATATATGATTCATTTAGAAGATTATTTAAGCATTTTATTGGGATTAAGGATTATCACAGATCCTCTTTTTTCTTTGTATCTCTTTTTATCTACTTAGTTGTCCTTATATACTTATATTTATTTTCTGACATAGAGATCATTGTCCAAAAATATCTAACTACTAGATTGATTCGAAATCACACAACTAAAAATCACCGTTCCCTGAAGCTACCAATTCAAAAATCCGCCACATAACCAAAAGTGTAGTTCTGTTGAATCATTTCCTACCTCATATGCTACAATTATCTATTCTTAAAGAGGTGGGATTTCGGTTCATTACCAATAAATCACCTGCTATGACAATGGTCGATGTACTATCATGGTACAGTGGGACTAGTGTCATATTTCGTTGGTGTTATACCTGGAAAGATAATACTTTTGTTTGCGCTAGATGATACACATCTTGTAAACTGCTTATACTCTTAATGTATCTCCTTAACTACCCATGGTTACAGAGATATGGTACCTAAGGAAAATATTGATAAGATGACAATATCTATCATCTTACCGATCCTACCATCAATGCCATTGGTTTCGTTTACTTTGACTGCACAAGCATTGCACAATCTTGGAAGGAGTCTTGCGACCAAAGTAACTCAGAGGTGACTCGCGTATCAATGTCCTAAGTCATCCAAATATGTTGGAGCTGATGTCAGATGATGGGAAATCATGCCATATCCTAGGTACTTCAACAAGCCCGTGCAAAGTTGGATCATTCAAGAAGCTAACCCCGATAAGACACTCGCTCCCGTTCTCCCACTCAAAAGCGATATGAACTTTGTTGGATTCCTATTATTTTTTGGATGGTCCCTGTGATTTCTTTTTGAATGGATCTTTCATCTTTTTCATTGCGGTGAACTCTACATCTATGACATATTTTTCTTTTCCATTATCTTATGCTGAATCTATGACGTTACATGCGTCTATGCGAATGTTGTTAGGCTAGTGGTTTTAGCGTATATATGCATCTACATACGCTAAACTTGCTTCCTCTTTGAAGATGAATGGAATGGTTTCATATTTTTCAAGAAAAAAGGTAATTAATAAGAAGTCATTTTGTTGTCAATACGATCTCTTGTACTACGCAACTAGAAACGTACACAAACAATCTGTTTGTTTTGCATAACTGACTGTTCATTGGATTGTTCAACCTATATTTTTCCTGATAAAATTTAAAAGAGTACATAAAAAATAATACGACTCCATATGTATGGTCGAGATCTAAGCTGAAGTGCATATTCAATTTATGTCATTACACAGCTTAACACTCAATCAGATCACATAATCCTCTTAAAAGTTAAAAAGGACCACGCGGTACATGTCCATCACTCACTCGGATCCGTTTAGGGATCCGAATATCTACCCAGCCTTCGCTCCCTTCCCGAAGCCTCGGTTGTTCTCCTCCGGAACCTCACCTCCTCCCCTCGCCGCAGCCGTTGTTGTCTCCCCTTCCAGACCACATCGCCTTCGCCACCTCCCCTCCTCCTCACGCCGCCTCAGCTGCTCCTCCTTCCGGTATTCCTCTGCAGAGCACCTCTCCTTCGCTGCCTCCCCGTGAAGTGATGCCTTCGCAGGAGGCCACAATCTAGCAGGTTCTCCTCTTCTCTTTAATTCTCGATGCTTTCTTTACGAACCCACTTTTTGCTATTGTTTTTAGCCTTGATTTGATGACACATTTCCATCTTTCTTCAATCTATCACTCGATTTGCTCGAGCGAACAAGTGTATCTCCACCTTTCCTACACATTTCATTCGAACAGAAGATTTCATCTCATTTTCTTCCACTTTCAATAATGTTGTTTCTAAGCTTATCCGAATAGTGGCTGTAATACAGCTTGTGGGTGAACTGAATGTCTATTCCAGTAACTCTTAGTTAGGATCACGAGTATGGTATGTGTCTGTTCTACTGAACCAATCTGTTAAATTTGGTCTTCAATCGTAGTTCTTCTTTTGTGTGTGGATTATTTGAGTAGTGGAACAATATTATTTCGAAGATTGATATATGGTACATTTTGCAAATCAGAATCTGAGAAAATAAAACAAGCATCATAAATAATCCCACTTGAATTTTTTTACTGGAGTTCGTTCCCAATCAGTGTTGAAGTTCTGATATAGATTCGAATTAGAATTTGCCGTTGATTCAATATATTCATATTTCCCTTAGAAATTCAAACCTGATTTAAATTTGGTGGATGTTGACAGGTGTGTGATAGCAGTTCATGTGAGGGTATGACATATTTTCTAAGATACAAGTCATGAACTATATGTCAAATAACGCTACAAGAGCATGTACTTGCTGTAAGGCACAAGTTGTCTGGTGGATACTGTTTGGTATGCGTTAGATTATTCATTAGATAGAAAAGGACTCATCTAAGTGTACTTGCAAGATATGAGATTAGCATTACTCTTTGCCGGTAAGGACATCTACAACAAGTTGTTTAAAATTAGGGGTTTTATCAGTTGTGCCCCTCCGAGATATTGCAATTCCAGTTATGCCTCTCCCTTTTTGGAAATATTAGTTGTGCTCTCGACTTCTTGTCATTCTATCACTTGCCCCTCCGTCACCGTTACCGAGTTGAACTTAACTATGGTTTAATCAACCTATGGTATAGTTAAGAGTGGCATATGCGGAACAAATCCCACATCATCCTTTCTTTCTTCCTCCCTCCTCCTTACCCTCCGACCACCTCTTCCATCCCATTCTCCTCCGTCCTTCACCATCAATTGCAGAATGTCGATGACAAGTCCGACCACCTCCTCCTTCTTCCTTTCGCCTGCAACAGAGGGGAGGAGCTCGGAGTGGGAGGGAGCGGGAAGGAGGTGCAGGTCGGAAGAAGGGGCAGAGGGAGAGGCGTGGGGGCAGGGGAGTCTCTCTGGGCGGAGAGGGAGGCATGAGAGCAGGGTGAGGCGTAGAGACGACCGGGGGCGGGGCATGGCCTCACATTTCAATGAAATTCGGTCGAATATCGATATCCCGTCAAAATTGAAATTCGACCGAAATATGGAGGTCCTAGACTCCTAGTACAAAAAATGATTGAAATTTCGATCGAATTTCGACCGAAATCCCGTTTCGATCGGTCACCGAAATGGTTATCGAAACAGACATTTAGGACCTTACGGAGGGTGGGGGAGTAGCTTAGGGCAGAGGGAGGACCCAGGGGAAAGGGGAGGAGGCAGGGACAGGGGGAGGCATGGGGGTAGGAGCTCGGGATGGAGGGAAGACTTGAGGACAGGGGGAGGAGGCATGGCTAGCACGGGGAGGCGTGGGGGGGGGGGGGGAGCTCGAAACACGGGGTAGGGGGAGGACTGGGGGGGGGGGTGGAGCTCGGGACATGGGGTGGGGGGCGGAGGTGGGGGCAAAGGTAGGCGCGAGGGCTGGGGAGGTGTTGTGGAGGAGAGGGTAGGAGGTGGTGGGGAGAAGCTCGGGGCAACGGAGGCGGCGCGAGGGCAGGGAGGAGGAGCTCGGGGGCGGAGGGAGGACCTGGGGCAGGGGGAAGAGGCAATGGAGGAGCAGAAGGCTGGGAGGAGGAAGAGAAGGGGAGGAAGAGGAAGAGGAAGAGGATGGGGAAGGAGGAAGAAGATGATGTGAAAACGACATTTTCAACCTTTGATTTAAATTTTATTCCTATTATGTCCCCAAAGTTAACGCCCGTTTGCGTTGGTAATGAATGACATCTAAGCTGAGGGGCTAAGTGAAAAAAATGGTAAGAAGTCGATGGTACAACCGATATTCCCCAAAAAGGATGGGCATAACTGAAATTGTAACATCTCAGAGGGGCATAATTGATAAAAACCCGTAAAATTATCACATAGACTTGTCCATTAGACAATCTTTAAAAGGTCTTGATATACATGCGCCAAAGTTTTGGTGGTCTGAAAATCATCAGTGCAGACATTTTCTTAGATTGATGAATTCCAAATTTTGGATTCTGTTGTTAGACGGGCCAGTAGTCATGACATTTCAACAAAATCTGTACTAATGATTCGAGTTAGTTGGTTGGCGTGCATCTAGAGCATAGAAGGCTTTGTACTGTCACTGAGAAAGACCATTTTTTTTCACTTTTCTTTACTGAGATTTCTGTATCATTCCCATTCCACTCCAGCAATTCCGAGATTTGTATGCTGTTTGCTAGCGTTTGCGTTATCCTCCACGTTTCTAACGAGAGTATACATTTGTGATTCACCCATACAAACTGTTTTTCACTATATATTCAGTGGTAAAGCAGAGTTAACTTTATCCCAATGCAAGTTATTGGAATCGTTATTGTCTTAAAGTACCGCCTGTATTAAGCTATATATTGAGTTCTTCAGTTATTGATCAGTGTATTGATCTGAACTAGTCAGTGTTAAATTTTTTGTAATGTGTTAGATAGCTTGTCTACATTTTCCTGTGCAGGATATGTTTCTAGGAAAGTAGACTACAAAGAGCGAGTATCTTCCATTAAAATCTGAGAGACACTTGCTAATTAGCTGGGTCATATTGTACTCATACCTTACCGCCGAACGCAGTGATGTCATCTTTGCATATATTCCGCAAACTAAGATCTATAGCGGCGAGTGCAAGATATCGGCATTTTTGTGCCGAACCCCAACTAAGACTACTAGAAGATACCACGATTAATAGCTGCTTCCTCCAACGTGGCTCTTTGGATCCAAAGAACGACGATTATTACTCCATTCTTCGTTTTCCTCAAGTTCGGATCTCGAGCCTTCCCAATGGCATTCGCGTGGTCACGCAGGCAGCTCCTTTATCTGCCACACACACAGCATCTGTTGGTGTGTGGATTGATGCTGGGAGCCGTTACGAAGCACCGGGTACCAACGGGACAGCACATTTCCTTGAGCACATGATATTTAAGGGAACTCAGCGCCGCACTTCCTATTCACTTGAGGAAGAGATTGAGAACATGGGCGCTCGCCTCAATGCTTACACTTCTCGTGAGCAAACCACCTTCTATGCTGATGTTCTACGTGAAGATGTTCCTGTGGCGATTGATGTTCTCGCTGACATTTTGCAGCACTCAAAATTTCCTGAGCATGCCCTTAAGCGTGAACGAGGAGTCATCCTTAGAGAGATGGAGGAGGCATGAATTTTCTTTTTTAAATTGCTTTTCTGCCTTCTAAATTCACAACTTTTTAATTGTTATGTTTCTTTAAAAATTTGAATCTTGTTCTATGTATAGATCCAGGGACAGATGGTAGAAATGATCTTTGATCACTTGCATGCAGCTGCCTTTCGTGGTCACCCCCTCGGAGATACCATACTTGGACCTCCGGAGAACATCAGAAGCATCTCAAGAGAGAATTTGCGCAATTACATTTCTACTCACTATTCCGGTCACAGGATGGTAATTCACCAGGTTTCTTCTGCAAGGGAATTATGCATAGATCTCCAAACATTTTAGTTTCATCTGCAACACAGTTTTTACAGCAACACAGTCTTTACGGAGAATTATGCATAGATTTAACCAATTTCAGAATAACAGTCTTTGCAACAACACAGACGTCTAGTAGAAACATTTTCCAGAGATTTTAGTTTCTTTGTAATTTCTAGGTGATATCTGCTGCGGGGGCAGTTAGTCACGACGATGTTGTGAAGCTAGTTAAAGGGCTCTTCAAGAAATTGCCCAAGGACCCTACGACTGCACGACAACTTCTTGCTGGAAATCCTGCTTCTTTCAGTGGCAGCGAGGTATTTATTTTCTTTTAACATGTTTTCTACTTGGGCGTGCAAAATGAGTTGGATAATAATTTGCAGTTTGATATACCGATTTCTTTGATTATATTATCTATGCAGGTTCGAATGGAGAATGGTGATTTGCCTGAAGTACATTTAGCTATTGCCTTCAGAGGTGCTTCATGGACAAATCCTAGCTCAATTGCTTTAATGGTAATGCAGAGCGTGCTTGGTTCTTGGAGTAAAAGTGTTGGAGTTGGTGGTTCGTCTGGGTAAGATCAAGTTCCTTGACTTTGTTTTACTAAGTATATTATATCAAACTGTTGGCCGAACTCTGGAAATTTTATAGGTCCCAGCTTGCACAACGGGTCTGCGGAAACTCTTTAGCTGAAAGCATCATGTCGTTTAATACCAACTATGGAGATACTGGGCTTTTTGGTGTCTATGCAGTTGCAGCTGTAAGCCCGTTTCATTGTTACCAATTTTTTTTCACTAATTACAGTATCACCGTATAAATTTATTTCCCATAAATGTTGAGTTTTAACATATGGTATCCAAGCAGAGCTCCCTATCCAATCAATAAGTAGGGTTTCTTACCCTATTTGTTGCATCAAAAGCAAATGATACAGTCGGTTTGTTTTACAATCAATGCACCCTTTTTAAAAAACATCCCCCCGGGCTTAAAATTGCTATCTGATCTTTTAGACAAGTTACTCTACTGCATGCGAACTGACATCCAGTGTGGATTTAATGAGTCGCAGTGTGCATTTACAGTTTACTCAAGAATGGACATGGGTTCTAATGGGGCCTGACTCATTCCTCACGTCCAGAGCAACCAACTTCAAATGTTTTAACTTGTATTACACGGTGCTAGATTTTGATACTTACATTCCTCATTCCAAGTCTTAATTTGTATGAGCATCTATTTGAGAGGAGGGTCACTATATGGATTCATGCTGGGAAGTCACATGCTCTTTTGGGAAATCTGTCAAAATAAGCCGCTGTATTGCATATCATTTTGTATTAATGGTGAAAAAGATCAACTACATGTACTTTACTTTAATCATATGAAACATTTACGACATTGCCACTCAATTTCACACATTAAATCGCCAATACATCATATAGAGCATAATTGTTTTAGATGTAATACATGGATAATAAAAACCAAACATATTTCTTTTATTTCACTATTAATCATATCGTCAGTGTTCACAAAAGCTGACTTTAAATCTTGTTGGAATAATCTTAACATTTTCTTTCTTGTAACCATTTTTTGTACTGCTATTTTCTTCGGTCTGCTTCATGGGGATAATTTTGTGCTTAAATATAAATACTACCTTTGCATTTCCGGATTTTTTCAACACATGTAACATCATCTGGGCAACTTTGATACAGCCGGATAATGTGCGTGAATTGTCTGATGTAATAATGCAAGAATTTCGAAGGCTTGCTTCTGAAGTCTCTGAAGAAGAAGTACTGCGGGCCAGGAATCAGGTAGCACCTTCTCCATAGTAGAATAAGCTTTTAGGGAACTGAGCCTCTCGTATTCGTGAGAGAAGTGCACCTTTCTTTTATTCTTTTTAACTTTTTGGTTATAGTTCCCTCTTCCTGCCATAATAAGATTCTCACCCACTCTGGGAATTAAAGTACTATATATTATTCTCATTTATAAAATTATTTTTTCTAGATGAATTGAACACACTTCTAAAGAAAGATGAAATGAACACAATGTGCCGAATTAGTGTTTCAAGTACTTATATTGAATATATTTAACTGAATGACACTTGTATCAGATATATTTTACTTTTCATGCAGAGTATATGTTGAGTTGAATGTTTGAAGAAGTGCACATTGGAAACAATATTATTTCGTACTTAATAATTGTGGGAGTATGATTAATTGTGATTTCTTAAGGTTTTATCTTTGTATTTAAAGTAAAAAACTATGTACGTAGGAATGTAAGTGTTAAGACCAAATTATATTTCTGGTATAAACATATTTTGACAAATTAAGAGTTCATCAATCATAAAGAAAAGCTTGTCCTTTTATATATGAAGACGTGATGAGAAACAAGGTTGCGGAAGTTGGCAGTTGGTATTTGGTCGGTCAGGTCACTGACTAAGGATTAGTTGGCAGTCGGACGCCTAATCGGATTTAGTCGGGCAATAGCCAGTTTTCATTTTTTTATTGTTTTAAATAGAAATTATTTTTATACATACACTCTCATAAATTTCCATAGATTTAGCAATTTTCATTTTCAGAAGAGCTAAAAAAAGAAGCAATTGAAGGAAAAGAAGAAAAAAAGAAGCAAGTTAAGAACAAATGTTAGCTACATAACGCGAGCTAATGTTAGCTCCGTTTCATGTTAAAAGAACCAAGTGGAGGGATTATTTAAGAATATTTGAATACATGAAGTATTTGAACAAACCTCTTAAAGTATAGATCTTAATTGCTTTCTAGACCTAAATATATGGAATTATTGGATTTTCCAGGGCAGACACTTGTCATTTTTAAAACTCAACATGCTATAGATCATGTAGTCAAGAAGCTGAATAAAGAGATTTTAATCCTACCAAATGGATGGTAATGGATGACTTTGTTTAATTGATATTGACTCGGCCGATTTGCTATAAGATCGAAAGGAAGATCTATTCATGTAGACATCTGCATTATAAATAAACAAAATCGAATCCTAAAGAACGAGATCTTTATGATTGCTTGGAGTGGCTTTCTTCATTGAGTTTTGAAGAGTTCACCAACCACAGAGCATGTAGCAATTGAAAAGAAATCACATCTATCAAGTTATCCTCCACAATACAACAACAACAAAGCCTTTTCCCACAATTAAGTAGGGTCGGCTACATGGATTCTTCGCCACCATTTAGATCTATCTTGGGTCAATCTTGGGCTTATATCCAAAAAACTAAGATCCCTTTGTATAGTCCGTTTCCAGCACTTCTTGGACTGTCCTCACTCTCTCTTAGCCGGCTCTACATCCCAACACTCGCATCTCCTAACTGGTGCTTCAACTGACCTTCCTTGCAAATGACCAAACCATCTTAAGCGGTTTTCTCGCATCCTATCCTCGATTGGAGCTACACTAACTTTCTTTCTGATTGCATCATTCCGAATCCGATCTTTACGTTTGTGTCCACACATCCACCTCAGCGTTTTCATTTCTGCTACAACCATTCTCTGCATATATCTATGGTTCACAGGCTTACATTCAGATCCATAGAGTATAGCATGTCTCACGGCTGCTTTGTAAGATTTTCCTTTGATTTTGACGGGTGCATTTGGTTCGTGGGTTATCTGGGGAAGGGTAACCCCTTTTTGTGTTTTTGTGTTTAGTTGGTGGGTTTAGAGTTGGGAGGGTTTGTGTGATGTGATTGTATTGAAATTTGAAGAGTAGGTAGTTATTGTGATATGATTGTATTGAAATTCGAAAAAGTGGGTAGTTGTTGTGATGTGATTGTATTGAAGTTTGGAATGTGAGTAGAAGTTGAGTATGTTATGATTTTTAGATGATATGATGGTATAATATATATATATATATATATATATCTCGATGGAAAGAGAGCGGGTCCCACTAGTGGGTTAGAAATATGGGTTTCGGGGGGTAACCCTCCCAAAGTGGGGGGTAACCCCCAACCAAACGCCCTTTAAAGAAATTTCCTTATCACAGAGAACAACAGAGGCTCCTCTCCACTTTCGCCACCCTGTATTTATTGTATTAACAACATCTCCATCAATTTCCCCATCATGTTGCAAAATAGATCTCAGATATTTAAAAGAATATCTCTTTCGAATGTTTTCGTCACCAATCTTCACCTTGATTCTTTCACCATTGCTTTCATCAAAGGTGCACTTCATATATTCCGTCTTATCCCTACTTACACGAGATCCTTTAGTCTCCAATGCATGTCTTCAGAGCTCAAGTTTCTCATTTACTCCATCTGTAGTCTCGTCAATCAACATAATATCACCGGCAAATAACATACACCAAGGGTCCATTTGGTTACCGGGTTATCCCGGGGTAACCCGGTTTACCCCTCAACATTCATGGGTTGGAATTCCATCGCAAATCAATATGATATCACATCACATTTCTTATTTTAACCCCTCTCCGTCCCTCATAACCATCCAAACAACTACTATTCACAAGTGGATACCCCACCCCACCCCATCCCAGTAACTAAACGAATCCCAAGGTAACTCATCCTGAATATGACTTATCAACTCGTCTATAATCAAAGTAAAAAGAAATGAACTCAAGGCTGAACCTTGATGTTAACCAATGTTGATGTCAAAATAGTCAGTCTTCCCACACATGATCTTTACACAAGATAAAGCCCTATGATACATATCCTTGAAGTTATCCTCCATAATATTATTTAGAAAATACAAAAATGGAAAATTTAACCTTTTAGGTTGGTGACACAAGCTGGAGCGGGAGGAGATGAACACGATGCTGGCTGGAGCGACCCGAGGAGGTGCGATGATCGCTTGAAGAGGGTTTCGAAGAGACCTATTGGGTATCGGGTTTCGAAGAGAGCGTGGGATTTCAAAGAGGCAGATAGTAACCTAAATCCTCAACAATCGGGTATCTGTATCCACTTGCAAAGCTCGTCCGATTAATCGGCCCAACTAGTCGCTCTACTCGACCAAGGGTCGACTATCCCTAGTCGAGTTAGCCAGGCCACCGAGTTGATTAATCGGGCCGAATAGTCGGCTTAGTCGGTCGATTTTCACACGCTTGATGAGAAAAATACAAAGGACCCACGGAGTAATGGATAATGCATGTAAAAGAGCAACAACAAAAATGCATTATCTACTTACCTAAAAAAGAATATATTATCTATGCATGCATTCATCAAGTCGAAACATTTATGTCACGTTTGCTCATCTTGGGATGGAGAAGTTGCAATCAACATAAGAATGTTCTTTTTTGGTAAATAAAAAAGGATTACCCTAGGAAAGTAACTGCTTAGTTATCAAAATATTAGTATAGACAAGGAAACACAGATACTGAATCCTAAGAACAGACTGTCAAAAAAGTCTCAAAAGCACTGTAATGCTTCTCTTTACATTGATTGAGTCTGCTATATTACAACGGAAATACAAATTGAAACAATAGAGCATATTTTTTTCCAGTGTAACATCGCCCATTTAGATGGACACTGGCCCGAGATGGGTCAACATTAAGAGTTTCATTCTGGAGCTTGTTGGTTGAGGCAAAACACCAACCCAGAGGGGAACTACTCAGCCCCCTGGCAACTTTATGAGCTATTTGGTTAGCTAGAAATAGTGTACCCTTTTCTTTGCAGCGTTTTTATTGAGAAAATGTTTGTTTTCATACCAAGACTATCCTCGAGTCTTGGCTTATGTAAGACCTTCTTTATATCTTTCTAGTTATTATGATGGGACGGGCACCAACGTGTTCCCCCCTTTTTTGGCCTAAAAAAAGTATTACAACATAAGATTCTCTTCGTGTTAACTAGTCTTTTTGTAGGATGTAAACTACAATTTTCTACATCTAAGGATACCCATCCACTAAATATCACGAAGTTATCGTGTGGATAAGTAGAAGGGAGAGGGTGAGAGGAAAATCACATGCATATGTTTTAAAAAAGTGAGGTGAATGAGGTAGTTTCACTATCATCAAAGCGAGGCATAAGCTTTACTTTTGATGAAAAATATTAAATAAACTAAAATTAAGCAAAAATATATTATTCGAATATTATAGAAAATAAGATAAGACTATGAAAAAATCACTTCCATACCAATTTAACATTACATCAAGTCATTACACGTAATATTTTCAATATCATTTTCCCTTATTCATGGTCAATATATGACACATAATGACTCTTGACTTCATCAATTACTGTAATATTGCACCTCACGTTTCTATGTACGCATCTAAAAACAAACTTCTATCTAGTTTCATATACATATTGACAAGTATACTTTTTAATCGTAGTCAATATACACATAATCATACTGAGAATTGATCTGTTAACTAAGATTAAATAACACCATGGTCATAAACCTTCCAAAAGAGGAAAAAGGGGCACATATTTAAAAGATCGCATACCTTATCTATACTTAAGAAATGATGCTTACTTATTTTACTTTGTTGTTAGAGTTTAGAAGGTAGGAATAACATTTTATTGATTGCTTATGCTTGGGATGGATGAGATGAATATCACATTTAATATGTTTTAATGACCTAATAGTATTGACCTCGTTCAAAACTTAACACAGATTTTTTTGAGTTATTCACACCTTCATTTCACACTACACAATCATATAAATACCCAAGATTAGACTATGAACATCTATTGAAGTAAACAAAAGGATAATAAGTTTTTGGGGGGCAGTGCTTTGCCACCGCCTCACTATTGCCTCGTTGCCTCACTTTGAACTGAGACACATGCGTCACAGGTCCTGGGTGAGGCTTAAGCCTCAAGACATTTTTAAGGCATGCTTTTTAATACAATGAAGATAGATGTTTATCTAGTTCCATTGTTGGAGGTATACACCTGGAGAAGATGTCTAGATCTCCAAATTCACCGTACAAGATGCACAACTAGTCATCTTACAGTGTCTTCTTAGAGAATTGAGTACTCTGTCTCATTTGGGGTTGGAAAATATTGATCCCGTAAGGATGTTCTCTTTTTGTACATGGGTTAGACAGGGCACAGGGGGTCCTTTTTAGTCCGCCTTTTAGAAGGCAGACTGGTTATGGGCAGAAAACTAATGCGGGCGAACATTCTTGGTTCTATGCATGCTGTCAATGGTAAATGTTGAGATAACTCCTTGGATCTTTTAGTGGTGCGGTGCGTTAAGCATCAGGTTGGATGGACTGCCTTCTCCGATGAGATTGTGTTTATGAATAAAGGAGGGTACCGGTGGCGAGGTGGAGCGTGAGTGGAGCATGTAGGGTACTAATCCGAGTGATTCCGGGTGGGGAGCACGAGAGTGAGGGTCGAAATGGGCATATGGAAGTTGTTCACTCAGTTTATCGTTTCGATATCGTGTCGATTCAATATTTCGACGATATTTCAGCGATATATCGCCCATATCGACGCTCTTTTGTGAAGGAAATGCCTTGAAAGGAGGAAATATCGCCACATCGGTACCCACATCGGTCTCATCTCGATATCGATATATCGGCGATATATTGCAGATATATCGCGATATTTCCTTCCATGGGTTCCAGTCCTTAGCTAAGGGAGCAAGTTCACAATCACTAGCTGGAAAGGCTGGGTTCTCTCTAATGTATTGAGAAAGGGCAGTGTTGTGCCTTCCATCTTTCAGTATTAGTGGTTGTTCAGAACACTAACTCATTATTATGTGTAGCAGTGAGCTCAGGGTATAGGGAGAAAACAAACGATAATGTAGAATAGAATATGCGCAGGAATGATGCGAAATGTGTCAATGAAAATTTGAGACTGCAATGACAAAACTAAGTCAAGAGTCATTGAAAGTGATGGTCTTGAACAATAGCGCGAGTAGTATACGGGGTCAGTTTTTAATGGTTAGTTTTCAACCATACCAGAGTCCAAGCATCTTTTTCCTTAGAAAAGCTGAGTTTTGGGATCAATTTTCATGTCGATGAAATTCTAGAATCCCCCTTTCTTCACACTTCTTGGCACATACATTAAGAGAGCCATCGAACGGTGACTGGAACACCAGAAATGGGGACCACGAGAGCTAATGATAGAGGAAATTAAAATTTCCGACCAAGTCCCATTAACTGATCATATTGTCTCTTGCTGATGTTACTGAGCAGTCACATTTCTGTAGGTTGTCAGCAGTGGAGTGGAGATTGCCTTTCTAACGTAGTCAAGCAATCATCGATCTTTGTGAAGTCAGCTCCCATCAACGACCAAGATTGTATCTTGTTGATGGGCCCATGCAACCTCCAGCCTCTCAATTGTCGACGCCAGAGATCACATGTTTCACTATGCGACAAACGATGTGTTAGGTGGGATATTGATGGGTTAGGCAACATGTCGGATGACAAGGTAGGTGAGAAATTCACACAATAGGTGGTGTGGTTGTCCTTTCTTGTTAGGAGCTAATTTTATGTGATATGCGAGATCAGTTGGATCTTCCATTCGGTTATTAGTTAGAGGAGATCTCTTATATCTGATTCTTCTGGATGATACTTGATTCTTGGATGTGAATGCACACCCCTTGATGTTGGGTGCTTGGTTATATGATGGTTATGACCCGAATGCACGGCTTTGGGACTTGACTTTGGTCTATCTATTGTATGGGAGGCATATGACTGAAGAATTTTACCAGTCATCCCCTCTTACATTAGACCACTATATAAGGATGCATTTTTAATACGAACAGAGGAACCTGGTAGCTGAAGTTCTTGATATAATAGGCTGACACTTGAGAAAAGGTTTCAAAGTAGTTGATATGATGCTTTTGTTATCAAACTTTTGACATGCAAGCTTCTTTTGAACAGGTAAAGGATGCCACCATAATAGGTAAACATCTAACATTCGTTGAAATAAAAATATAGGCAATTGCTCCACTAAGAGGCCCTGGCATCTGTCTCCAAAACTACATGTTCTATACATATCAGCTCCTTGAACAAAACCGTGTGGCTTGGAACACTGAATAGATTCATCATGCAAGTATTTGTTAGGGTACCATTGAATCGCTGAGGAACATCCATATAACCTCACACATCAAGAGGGAAGCCACATGTATATAACAAAGCATGCTATTTCATGCAAATGGATAACTACATACTTTACTATGAGAGAAATAAGTCCATCTACGAGGCTCACCTTTATAAACCTAACTTAGTCCAAGGTTCTCGGTAATAAGCTGAGTATGCAAGAGTTCAATTGTTGTCAAATGCTATTCAAAACACTACTTATAAGTAGAATATCACCACTATATACAATCATAATCATCGAACTTGTAGAGTGATGTAATGTGAAGATTGAATTGTAAAGTACTAATTAGACCAAAATGTGAAGATTGTATTCTGCACCATGTATGTGGACTTTATCTCTCTCTCTCTCTCTATATATATATATATATATATGGAAAAAGGAATATGTTGCTAAGTTGCAGAAAATTGTGTGCTTCATCACCTCCCATCCACCCTTGATTCTGTCTTGGGATAAGCGAGTGCACGTGCTGTGCTTGGAGTCTGCATTTTCAAATTCCGAGGCATTTGAGTGGCTGAGAGGTAATGAACAAGAAGTTACATGCAGCTGAGATGCATTCTCCCCCTCCTCTCTCTCTATATATATATATATCCTTATTTACCCGGCAAATTGGAACACTTTGTAAGCATGAAACCCACGTGGTTTCTCCCTGCATCCCTCTTGGCACACTGTGAATATCTCTGCATGGTATGCATAATTGAGTTTCTAAATATATGATAGTGAGATGTTGGTAAAGTTCCTCTTGGTTCTGGTTATTATATAAATTGCAAAATATGCATGGAATATGCAGATTAATGCTACGAATCGTGTCTAAATGAGGGTAAGCAAAAATCGCATTTGATAATCCAATTTTCATAGATATGTGATGGTGCACACGTTGTAAATGTAATTACTTATTCTATGTTGAGGAAAATTCTTTTCACTGAGATTCCACAAATAAAAATAAATACATATCAGTATGATGCCAATTTACTGTTAATAAAAAGTCTTTACATGATGTAAGCTACAGTTTTCTACATCGAGGATATTCATTCACTAAATATCACGAAGAAAACTTTATTCTTCGACTATGACAAGTAACTTTTACACAAATACTGAAATAAATTGGCTAAGAACCTGCATGAAGGTCGAATGCTGGTGAGTTCCTCAATTGTGTGCCATCTGTTAGGTTTTCTCATCTGCAGATTAATTTTTGGTAAGGTATATTTTGAATCAGCTCTGTTGATCCAACAGGATTTTTTAGACCAGGAGTACATTGGTAATTTCATATAATCTTGTTAAGCCTAGATTGAGGTATAAGAGTGCCTTTGTATGCAGCTGCTTATTGTACTCCCGCACATTATATTCGTGAAATGAAGACGAGAGTATGGTGTGAACTGTGGATATATGCACATTGACGAACCACTATATATGCTTGTGTTATGTATTTGTGCTTGTTTTTTTCTTGATAGTTTAGTTTTTTGCCTGTGTATTGTTGATCTGATTCTTTCCCAACACCATTAAGTTCAGAGAATTCCTTGTGATTGCGCCAAGGGGAAACAAATAGAGGATCCATTCTTCATATTTGAATTTTTTTATGGATAAAGATTAACATCAACTATTTGTTGGACATAAGTGCCCACTGTGACCCATTATGCAATAAAAGTTGTTGTAAATCACTCCTTAATCTGAAATGAAGAATAAATAATTAGCATAATAGATCAATTCGTACAATTAAGGTTATGTACCATGGCCATCGTGATATCATACAATTGTTGATCCAAATGTTGGATCATAAGACCGGTGCAAGGTTGAATATTTAAATGGTTAGATTGAGGACTCAACCACACCGTCAAGTGACTATCAGGAAATGATCTCCAACTTGAGAAGATGGAAATCCTTACTCTAAAGGCTGACATCCGACCAACCTCTTGGTGCATGTTCTCTACATAGAAATAGAGATTCGGAGGTGCCGTATAAGCTAAGTCAAAGAGTTGACTTAGCGAGATCGAGATAACCAAGACCTGTATCGCACACTGTCATGATATAGGCACACATCCTTTGACTAGAGACAGATGTATTTCTATATGTTTGAGTATGCGCATTTGGCCGACCATTAGGTTGATGAGCCAATCAAGGTCTATACACCGATGCGATGGTGTGCATACAAGGGCATATGGGTAATACGATCTCTCAAAGTAATCATACGTGTTCCCTACTGAGCCTAAAGGCATGAGTTCACTTATTAGATATTGGGATAAACCAAATTACCATGTTCGTTGTCTTGTTTTGGAAATAAGATATGATTTGAAGGTATGATGTATGCTTTTGTAAAGCATATGATCGATATTAGCTCACAATGATTGAATTAGAACTTACTGATAAAATCATGAAGGAGACAATCCAAAATGGGAGGTTTTAATCACAGTCTTCTAGTATGCATGATCTACATATATTAGGAATACTCGAAGGTGATGTGATCTTAAATGATTATATAACATGACGCTTCCATTCCGAAGGAGTGATGACCCTTGTTTGGATTTCAGTGACTCTGCTCAGTGGACTAGTTATCCAATCTTAATCCAAATGTTGGATATTGATATGAATTAGATTCATAGACAACAAGAAGATTTGGTACTTTGTTTGAAATGATCCGACACCTCTAGGAGATCTTCTAGATTCGAATATGAGATTAGATATCATTATCTAAGTCACTATACCTGGATATATAGTCACCCTGACTCCATCTCCAAGTATCCACGAAGAAAACACACATTCCGCAAAGGATTGAGGCTGTTTAGTGATGTTTGAATCACCAAGTGAAGATAACTTAAGATGATTAGATTGAATTTAATTATCCTGGGTATCTTTATCCATAGTAATCCAAGAATAACATGGATAAGATTCAAATTATTTTTTGGATATGTTTAGAAGGGATTTCGAGATAATTAAATTGGATTTAATTATCTTAGATAAGATTAATGTGGATAGTGCTATCCACAATAATCTTGGATAGTGTGGATAAGATTCACATTATCCTATTGAGACTTGATTGTGAATATGATTCACAAATGTAATGTTAATGTCAACTGGATTTACATTATGCAATAATGTAAATATGATTTACATTTAGTTTTTGAACCTACATATCTGATTCATATTTGTCAATGACCTATTTGTAATTATCATAAATAATTTGGAATTATTTATTGACAATTGAATTTCGAAATAAATAAATAAATAAACTTATGGATGTTGAAATATTGTAACCACAATTATAATAAAATAAAATGAGCTCCCTAAAAAGGGGGGGGGGTGTCCATGGTAACTTGTAACAACCATGGTTGACGTCCTCAACTTTTAGGAGCTTCCTATTTATTTTTTTCTTTTATTAATTATTCGTTGGTTAATTTATTGAAATGATTAAATACATAATTAAATTAATAATTATTATCAACTCTAATCCTAAAAGCGGTTATGAGCTCTTTTAATACCGACCATTGATTCAACAATTATGATTGCAATCCTAATGACTCGAAAATGTATATAAGGAGGAGCGGACCTTGCCTTCCTAAATACAATCAATTCCAAGAGCAACAAGTCTCTCATCTCCTCCCTCCCCTCCTCTCTCCCTCTCTCTCTCTTCAAGGGGCATCCCCTCACCGGGATAATGCCGTTCATATTGGATATTTTCCCTTGCCTCACAGGGCCGTCCCCTTATAGGGATATTATCGTTAATGGTGGATAACCTTGTTACGTTGTTAGATCGATTTGATCGATCTCGTGTAGAGTTTCTTCATCTTTGGTTATTCGAAATCATAAGGAAGAAGGATGATTCTGTATGACGAAATCGGGAGCAAGAAGTCCCATATTGTCTCCTTGGATTACGAGAAGTACATGGTTTATCCCAGTGCTCACAAGTGTTGTCTCCATTGGGTTGGACTTTAGACACTATATCTCTTGTTTTAGAGACTAGGGGCTCGTTTGGATACTGGGTTACCCTTGGGGTAACCCGGTTTATCCCTCCTTTTCCTGGGTCATGCCTGTGTTGGATTTCCATCTCAAATCAATGCAACATCACATCACATTCCTTATTCCAACCCTCCACCAACCCACATAACCATCCAAACAGCTACGATTCACAGGAAGCTACCCAACCCACCTCAACCCTTCAACCAAACGAGCCCTAGAGGATAACAATCACATTTCAAGAGGTAATTCTATACTCATGTGATATTGATGGAATGAACTGAAAATGGTTCTCAATCCATGTGGTTCCATTGAATATTTTTTTAAATTCCGTTGCTATCGCGACTTGTATGACAAGTCTATTTTTCGATCAGATATGATCCGATCGACACGCTTCCATGATGCGCGGGGCCTTATCTGCCTCCCGTCACTATTTCGACTTTTTACTGAATATAGTAGTATTAGATTGATCTCAGTGAAATGCTCGCACATATACATTCAGCATGTGATTCTCTTTGACTTTAAACAGTAATGATGGACTGGTGCTGCTTATCTGGGCATTGGTTTTGAACCTTTGGTACTCATTTTTCTTGTATCGGTCCTTGTATCATGTTTATGCTAACATACATATTCCACAGTTAAAATCTGCCCTCGTTCTTCACATTGATGGAGCCACTTCAGTTGCAGAGAACAATGGGAGACAGGTAACTCACACAAACCCCTGCACTAGTTATGTATTTGTTGTATCATGTCTTATTAACATAGTTGTCTTTGATAGATGCTAACTTATGGGCGCATAATCCATTTTCTGGAACTGTTTGCTCGCATCGACGCTGTCGGTGTCACAACGGTCAAAGAGGCCGCGAACAGTTTCTTAATCGATAAGGTTGATTACATTGGAAGATTTCTCCTGCTTTCTCGTATAGGCACACATTCCATCTGTGGCTGATGTCTCGGGATGATTTTCAGGATGTTGCAGTTGCTGCAATGGGACCAATTCAAGGAGTTCCGGATCTCAAATGGTTCCGGTCTCAGACACGAGTTTAATAATTTGGTGGGCGGCACATATCTTTGCATTCATGAAACACAGATTTGGGAAGATGGGATGCAGATGATATTGTGGTGGCATACTGTTTTTTCATTGTCGATAGAGGGAGCACTAGCTGACAAGCATTGATCATCTCCCCCAAGTGCTGTAAGATCGATTTTTTCTAACATATAATAATTTTTATTAAAGATTTACCACTACAGGTGTTCTCGATGCATTTATGATGTATGCTGTGGTCGTTTTTGGCTATTTATCTCATGAATTAAGTTGAGAATTTGTTTCAGGATAATGTTGTGTGGCAATGGTATTTTTAAGGAAATGACAATTGTAAGGTTTAACTTTCGACCCTTTGGGTGATGGTCTAACCATCGGTGTGTGTTCATATTCTAGACTTGTTTTTAATGGAAACAAGTCCAATCAACGATGCACAAACAAAACTCCATCAAACAAGAAATCATGCACAAGTGCATGATACAACGATTTATACACTTGCTCACATAATATTCTCTCTTCTTACTCTCTTGAATATATTTTAGAGTACAATGAAAGGCTGCCCCGAATGCCTATTTATGCCGCAAGTTTACTGGGACATGCATGTGAAATTACCAGAATAACCTAGATAAGTAGAAAATTTTGGTCGATATGGCTTAGTCGCAACGAGGCCATCTTCTCTGCGCAACGTTTTTATCTGGAGAATGTGCTCTGTCGCGCGAGGGCTCTGGTGGCTGACTGAAGTGGTGCTTAGTGACTTGTTTTCCCTTTTCTGTTGTTTTTTTTACGCCCAGACCTGGAGGTTTCTCGCCTCCTTCTTTGGGTCGCTCTTTTTTTCTTTCTTGTTTGTATCCCTGACTTTCTTACCTTTTAATATATTGGGGTGAACACCATTGAGTGTATCCCCCTATTATTGGCTTCAAAAAAAAGTAGAAAATTTTGCAAGGTTAAGGGACACATGGTTTTTGTTTATTAGCCCCCACAGGACGAAACCCAACAGTTTTAAATTCTATTATTGGCTTTTTATATCTGACTTGTCCTTCACTCAAACCCCAACTTATGGATTGCTCACCCTCTTCTTTGTGTAGTCTGCTCACTCTCAACCTTCTCGTTAAATCAGCTTCCTGTTTAGATGAGTGATAAAGAATAAGGAGGTGTAACGGATAGGTGAGGTTTATCTCTTGTTTTTGTTCATTCAGTTAAAGGGATAAAGAAGGGATAAACATCCAAGATGAAGAAATAATGGACGATGTAATCATTTTATCTTGTGACAACCTATTTTGGGACAACTTTACTTATATGAGGATTAGGAGACACTTGAGAGCTAGGATGACATTTTTAAAAACACGGAATGAACAAAGGACTTACTTTTCTGAAAATTCTTTCATAACGTAAGTAACTTTAAAAAACATGTCTGGTAACAATACATCTGTAGAGGAGAGAAAGCCCTAAATAAGGCGAAAAAAACAACCTTACTAGATGTTGAACTGCGATCTGAAAGAAAAACCCAAATTATAATCCATGGCAGAGTACCTGAATTATAAGCCCATGATGCCACTTTGATATCTAATTGTAATAATGTGTATTAAAGTGATACTTTTGATAGTATAGTGTAGGAGTTAGGAGATGCCATTTTAGTTCGGAAGAGAATTAAACTAATACATGCAAGAAAGATTGCTAGTATTTTACGTGTATTTTTTGTGACCAATTAATACATTAATGTCTAGTTGCTTGTCTGTTGGTAGCTATAATATTTTTCAAGTAGGATCACCAACTTTGTAGCTGAGATCAATTTAGACCTCCACGAGTTTAACCAAATAAACATTAGCTCCTGGATTCTCTTTGTTTAGGATTGCTATGGATATATATGCCATATTGCAAACATCTAGATTCCTCTGAAAAAACAATTCCCTAAATAATGTAACAAAGACTGCTGTAAGTGGCATAACAACATGGCCCTGACCCTGTAGTCCATCGAAGATCAAAGGGACGCAACTCTTATCAAAATGAGTTTTCCAGGTAAGAATGTGCACCCATAGACAAGAATATGAATATCAGGATAACATTGTATTTTTAGAGGCAACAAAACTATGCATTGGTAAAGAAAAATGTGTTGTGCCACCTGATAACTTAATGTTAAAGCTGGTAAGAGTAACTATTGTTTGGTAATGACGTGCATCTAGCATAAAATGATGCATCTCACGGCAATACGTGAAACCACATGGTTTAATTATCCAAACAACCTCGTCCCTTGGATAGTTGATGGCCAGTGGTGATCGACATAACATGCCATGATATGTTACCACTTGCAACAGATGATTTGATCCCTCTCTCTCTAGTAAAATTCCTACGAAAAAGAGACTACATTATGGCTTGAGAAGAAGCTCAAAGTTACTGCATGCATGGTGTTGTTATATTAATACTAGTAGAAAGGGCTTCACACCTTGAGGAAAAGAGAACAAAGCGAAGGAGCTGGATCTAAGTTCTGCTGATGTAGAGCATGTTGAATCTTGAATGTCGTTGTTTGTGAGATATTTACTGCTATATTGTGAAATATTCATTTGTATATCGTGAGATATACGAATATACCATTATAAACCTGTTACTATTTTGGGCATGCACCTATATGATGGAGGTCCTTTTTTCTTCAAAAAAAATAAAAATAAAAATAAACATACATGTTGCTAAGCACATTGCGTGCTTTGGGTGAATGTTTGATCACTCCCCTGGCTTCCCTTTAGGTTTTCGACTTTGGTTTTGGTTGTTTGTGAATATAATTTAGACTGTTGAGGTTTTGCGTGGTGCTTGTCTGTTTTAGTTTGCTAGATCTCTCAGTAGACCGGTGCTTGTTGCGTGAGTTGCTTAAGAAAAAGGAAGGAGTGTAGCTCTTGGACTTGGGTGATCTAGATATGAAATTCATCTCAGGCAAGGAACATATAACCTCTTGATATCTCCTTGGTTGTTAGATGATTGAAACCGATCCATGGTTGCTTATGATTGATCATCTAGTCTTGACATGATGCATGGTGTTGATTAGAAATAGGTTCATGCATGTTGTCTAATGTTAAGAGTGCATGGATCTTGTTTATAACAGTGATAAAAGAGTTGACGGTGGTTGCTTGTGGAGTAGACATTCGTGCTCAAACTTATGCTTTAGATTATCATGCGTGAAGTATCATGTAAATATTGATGTTTTGTTACTCAGTATGTGAATTTATGCATTATGAACTTTTGAAATAATTTATGCATGGGATATATTTGGGAAACACATTAGTGCCCTATGCCAGTATACGTAATGATAGTTGAATTGTGATTAGTGATGGTAACTTAAGCATGTTGGACTGCCATGTCTTATACTTCTAATTGCGAGCTATGCGATTTAAATGATGGTCACGGAGTTCTGCTTTTTTCTAAAGATTTTTCTGTGGTAACACACCTTCATATACAACCTGGAACTGGTTTTGTAGGATACTGATATAATGTCAGTATGAAGTGTTTGTTGTATTGGAAGTACTATTATGAACAACTCTAATTAGATATGCTTCAAGTGATTTACTACTGTTGGCCTCCGTACCAATACAAGCAACTCAGTACAACCATACGCCCTTTGTATATTAGTATGCCTGATGATTTTATACCAGCACATTCTTTAGTAGAGGAACTTGGGGTTTAAGCTTTGAGCGGTATATACCAGGGTACATCTTCCCGGACAACATACATGGACTACTTTTTTCAATTTTGAATAGTTAATGGTTTTGGTAATCTCCTGACTTCCTGGGATCTTCCATGCAGGCTTTTAAAGATGTTATGATGGTTTTTAACTATAAGAATGGCAGTTTACTTTGTGAATGGTTTATGTTAAAAGAACCCACATTTCGATAGCATGAACATATGTTTAAATTGTTTCTACTTGACATATAAGCTGAATGTACTTAATAACAAGCTGAATTTTACGATCGCCTTGATTCTGAATTAAGCAAGCTAACGATCTTTTGGATATCTATTCATGCATTACGGAAAACTTTATTTTAGAAGTGATTTCTATGTTAAAGATGAGGTATATGCCTATGGAGCCGTGTCATGAAAGCGAAGCTAGGAATTTTGTGAAAAATACTTAAATGGGATTTAATCTTGTAATTTGCAGGATTTTATTATGGGGTGGGTAAAATTTTGGTCGGACATAGTTGGAAACTTTAGGTCAAATCCTTTGAGATAATTGAGGAAAATGGTGTCTGGATTCATGCCACATTGATATACGTGGGATGAGCCCTACCTTTGGTGCTGTTACAGACTTTCATGGAAGAACCCGGGTTGTTCTTATGTGCAACAGTGGTTCGTCAAGCTCTTGCATTCATGTCTGAGAAAAGGGCTAAACACGAACTCGGTCTTCAAGGATATGGAAACCAGATGCTCAAGTACTAAATTATACCATGTCTTAAAGATGATGATTTGCAAGGTAGAATCAGAAACAGAAACCTAGGAATGAGCTTTTGATATGATGATCAAATTGATATCATGACATCATATGTAAATGTGTGGTGATATATTTGTTCATTTAAAGTCGAGTCAACTAGGTTGTCCTCGGTGGGTGATATGAACCCACTGGACCCCTCTAGTAGATACGTGGAGTACGCATGTGGATGTAGGGTACACCATACATTGGCTCGTGCATCTGTACCCACGAACCCCTGCTAGTAGAAGAATAAAGACTAAGCAAGATAATGAGATAAAATATGGAGTAAAGCTTAGTATGAATTATAATGTTGTGTGGGATACTGTATTGATGACATTTTGTATGCATGCTTTACTTGCTTCTCCCTACACTTGCTATTTTGACTATGCAACAAGATAATAGTGAAATGATGTGGCATCTTTTAATTGGATGATTGAAAACTGACATGTAAGAAGTTAATTATATTTCATTGCCTTGATGATACCTTAGGGTTACCTAAGAGGTACTTAAATGGAAGTTCCTTGTATGCATGCTGTGTTTGTTAAATGAATCTTGAATGCTTAAATACTGGATTAGTTGCTATGCTCGTCTGTTAGCTTTGTGATATTGATAAATCATGTGATACTTGTGGTTGAGCCTAAATGTGATTTCATATGCATACTTGTTATTTCAAAGTAGTTGCTCTACTAGACATGACTCGATCTTTACTCTTTATATGCGATCCATCGTAGGCACATGGACTACAGAAGCAAGGACTTGCTCAAAGGAGAAAGGATTAAGTCGCGGATAGTTTAGCAGGTGTTCTTGGTTTTGTGGCAGATGTTGTGGTGCCTCCTTTTAGAGACTATACTTGATTGTTGTACTTGTATTTATTTGTGTACACTGGTTATTTAAAGGTAATTTGTACTGTTCTTCATGGCCACCTGGCGTTTGTTGAAATGTTTGAGACGGATTGGTGCAATATGACATGTCGACGTAAATCCGTTAACATTGGATCTTGGTTGACGTTTGAAAGTGCCCTAAAGCTATTTCGATCTAATTTTGTCAGCACAGGTTTGAATGGACATTTTTGAGATCTCGACGTTCGATCTAATTTTGTCAGCACAGGTTTGAACGGACATTTTTTGAAGAACATCGATCTCGACCTATTTTGATCGACGTTTATCAGTCTAGATACAGGTGAAGTGGATGATCATTTTTAAAAAATGCCAACATAAGGCTTTTGTTGTTGATGTTCATAAATGTCTACAAAATGTATGGATCAACTATCAGAAATTCAATGCGAAATCTTGACATGTGATGTATATTCCCGAGAAATCTAATTGGTCAGTCATTCAACCATTTCATTTTACCAAGTTCAACGTTCGCCGGATTAGTATACTTAGCATCTTGGTCGATGTTAACAAATGAGGGCATAAACGTTTTTGTTGGATGTTTTTGAAAACGTTGATTCAAGTTTCTCTCTTGGTGGTTGTGAATATATGCAGGCATAAGTTGCTCTGGAGATGCGAGCATTGGGCTAGGATTGCTGAAAAATATCAGTTTATACAATCCTTTATAGACATCAATAAATGTCAACCAAGGCGAATGTTGCAACATTCGAACATTGATTTCGTGGTGTTAATTCATTAGAACCATCCATCCCATTAGAAAGCACCCAATTTTAAAAAAATATTTCAATTTCAAATCATCACCAAATCTAATCCATGCATATAAATATGACAAGAAAGTGAAATTCATAATAGCACTAGTTGGATGGCATGAAAACTTGAACCACATATTAATTGTTCAAAAGTACAGAGAAAAGATACTTGCAAGCTCCATAACAAGACTAACATAAAACTATCGAAGAGTCTTCTTCAATGTTTGCATGTGGATCAACACCATCACATTTGCCGTGCCCTTATTGCACCTAAAGCTAGAGTACATGTTAAAGAAAAATTAGTCATTGACATAACTGATAAAACATAATCATATTTATTAAATTTAATGTCATTGAATGTATGCAAAGAAGGTAACAATGACGATCCATCTGACAAAAGATAATTCCTTACGTTGTTACTCTAGTAGCTATTTTAGCTTGACACTTCGTTTATTTTTCTCATTGTTCTTCTTTGGATGTAGCAGAAATGAAAATGTTAAGGTGGATATGTGGATACACACATAAAATTTGGATTCGAAATGATGCAATCCGAAAAAAAGTTGGTGTAGCTCCGATCGAGGATAAGATGTGAGAAAATCGCTTAAGATGGTTTGATTATTTGCAAAGAAGATTAGCTGATGCACCAGTTAGGAGATGCGGGTGTTGGGATATTGAGTCGACTAATTGAGGGCGAGGAAGGCCCAAGAAGTGTTGGAAAGAGATTATACGAAGGGATCTTAGTTTTGTGGATATAAGCCCGAGATTGATCCAAGATAGATCTAAATGGAGGTGAAAAATCAATGTAACCAACCTTACTTAATTGTGGGAAAAGGCTTTGTTGTTGTTGTTTACTTACCTCCCCCTCCCCCCTCTCTCCCTTCATATCCACCCCTTCTCCTTTTCCAACCGTGAATGAAACCGTAAAGGGTCATTCATTCCAGGGAAAACTCAAATTGCTTTGAATTTTTCCTCGGACACCAAACCCTCCTTGTCTCTCGTGCATGATCCAACTCAAACTTTATTCTCTTTCTTGTGAGATCCACCTGACAACCCCCCTCTCTCATCTCTCGTCTAAGACATCAAATAATTCATTTCTCTTTTTTTCACAATTTTATTTCAACAAAAATATTATAATACTATATTATCCTCTAAAATTTATAAAATACCCAATATCTTATTTTTTTTACAATCTTAGATAAAATGAGAAACAAATCCTCTTGCCAAAACATCAAAAACTCCACCCTTATTTTGGGAGGATTATTCCTAAGATAACTCTCCAATTCCATCACAGGCATCTTAACCCATCTACTTCTTCTCCGCCACTCTTCTTCTCCCGTCTCCCCTCCGCCTAGACCACCATCACCACCTCTCCCTTCCGCCGCCGCCGCCTCTCCCCTCCGCCTCGCCGCCGCCTCTTTGGTTGCCACCGGCCCCGGCGCCAACTCACCACCATCTCCTTGCCCCCGCTGCAACAAAGGCCTGCCGCTCCTCGCGCCGCCATCCGTTTCACACGCCACCTCCACCGCTTCCGGTCGCCTCCGCCGATCGGTTGTTCTTTCAGGTATATTCTGACGATTTATGGTCATTTTAGAGCAGCAAAACAAGTAACAGAAGTGCATGCTGCTTGGCCAATTAGGTGAAGCACTTCTTATTGATGTGGGTTTCCCTTTGTAATCTTTTGCCGTTGGTGGTACTGTTCTTAAGGCATGGAATCATTGTGACCTGCATATAGATCTTGTAAATTCAGTCGATTTGATTTCACGGCTTTCTTAGGGCACTTAACAGAATATATGTTCGCTTGGGGGTCCTGTGGAATAATATTCCACAGGTACCCCTCAGACGAATTTACTTTCCATTTGATTGCTGCTGGATATATTCACATGCCGAAGAGGTTCAGAATAAATGTTCCGGTCTGGTGACCATCAGATTGCAGGAGTCCTTATGAGGATGTAAGCTCATATTCAAACTCATCTATATGCAGATGTGCATGTATAAGATAATTCAATGCCCATTTTGGTAGTCTGTGACGAATATCAATGGAGATCAAACGTGAACGTTGTGGTAATTTAGTGTGAGCTTTGTTTTTCCTACCAAAATAAGGGGACATGATTGGCTGAGTTATGCTGCGGTGGCTTATCTGCCGTGGGCATTTGGGTGGGTAAGTAGAATGCAAAAAGAGGTTAATATACATTGAAACTGACCTTGAAAGGATGTAAAAGTCATTGTGTGTATTAGTGTTCCCCTTGAATGCTGGTAGAGCTTAAAAGAAGAAGTGTTTTTTGCTGCTAATGGGAGCTGACGACATGTTGTAATGCAGACATCCCAGTAACGGACATTTTCCATAACAAATTCAGAGAACAGCACTTACCTCTTGAATTCAAACAAGTTTCCAGGGATAAGGTGAGGTAAATTTGAACAAATTATTTCAAGGAGTTTCGCTTTGCATTGAAGTTGTAGGCCCATTCAGTGCGCCTAATCTTGTTTGTTGTATCATTATGGTTATCACAGATGCATTGCTACAAGGAATAAATGAAGAATCAACTTTTTACTTGATTTAAGCAAGTATGAATATGTCCCTTGACCGGGGGGGGGGGGGGGGGGGGGGGTTAATGTGTGAGTGCATGTGCATGCCATTCTTCTTCTTTTTGAGTCCATAGTCTATGATTTTGGGTAGTTCTCTCCATTGGTATGAAAAGAGGCTTATGCGGAAGAGGCATGAGCTTTTTTGGAATACAAACAAAATTGTAAATTACAAAAGGAGTCATGATGCAAACGGAAAATTCGGCGACGGAAAAATAAAATATTTTGATGGTGGAAATTATTTGGTAGAAGAAAATTGGAGGGTTTGAGAAGAGAAAGCGCGCCGGTTGCGCGAGATTCGAGGAAGAAGAAGCGCGTAGATCGCGTGGGGGAGAAAGAGACGAGAGAGGGGGGGGATAAAATCTCAAGTTTTCATATAATCTGACATGTCTAAAACAATAGCCTGTCATCCCTTTATATAGGAGGGATGAGATTACAAAAATAGAAATTCCAATTCAAATTCAAACTACTTATCCTAATTTGACTCTAACTGACTAACTAATTGATTTGAAATAGATTCAAATCTCTAATTGATTCTAACTAACTAAATTGAGATCGCATGTTATCTCTTTATTTAAATTAAAAATGCGAAGACTCAATAAAATGAGACTCTAATTATCGGACAAAATTAAATAAATGAAGCCCTATATTTTCGATTCACGCTGCATCAGTTCTCCTCCGCTTGAAAAATTCATCTCCTGACGAATTGTTGGATCTGCAGGCTTGAAGGTTGATAAATTTAAATCAGCGCTCTCGATCATCCCCTGGAAGAGCTGGTGTGGAGCAAACGGTGGAATCAAGGCATGCGTGGGGCGATGGTTGGAATCGTTGACTTCGTGACGGAAGAGCATGTGTGGCGCAAATGCCGGTGCCCACGCGGATTTCGTCCTATCGATGCGGTGCTTGAAAATTTGGTGGGGCATCTTCATTTCGTGCTTCATCGCCTTTGGAGAACCCATAACAAAGGAGTGGCACAAATTCAGGAGGAGAGGGGATGTAGGTAATGAACTAGACCATAGGGTCTTTAGGTGAAACCCACATTCCTAATCCTAGTTGGATAAGGAAGTCTCCCAGATTTCTTTCTTTTAGTACTCCCCTTTAAATATTTCTGCATAGAGGGGGTGCAACGCAATTTTCGAACCCCTTCATTTGAACTATCCCCTCTTGCATTACCATTAACTTTAACCTTTATACTGAAGGTTGTAAGTTTAGGGAGGTTCTTGCAATTTTTCAAAATCCACTCCAAATCCCTAATTCTAAGGGATTGCCTCTTCGTAGGAAATAAGTCAGGGATCCATTGTTCTCCTTCCCTTAGACATAGGCGGCGCCGAACCCTAGGATTAGGGTTCCATCGACAACGACGACTCGAGATCTACCATGGGCGGCGGGGAAGCGGGGCTGAGGGGAGACTAAGGGAGGTGCGGGAGGGCCGATGCTGGCGGAATGACGGCGTGGGGTCGGTGATAGGGTGGTTGAACGAGAGGAGGAGCGGCTGGCGGCGTGCTGACGGCAGCTTGGGCCTGGTCGAGGCTGCATTGACAGCAGCTGGACGAGGGCGGCGTGGTTGTGGTGGCGGCACGAGGCAATAGAGGAAGCGGGGGTGTCGGTGAAGAGGATAGGAGGGAAAGGTGGTGCTGAAGGAGGAGCTGGGGGTTGCGGCAGGAGGGGGTGGCAGTAGGGGGATTGCAAGAGAGGGCACGGGGGCTGGGGGCTGTGCTTCAGGGGGGTGCGGGGTGTTGGGAGAAGGCACAGGGGCTGGGAGAGGCGCGGGGGCGGGGTTGGACTGATGGTTTGGGGCACGGGGGTGGCGGGAGGTAATGTTGGGCTAGGGAAATGCGTTGGAGGGGTTGCGGGAGGGGCCGTTGGGATTACAGGAGGGGTGATTGCGGCGATGGTACAAGAGGTTCTGGGGTTGCGGGAGGGGTTGTTGGAGCCACCGGAGGAGGTGCGGGGTTTGCGGCAGGTGGGGGCGGGGGGAATGAACCACAGGGGGTACAGGGGTGGTGGAGGGGTCCAGCGAGGGGGCCGTGAGTGGGTCGTAGGGCGATTTCAGAGGGGTTTTCAAGTCTGAAATCACATGGACAGTAAGCAGATTGTCGTCTTTTCCTTCTGGAATGACCTGGGCAGCGAGCAAATCCTCATCGACGACGAGTTTTTCTTTGTCAAAATTCTGGACAGCGGCTTCGGTGGTGGAAGACTTTGATAGGGCGGTGCATAGAGCCTCGAAATTAGCCATCATAGCTCGACATTTTGACTGGAAGTCAAGCATTGCGCTTATCTCCTTGTCGTAAGCTTCTTTGGCTCGTCTTTTCCGCTCCGATGAATGATGGTCTTTCGTCGCATGTCGGCGCGAATGTCTGGACGGATCGTCAGATCGTGAGGATGATCTGTAGGCCATGCTCTGATACCAATTGATGCAAACAGAAAATTCGGTGACGGAAAAATAAAATATTTTGATGGTGGAAATTATTTGGTAGAAGAAAATTAGAGGGATTGAGAAGAGAAAGCGCGCTGGTTGCGCGAGATTCGAGGAAGAAGAAGCGCGTAGATCACGTGGGGGAGAAAGAGACGAGAGAGAGAGATAAAATCTCAAGTTTTCATATAATCTGACCTGTCTAAAACAATAGCTTGTCATCCCTTTATAGGAGGGATGAGATTACAAAAATAGAAATTCCAATTCAAATTCAAACTACTTATCCTAATTTGACTCTAGCCGACTAACTAATTGATTTGAAATAGATTCAAATCTCTAATTGACTCTAACTAACTAAATTGAGATCGCATGTGAGCTCTTTATTTAAATTAAAAATGCGAAGACTCAATAAAATGAGACTCTAATTATCGGAAAAAATTAAATAAATGAAGTCCTATATTTTTGATTCACGCTGCATCAACTCAACTATGTGTTGATTTCCAATTTAGGGCCTCATTTTCATAGGTATGGCTTGATCTTATTTTTGTCTCAAATATCGGCCTCCATAAAGCTTCTGTGACCCTTATATGTCAACGTTAAATACAGAAGTTGAAAGTTTAGGCCCCTCATTGCTACATTTAAAAAAATGAGGTATTTAATTGCGAATTGATGTATAGTTGATGCTCTTTTTTGTAATTTACCCAAAAAACCTACATGGGTGTTTGGTAGTGGGTTTAGGGGGTTCTATCCCCCCTCAACTCACAAAACTGCAATCTCGAGCTTATGTCAATCAGACGATACTCTCTTTCTCCTCGTCGAATCTCATCTCTCACGGATTAGGAATTGGTTTCTATCCCCCTCCTCTGGCATACTCCCTCCGTTCACCCCACCATCGATCTCCCCACATTCCCGCCATTCCCCTCCACACCCTTTTCCTCGGTGCCTTTCTCCCATCATTCCCTACATCCATGGTATTGGTGGTGGTAAAACCCTCCCACTCGTCCTCATCAACCCATCCACAACCCTCTCTTCCACACTCAACAGCGCGGCTTGCCTCTCCTGTGAGGCGGCATGTGTTGACATCTCCTCCCTCGACTCCCACCCTCCAACGATGTCAAGGACGAGAAGGATATCACATGTAACTTCTAGACCCTCCTCTTCTCCTCCAAGCTCACCTATCACAACCACCTCCCCCCCCCCCCCCCCCCCCTTTTCTGATATCCACGTTGTCCGTGCTCACAGAAAATGAAGAAATAAGATGATGCTTACAAACTTCAATTGGAAGATGAAGACAATCCAGACTTTGAAAGCCGAGACAAAATGGTTAGATTTATATTCTCCACCGGTGAGATTTCTTAAAATGAATAAATAAGATGATGTTGACAAACTTCAATTTGAAGATGAAGACAATCTAGACTTGAAAAAATTGTACTTAGCCTTCTCCCACTATAAGTAGGATCGTTTACATGATTCTTGCTCAAATCCATGTTGAAAGATTCGATTATTTTTTTTACGCCAGTCATTGACTACCTAACGCAACCCCTGCAAGAGTGGGATTTGAATCATGTTCTTTTGTGTGGTAGACACATTGTACTACCACTAAACCATTAAGTGGGTACACAATCTAGACTTGAAAGCTGAGACAAAATCACTTGCTTGCATATCAAAGGAGTTGATATGCAAACAAATGCTAGCAAAGAGTTCATATTCTATGTCAAAAGACAATCATAAATTAATAAAAATCAGTCCACCTAGGCATAAAAACTTCAATTGTAATGCCTAACTTCTATCCCTTGTTCTGTATCCTTACTTTGTCAACCAAATAGAGAATAACGCATAACTACCATCTATCCCCTCTTATAACACATATTTCTATCCCTGCAAACGAACAGAAACATGGATACAACAGCTTAATCCCTACTTATCTCCAATCCCTCTACCTCTTTTTTCTCCTCTTCCCTCTTTCTCTCCCCAAAACCCCTTCCCCTTCTCCCGCCTCCCCCCTCCAACCCTAGCCTTCTCCTTCTTCCTCCCCTCTCTACAGCCGTCAACCACGCCATCACCACCTCCACAGATTATCACAGCCCAGCACCGAGCCGCCACCAATTTTCTTCGTTGACAACTCTCCCTACAGGTCCGCCATTATCACCGCTACCGGGTATCATCGCCGGCCTGTTACCACCTCAATCCCATCGGATTCTGCCAACATTCCACCCATCATCTTTTCCAAACGGCCCAGCAAGCCCCAGTGCTCCTGCGAACTGTCGCCAAGCCTGTCCCTACCATGCCAAGCTGCTGCTGCTCTCCCCCGGTACTTCCTGTCCAGTAGTCCTCGTGTTGGGTTCTTTAGGTTTTCTCCCTGTTCGGTTCTGGTGCGCTATGTTTTGACTTGAATTCCGAGTGCGTCAATTAAATAATTTAGTCGTTCATTTTTTTTTCCGGTTCTGTAGGGGATGTTTGTTCATTATTTCAATCTTGAATACTCTGATTAAATTGATTCTCCATTGAGTAGCATGAGTATTTATCTTTACTATTTGTCAGCTGCCATACATACTATTAATTGGGTTGTTTCTCCAAAA
>JAZKJV010003636.1:0-243771 GCA_037367405.1 Ottelia alismoides | reverse complement strand
TAAAAGAGAGATAGGTGGACTCTTAGTCAGAATGATAACACGATCTTTTGTTTCCGACGATGTCCTCTTATTCATGTGCATGATCCAACGTCTTTAAACATTGCTACGGGTCTTCCAAAACTGTCGAGCCTTGTTCCACCTCAAGACCTCGATGCCAAAAGAGAAATCGAGCACCATTGTCCCTAATCCTTTAGGAAAGCTTGTTGTAATCCTCCGATGTAGTTGTATTTTAGCATCACTCTTGGTTATTATTCTTCTATTTAAATTTCTCAACAAAATGTACATCTAACCAACATTAAATAACAAAAACCTCTTGTTCATAACTGACCCTAATTGTGACATATAATTAACATTATTTATATCTTCTTTTACTCTCTTATTATTAAATCCCCAAAAATAAACAGGGTGTACAATTGTTTTTACACTGTATATAAAATAAAATGCAAAAATAGTAGCAGAATAAAAATGGGGAATAACCACACTCCATATTACTAAAAGAAGATGCATCACAACGATCTGCACATCGGAGGTGAACCATCCCACATTCGGGTTTTGGGATGTGGATTCTGGTTCGATTGACAACATCACGCTGGTATAGGGGAAAGTTGTAACAATATTGACCCAAGAGTTCATATAGAACATGGGATAGCTACTCGTCGAATAAGGGAGGGAGAAAAAATGGAAGTTGACAGTGGGGTGGAAAATCCATCATCGTAATTTTATGTGGCCAGATTACTTCAAGATTAACCCAATTAATTGACCCAATAAAGTTAAAACTGACAAAGATTTGTGGCATAACATAGAGCATGTTTGCAGGGTTTAGATGATACTTACAATGACACATGGTCGATAAGGTAATTTGCAAAGCTTCAATATTCATGGTGTAAAAATCTCTTAGAAACACGTGTATACACGTATTGATACGTGCTTGTACAATACATGCTCATGTATTCCGTAAGATGGATAGCCATGTATGTGTTCTCTAACATTAATACAACTATACATGTATATCCATATATTCAAAAAACGAATGTGATATCCATTATCATAAACAACAAAGCGAACATGTCTGGGTGTAGAATCAAATAACTAAGATTCATTCGATAATCTTATTCCAACACACATCGAGCCTTCCTTGTCCTTGCTTTGCCAGCTCAATATCCTGAATCTTGCATCTTTCTAACTGGTGCATCAATCGACCTCCTTTGTAAATGATGAAATCATCTTAAGTGGTTTTCTCTCACACTATCCTCTATTACGAGCAATAACAACTTTCTTATTGCCATTCATTCCAAATATGATATTTTGTATATGACTAAACATTTACATTAGCATTTTGATTTATGTTATTATCGTCCCCTACACATGTTGATGGTTTATATGCCAACATTTAGATCCACAGAGCATAACAGCTCCCCGTGATTGCTTTATAATACTTTCCCTTTGATTTCAAGGTATTTTTCTTATCATATAGAACAATAGAATTCCCTCTCAATTTCATGCAACCAACATTTATTGTACGAGTAACATCTCCATCAACTTCCATGGAAATATCGTAAAGTAGGATCCCAAGCATACAAAAGAACCACTCTTCTGAATATTACCGTCTCTGATCTTTATGTCGGTTTCTTCACCACTGTTTCTATCGACTGCACACTCTATATATTCAATCTTAACTGTACTCGTACGAAATCCTTTGATTTCCATGACATGTCTCCAAACCTTAAGTTTTTCATCTACTCCATCTCTGGCCTCATCATTCACCACAATATTAATCGGTGGACAACATACACCAAGGTTTCTCATCTTGAACGCAAAACCAGTCAACTCGTCCATCATTGAAATTAAAAGGAATGGACTCAAAGTTGAATCTTGATGCAGATCATTCACGATGTCAAAATAGTTGGTCTTCCCATAGCAGGTCCTTACACATATGAAGCCCCGTCATACATATCCTTTACACGGTTAACACATGTGATAGGTACTTGTCTCTTCTCCATACTCTCCACAATAACTCCAATGGTTGTGATTCACAAGTCTTCTCAAAATCAATGAAAAGCATGCGTATGTTCTTTCTTTTAGCTACACAAATCTCTATCTCTAACATCGACAAGTGGATAACTTCAATAGTTGAACGACTTGACGTGAATTCGAATGGGATTTCCGCTACTTTGGAAATTTTCTTCAACCTTCTTTTGAATATACATTTCCAATCTTCCATATTTATATCCAGGAAAAAAATAAAAGAAACAATATCCCTATTTGTGCTAGTCAAAATAAACAATACATATATACATACATCGATATCTGCTTAAAAATAAGTACAATCTTGTATAGTTAATTAGTTATAGATATAGTAGTTGCATCCATACATCCCCAAGTCCTTTCCAATACTCCAATAACCCTGAGTAATTTTGTAATTACCTCAGAAACCCTCGGCAATCACGAACTACGCTCATGATCATGAATAGTGTTTAGCTCTTACATTCATAAACACATGTTAACTCCTACCCATTTTTCTGTTAACTATGATGGTATTCATAAGGTAATCTATAGTTTATACCTTTCAAGTTTTTATTGTTTACAAATAGACCTTCGTCCTCCTCCCCCGACTTACTCCGACCATGCACCCCGTCCCCCCGTCGCCATCCTCCCTCTCGAAGCCTGACCTCCACCGGACAACTCTCCTTCCCCTGACCTCCTCCACCCAGGAAACAAGACCACGTCGAAGCCTCCCGATGGAAGCCCAACCATCGTCGAACCTCCACTAGAAGCCTGAACACGCCACCCCATGGAAGGTCGAAGCTCCCCCTCCCACCCAAGATGCCCGACCATGTCTCCCCCGTGGAAGGTCAAAGCATCTCCCATTGTTGGTTGCATGACCGCACCACCCCTCCCCCCAAGCCCCTCTCCATACCCCGCCTCCCGTCCTTGAACGTCCGACCACACCGCCCCCCATCCCCTCCTTGGGAGCTCGACCACGCCTCCCTTATGGAAGGTTGAAGCGCCCCCTCCCTAGGAAGCCCAACCATGCCTCCCCAGTGGAAGGTCGAAGCACCTCCCCACCTCGGACGCTTGACCACGCGCCCCCATCCCCCCAAGCCCCTCCTCTGCCAAGCAAGTCCGACCATGCCGCCCCTCATGGAAGGTCGAAGCCTCCGAAGCCCGACTACACCGCCCCCCGTTGAAGGTCGAAGGCCCACCCACTATGGAAGCTTTGTTAGACATGTGAGCCCTGAGCGAACCATTCTTACAATAAGTGTAATTGTAATATATATATATGTGTGTGTGTGTGTGTGTGTGTGTTTATTAATGAAAAGTCATCGATGTTTCACTCCCTTTCTGAAATTAAATGAATGAATGCACTATAAGGTCCCTTTATACAATTAGGGTTATGTACCATGGCCATCTTGATGGTCATATAGCTGTTGATTCATTAAATGGATCATAGAGGCTGGTGTTTGGATGAATATCTAAGGAGTTACATAAAGGACTCATCAAGCACCATCAAGTGATTGTTAAGAGATGATCTCCAGCCTGAGTAGGAGATGACAATCCTTTCTCACATAGGTTGATATCTGCCCGACCTCTTGATGTAGGTCCTCTGCATGGGAATAGTGATTCGTAGGTATCAGATTAGTTAGATCAATGGGTAGGCTTAACGAGATCGAGATAACTTAAGTCCCATGGTGAATGCTGTCACAGCACTGGCACGCATCCTCTGACCAGAGACATATGTATTACTATATGCGTGAGTATGTACATTTGACATACCAGTAGGTTGATGGCGTAACTAAGGTCTATACACCGGCGAGCGGGTGTGCATATAAGGGCATATGAGTAATACGATCTCTCAAAGGGATCATACAAGTTCACTTGTGAACAGAAAGACATGAGGTCACTCATGAGGTATTGGAATCAATCAAATTCCATGCATGGTCATCGTGCTTTGGAAGCATGACATGAATTTGAACGTATGATATATGTTTTGGGAAAGCATATGATCGATATCAACTCCCACTGACCAAGATTGAGAAACTTAGTGATCAAACGCTGAAGAAGACAGTGTAAAATTGATCTTGATCTTCAGGTTGACCATAGGTCTTCCAGTATGCAGGATGTACAGGTATTGGAAATACCTGAGGGTGATGTGATTATAAACGATTGTATAATTATGACGCTTCCATTCCGAGGGAGTGATGAAACATGTCTGGATTTTAGTGACTCCTCTTAGTAGAGAAGCAATCTGATCTTGGTCCAAATGTTGGACATTGGTCTGAATGAGATTCAGATGCAACGAGAATATTAGATCTGCAGTCTTGATTTAATCAAGCATCTATGGAAGGTTCGTAAGATCTGGATTTGAGATAAGATCTTAATATCCAAGTCACCATACGTGAAACAATACAATCGCCCTGTCCTTATCTCCAAGTATCTGCGGAGAAAGCACATTATTCCTGAAGAAGTTCAAGAATAATTCATTTAATGAACTACATATCCAAGCAAGAAGGACTCGATGATTAAATGAGATTTAATTATCAAGCATAATATGAATGAGATTCATATTGTGAGAATGATTATACAAGATAATTAAATGAGATTTAATTATCATGGATTAGAGAATGTGGATAATACTATCCATAATATTTGTGTATTATAAATATGATATATAATATACGTATATCGAAGAGAGAGATCTTTATGAATAACATTTCTTAATTATCACTGTGGATTGAATTCACATTAATTAATTAATTGGAAATGTAATTTACAAATTAGTTTGGGTTGTGAATACGATTCCTAAATTTTTCAATGGCATGATTGAAATATTCACAAATTAATTTGGAATTAATTTGGTGAAAATTGTTGTGATAATGGTTATTACAAAATTAATTAAAAGATAATGGATGAAATAAATGGGAGATAAAATCACCCCAAAAATAGGGGTGGCATCAACTATGGGTGACGCCCCTATTTTTGAGGGGATTTATTTATCTTCTAATTTCTGTTATCTTATCATCTCTTGATAAATTGATTTATGTTAAATTAAATTATGTTGATAATGTTGCAACACATATTTGATTTTAATATAAATTAATGTTTTTGGTTTTTAACCAACAACAATCTTGGCCATTGATTAATACATAGACCAACTTGACCGTTGGATCTATGTGTCCCATGGATTGAGATCTATTGGATCATAAACTAATATAAAAAGAGGGATAACCTAGCCTTTCAAGGTACATTATCAGGAGTTGTACAAGGTTACTACTCTCTCTCTCATTCTCGCCCTCTCTCTTTCACTCCTTCAAGATGTGGCCGTCCACCTTGCATTGAAAGGGAGACTCTTGCCTTCGCCTTCGACGACTCGAGGATCTCCTTCTTCTTTGGGGTTGTTTGCTATAAAGGAAGACGACGGATTTCGTTGGACGAAATCAAGGGATTCGATTGCTTGGATCTTCATCGAGGATTGCGGGAGGATCACGTTTCATCATCGCTACCGCAAGTGCGTTCTTCGTGGATTGGACTTAAAGACAAGAGGATCTCTTGTTCGAGATCTCACGATTACAACCACGCTCCAAGAGGTATTCCTTATACATTGTGGTTTGATGAAACGATCCGAGAAATATTGTCGTGATCATGTGGTTTCATCACTAGATTTATTTTTTTTTAAATTCTGTTGCATCTCGCGACTAGTGCGACTAGTCGCCTCGACCGCATATGATGCGATCAACACGCTTCCGTGATGCGCTTGAGGATTCTCACTATCCTTCAAGCCAGACCATACCCCTCGTGGAATGTTGATGCCCCCCCCCCCCCCCCCCCCCCCCAATCGCCGTCTGCAACCCCTCCTTATCGCCTTTGCCTGCAACAAAATTCTCTTGGGATATTATTCCCTTCTTTTTTTAATTCTAGTTAACTCTAACTATTAGATCATAGATTAGTTAGATTGACTCACTACAAGATTAGCTAATGAATTAAACTACCTGAAGGTTATGGATGTAAACCGGAGCATTTATTCACGGGCTTGGATGTAATTCGTGTATGTATAGGTTTTCTGGGGTAATTATGAAATTACTCAGTGTTATGGGTGTAAATATCCCTATTTTAATTTAATTTAAAGTAATATGACATAAAACATTTCTACGAGAGTGTATTTCAAACTCGCATTATGCATAACAAAAAATATCTCACGGTAGCTCTGTTACCATTACAACAATATTAATCAATTGTTGAGCTAATGATATAAATTATAAGTACATTATGTATATACTATCACATTGTGTCCGATCCAGTGCCTACATCACAGAGCTTAATATTCAGTAAGATGTTTTTTAAAAGTGGATTTTTTTAAATCTTATTTCTGAATTATCATTCTTTGGAGAGAATACAAAGTCTTTGAATGTGCGGTGTTATCATTTAATGATGCGCCAGAACAGCCCGACGACGTTCGGTAGTAGAATACGATTTCATGATACAGATGGGTTAAGTTGTATCCTTCATTTATATTTGTTTGATGGATAGAAATATGCATGATAAGGTGTGGTGGATGGTAGTTTGTGCTATTTTTGTTTATTTGGACAAGAAGGAATATGCGATAGAAGTTAGTTATGTTAGATTAGACAAGGGACATGTATTTGTATTTTTACATAGATTGACGATGGAGTGACACTCTCCTATCCATATTGACTCGAATGCATATGCCCAACACACTATGGGTTCGTTTGGTTGCAGGGTTGAGCAGGGTTGGGTTGGGTTGGGTACTATTCACAGGGGTACTCCCACCTCACAGTTTACTATTCACCCAGCCCTGTGAATAGTACCCAATCCTATCCAACCATGCAACCAAACGAACCCTATGAGCACGGATCCTGCATGCTGTAAATAGAGGGCGATGTCACCCGTTAGATCACGGTTCACATGAAATGGGGGTATTTTTAAGTTCTTACTTTGTGAACCTCTCGATTTTGATCCAGCGGCTCACGTCACCTCCCTCGTTAATATGATCGGTACCCTACAACCCACCCAAGCGAATCCAGCACTCTACGTCTGCGCCGTACATGGGACGGGCGCGCTTCTCCATTCCCGTCTCGATAAAATAGCCGCCCGAGACCAGAGTCGTCGGGGTCATTTCAGAGTCCTCGCTTCCATCGCCATGGGCACCGCCTCCAGACTCCTCGGCTCGTGTAGGGCGCTGCACCTCCGAGGTGGCGCCATCGCCTCCTCCCTCCTCCTTTCGCCGCCGCCGCCACTTCCAGCGCAGTGTGACCGCCTTCATACCGTCGCCTCGCGCCTGGGCGCTGAAGGCGGGCTCTTCAGGCGCATCGGCGGGCTTCGCACAGATTCTCCTGCGCCTTCTTACGACTCGGTATGATTGGATATCGTCTCCCATTTTCCCGCCCAATCTATTCAGAATGCGATCCGACTGGAGTTCCGGTGACAGAGCTGCGAGTGTTAGAATCCTTAGGTTCTGTATCGACGCAATGAGGAAGCAGATTCGCACAATTGATCATATTAGCTGCATTTAGCGGCAAGGGGGCGATCTTATTGTTTTTGCAACTTAACTTGAACATGTCCGGGTAGTTCAGCTCGAGTGATCGAATCATAAGTTTTTGTTAGGGTAAGGATTGGCAACATATATACAGTCATCCTCTAAAATTTTAGTTATTTTAGGAAATGATTTGGAGAGCGAAATGTAAACTTTAGTTGGTGTAATTTTAGTTATTTTGGGGAATGATCAGGGAGGGAGAGCCAAACGACTTTCGAAGCCCGGCAGAATAATGTTTCAAGAACCTGCTTGCCGAAGCCATCTGCGGAGAGGTTCCGATTAGCATGTTGCATGGTGCACCGGAGGCTTCCTGTTGGTGTGGTTAGCCAGCCTTTATTTTTTCCAAGCGCGTGTTTCAGAAGGAATGCTGTTTCGTAACTCCCAGATTAATTTAGCCCTTTCTTGGCAATCTACCAACAAACCACTTGGTTATACCAGAATTTGTCTCAATATAGGTGTCCGCATTTAATTTACAGTCCTAAGACCCAACGAAAAGGTTGGCTTTTCTATGCACCGGACAAGGTCCATCCCCTGTTTGTCTCAAGCTGCGCAGTTATATTGCACTGTGTAGATGTCTCCTGTCTATCGGCAATAGTTGCATCTTAACTCATTCGTGATATTTTATCGTGGTCGTTCTTTGCTCCTTTATCAGGATTCCACCACGCCTATGAATTACTAATAATAATACGTGCTCTTACAAGCAAAACTACGGCACAGTTTCCCTGCATCATTTTTGTTGAGTGCACATCTAAAAAGAAATATTGGTTTAGTAATAATGTACAATTAGACGCATCTCAATATAATAATGCAAAAGCGATTCTTGAGATCTTACTCTAGTTTATTTCCGTCAAAATAAGCTGGTTTGGTTTCTAGCAAGTTATTAACAAAACATACTTCTGCAATTGCCACTTGTGTTTTTTCCCATCCCCATGCATATGACAAACTAGTAACATACATGCACCTACATCTGGCGCAGACAGGGACATTACATGCCATAAAATGACTTGATTACTATATGTGATTTATTGTTTCATCTATCATCATTGATTATCTCTTTATCAGTAGCATGAATCAGGTGTAGATGTTTGTCACAGGTAGATTCTTCATTCTATGTCAGTTTGCAGGGATTTCAGTTACATCTGTAAATCTGTTTCTTTTTTTGTAAACCAATCGTTGATCAGTAATTACTTGAATTTTATTGCAGAATTTCCTTCAAAGAAGACACGCCTTTTTCTCAACATCTGCTGGTGGCTTGGCATCACCAAATACACCTGGAGAACCTAGCAAGATAACCAGTAGGGAGACAACAATCCAACCACTGAGAGAGGAACAAATAGCAGACGTAACAATTTTACGCCACCTGGCAAAGTACTTGTGGTCCAATGATAGTCTTGAATTTCGCCTTAGGGTGTTATTGTCTCTGGGGCTCCTTGTCGGCGCTAAGGTACTCAAGTAAAATTATTATATGCATGGATTGCCTTATCTATTAATTAACAAGGTGCAGAAAACATAATTGATTTGGTATCTATATTATCCGTTGTTTGGTTAATCAGTTATGTTTTTGTTATTATATTCATCTTAAATGAGGTTGGTCGATAAGTGTGGACCATTTTCAATATTGAATTCCCTCATCAATTTCAAGTTACATGTTTTGTTGTGTTAATTTTATACCCATGATATAATTTTTATCACACTCGAATTCTAATAACATGTTTATCAACCTTTGTCATGCTATAATCTTGCTAACTCATACGCCATAGTTACAAACTTACAATGATTAATTCCATCCACTTCACCATTAAGTTTACCGAAAATGTAAAAACATCATATTTATGTGTCTAATTGCTTCTTACTGGGATGGGGCTGCTTGGGGGCCCAGTTTTGTGGGCAACCTTTCCGATCAGCGCCAATCGGATTTCTTGGCTTTGCTGGAGGTTCTTGCGGTCTCGCCCTCGCCTTCTGTGGGTCGCGATCACCTATGTTGGAAGGACGGCTCTTTCTCCATTCGCAAGGCTTACCGTGCTCTTCTTCCGCCCTTGGTTGTGGCTGATGATTCTTTGCTTCGGGACTGTCAATTCTTTTGGGGTCTCAGGGTTCCCGAACGAATTGGCATCTTCTTATGGCTATTCCGTCGTGGGCGTCTCTTAACTCGCAGCCGGTGTTCTGCTCTCTTTCCTTCGGTTTCGCCTACCTGTGGTCTGTGCAATCTGGAGGACGAGTCTACTGACCACCTGTTCTTCCGTTGTGGGAAAACGCATGGCATTTGGGCGGACTTGGATTGGCTTGACGTCTCGAACTCCGCCTCCTTCTGCGGTTGCTTGGTTCGTTCTCGGGCGAGGAGTAGGAACGGCATTCTCACTTCTATTTCCCGGCTTTGGTGCATCTGGATTGCTAGGAATGAAGCCCTGTTTGCTGGCCAGCGATTCTACTCGGAAAACGTCCTCTTCTCTGCTTCACGTTTGGTCAGTGATTGGTCTGTTCCCTAGGGGGTCCTTGCAGTTGTGGAGGTATCGTATTGTGATACCTTCGGTGTTTTGGGCTTCTTCTCTCTCCCTTTTTCTCTCCGTGTACTCGCTGTAAGTCTGTTCTCAACTTTGCTTTTTTCAATAATTATGGGGCGAGCACCAACGAGTGCGTCCCCCGTTTTTGAGCTTCAAAAAAAAAAATTCGTGTCCGAAGGACCGTGGAGGCCTTGGCGTGCATAGCTTGGATGATATAAATATGGCCTTGCTCGGTAAATGTGTCGCTCGTATTTGGGGCGATTGTGACAGTATGGTGTGCAATCTTACTTGGAGGATCCATGAGTATGTACTTTCGTTCCCTGACTTCGGAGATCTTGGTGGTGCACCCTCATTTTTTTAGAGGGGCATATGCAGTGTGGTGCTGGATATACATCCTTTTTACGAGGCTTGTGGCAGGGATGCCGCATGTTTTCGCTTCTGGACAAACGATTGGAGTGAAGGCGAGGCATTGGACGCAAGGTTCCCACGACTGAAGGCGTTGGCAGAACATCCGGACTGCTCGGTGGCGGAGGTCTGGGTTGTGCATACCTTCTTTCCTCAGTTCAGATATGAATTCTCTGAGCAACGAGTGGAGGAGCTTCTAACTATACCTGCGGCGCTCGAGGAGGTAGCTGGATTGACAGAAGGGCAGGATTGCTGGATCTAACAAGATGGTTCATTTTCTGTTGGGACGGCTTACATGACTCTGAAGGGACCCATGATTTTCTATCTCGGGGGTTGTGAGGCGGACTGCAGGAGGATCTCTAAGTGGATGGTTCCATCTCCCACGAATGTATTCTTGTGGCTCTTTAGGAGAGGAAGAGTATTGACTGTTAGAAAATAGAGAGCATAAGTGGAATCAAAGAATAAAGAAACATAAACATGGAACACGAAGATTTTAACGTGGAACCCCACTTCCTAAAGGAGCGGGATGAAACCACAAGAGAATGCCTCAAAGGGCTGGTGTGTCTATTGCTTTTTTCTCAATGGATACATGAGGTTTGGGTCTCTTTATATAGCCTCCATAGAGCCTTTAAGTCCCGCCATTGGTATATGTAAGACTAAACATATGGATGGGGTAAATGGATCTCTCCAGGATCCATTTACCCTCCTATAACTCATATGGCGTACAACCAAATACTCCAACACTCCCCGTCAAGCTGGAGCATGCAATGATCAACTTGGGTAAACAAAAAGAATTTGAACTCACTCTACAGGACACTATTGACAATATCAACTCAACGCGTACACCTGCTGCTGTCGAGGACGTTGCTTCTCATGCCGTGTAGGTGAGGAGGACGAACAGGCTGGAGTGTGAGTCTGCTGAATCTCCTCATCGGAGAGCATGTGCTCTGAACTTCGCCTATCAGAGTCACTGCAACTAGAAATGAGTCTCCTCATCGGAGTACTCTGGTCCGCCACAATAATGTGGACAACTGCTCCGTCTTTGAAAAGGGCCGAACTGAAAAGGCTGTAGAAGTGCAATCCTTGTCGGAGTCCACGGTCGTTGGAGAATGGAGTCTGAAAGAAGTCTCCTCGTCGGAGAATCGGGTCTCTCCCATCTGGTACAGAGAATGGTACACTACTCTAGAGTATTCATGGTACCACATGAAAACCCTTGCCAACATGGCATAGGGAATGATCCTCTACTCTGGAGTCCCTATGGCTCACATGAAAACTTTGGCCGAAACAAGAAGAAGATGGGGACCACGAACAAATGATGGCATACATGTGCACATATGAAACGACCGCATAATGCACATGTCTAAAACTGACTCGAAATCTGGCATCGAGTCTGACAAAATCTCTGTAGATTCTGGAAATTGGCTGGTCTGGAGAATATCTGAATCTGACCTCTGAATCTGGAACAATACCTGTGACTCTGCGCTATACTCCCCCTTTCTTCAATACTTGTCGGAACACATGGATGTCGACCAAGCTGGGAGAAGACAAAGAAATTGAGGGAAATAGAACATGAAACTCGCGATTTTTTATCATTTTTTTAAAATGGCTGCCATGATTTTTTTAACACAAACTGTTCATTTTTTTATCAACTTTTCATTTTTTTATTTAAGATTTCTTTTTTTGCCTTTTTTTCACACGCATTTTTTAAACATGCGTGCGACTTTGTATTGTACACACCTTTTTCTTGAAAAATACACACACATTCCTCTCGACCCACTTGGGCCCAATATTTTAATATTTGACGCCCTCTTTTTTTTCCGGGCCACACTCCCCTTTTCCAATCCCTTCTTTTCCTTTTTTTTAAATATAAATGACCCATTTTGGGACCTACAGAAGCAATCTCCCTTTTTTTCTTGACGGCCCCACAACCGAAATGTGCTTAATTTTTCTTATAACAACCCAACCCTATTTAGGGTTCCCCCATACGAGAACCCTCTTTCACGAAGCCCCTCTGCCCCGATGGGGCCTACTCCTGTCGCCGCTAAGGGTTCCCTCGATGGGAACCTCTGATGTGCGCCGTCGCCTTGGGAGGGGGGGGGGATCCTGCTGTCGCCACGATGGAGGAGGGCTCAATGGAGCGCCTAGGATCTTGAGGGGGGGGGGGGTGTAGCGCTCCGCCGCGATCCTGGAGAGGGAGCTTGCTCCGCTAACACGTAGGGAGGATCGAGGCAATCTCGCACAGAAGGCTAGGGCACGTGCGGGGAATCAGGGAAGCGCCGGAGCCGTGTCATGAAGAAGATGCGGTAGGGTCGACTTCCTTTTCTACGTGACCTTTTTTCCTTCGATGGGATGTGCCGCCGCTGCTTCTAGAGTCGCGAGTATACATGGGGTTGCGCGCAGGTTGCAGTCAACCTCACCTGGCTGGGGAGGCGCTCGTCTGGGCTCGCGTGAGCACACGTGGAGAGGTCGTGCCTGTGCTGGATGCGACTGAAGAGGTCGCGTCGCCATCCTTCGCCTAGACGCTGAGGTTGCGCGTGTGTCGAATGCGGTGGACCAGGAAGGCTTCTTTTGGAGCTTGCACCGCCATGCGATGGGCAAGAGGTGTGCTGCTAGGGCTGATGCGGCCGTCCAATCTGTAGAGTTGAGCGCCACTGGAGAGAAGAAGACATTCATTGGGCTTGGTCGAGAAAGCCATATACAGAACCCAAGAAGGCATTTGCAGGTCTGCAGCCTGGAGAAGGCGTCGCCAACGCTGCCTCATGCGCGGCTGGCGATCATCTCTTGCATGGGCCTAGGGTTTCAGAGAAAAACTCTAGAATAAAAACTGGAACATATCTTTGAATATGATTTTTCAAGAACAATAACAATGAATCCAATAATCGATTCTCGAAAAAATAATGAACATAGAAGTCCCCGAAAATCGACCCGTTCTTATACCATGTTAGAAAATTGAAAGCGGAAGTAGAATCAGAGAATAAAGGAACATAATTATGGAACACAAAGTTTTTAACGTGGAACCCTATTCTCTAAGGAGCGGGATGAAACCATGGGAGAATGCCTCAGGGGCTGGTGTATCTATTGCACATTTCTCAATGGATACAGGAGGTCTGAGGCTCCTTATATTGCCTCCAAGTCCCACCACTGATAAATGTGGGACTAAACATATGGATGGGGTAAATGGATCTCTCCGGGATCCATTTATCCTCCTATAACTCATATGGCGCACAACCAAGTACTCCAACAATGACAAATGACAGATTTATGTGTTTCGTTCAGAGGGTTTATCCGGAGTGCCCTAGGTGCATGGAGGTAGTGGTGGATGCCGATCATCTCTTCTTCACATGTGGAAGCTTTGTGGAGATCTGGATTCGCTTTGGAAATATAGCCGCGAACTTTGACATTGTTTTTAGTTTCTGGTGCTCCATTGCGACAGATTGGAACAACACAAAGAAGGAGAGATCAGGGTGTATGGCTATGTTATGGGCACTTTGGTTTGCCAGAAATGGGGCGGTGTTTTGCCAAGATCACTTTTACACTGAGAATGTTGTGGCACATGTCAAGGCGATGAACGAGAGTTAGAATATGCAATCTTGTATTATAATTACATGTAACCGGCTTGTAATAACCTTTCGTGATAAATGGTGAAGTACTCAAGTTTTTGAGCATACATCTATACGGTACCGGTACATGTACTTTTTTCTTTAAAAAATTTATCAAGTTTCCACAAACTAGGCTTTAGGGTCTAGGGTTACATTCCTTTCTAGCCCAAATGGCTACCTCATAAAGTTGACTCCTACCATCTATCTGTGCAAGACTGCAACTAAACTGCCATTGCTTGTAACCATGACCCATAAAATCAAACACATTAACCTTTCCATCATAGCATCTCTGGTCCATTTGTCCCAACTTCTGCCAAATTTTCATACTTCTTTATCTCAACCTCACAAACTACTACCACAATGGAACCCCTTTATTGCCTTTGTCAACGTGTATCAATCAATGACTTTGTTGGTATACTTCTCGAGATCTCCATGGAGTTTGAAAACTTACAAAATCATGACTTCACATGTAATGCAACATTTCTGGATTAATCTTTTAGAACTTCTGGTTATTAAATCTCTACGCGCTTAACCTCTTCGAGAACATGTACTCTAGTAAGCCCTCCTTTCTCGGTAACTAGAGCGAGTCGAGAGACAATTCAATCTCGTGATTTGGTTTCCATTCTTTTACAATGCATGGGAGATTCCTCGAGTCAATCATGATCCACTCAATGCTTTATAACCTCTATGTTTCTATAAGAGTATATGAGAATTGCAACCCTTAATGTATAATAAAGTACATAAGAGTTTGTGTTTTCCAATTTACGTGTATCCTTCCTGATCCTAGCATCCTCTTGTATACAAGAGTTTATAACCCTATCCGGTTGATCTCATCGAGGATATACCAAGCTCATTTGGAGGGCTAGAAAGCATTCCACATATATTTATCGAAACCACTTGGCCGACAAGCTCTCTGAATTTGGCAGCAACCTTGTCATGATGCTTAGCGTTGACGTATCCTAGAGTTCGATCACGGGGAATTGAGGACATCGTTGATGTTGAAGATATAACTACCTACATTGACACATTCATCATCGCTTCCTGATCGTATAGAGGGTGCGTTAACTTTGACTGGATTTTTGTTAGAAGTATGTTGAGATAATATTGACAGAACGAGTTTTTTTGGGAGAGCTGATGTAACATTTCAAGGCTCCATCTATAACCATTAAAAGAATAAATGGTAAAAGGGTCTCGTTGAAGAAGAGACGAGAATCTAGACCCCTCCTCCTCCTCTAGGTTAGGAGTATTTATTCTTCTCTTCTTGCCTTTTCTTGATTGGTGTATTTTAGATTAATGTTGTCTTTTCCACCATGTTGTATGACCCATCTTACATCTATGACTGTTGTTGAGATATTAGTTATCTTTCTTATTGTTATCATATTATCTATTTTTTTGTCTTCATCTTGTAATTTGCCCAACGTGTTGCTCTCCCATATAAGAGAACCCTAGGACCTCTCAATAATGCAATACATTCTTTCTTTTCTACATTTTATCGGAGCGATGATCCTAGACCAGAGTTTCTGTTTCTCACCGAAGCCCTACCCTACTCGTCGTCCCTTTTCGAGTCGCCATCGGCTTTCGACCTCCCCTTCCCTGTCGCCGCGAGGCCCCTCAACCGTCGAGCCCAACAACCCTTGCGGGTAGCAAGCCGAGCCCTCCCAGGCCACCGCCGAACCTCCCAGACCGTCGTCAGTCTTTCCCATGCGTATCCTTACACCTACTCGCGCCTCTACACTTCTCCATGCACCTCTGCGGTTAGAACTGCGGTCTGAATCGGGTCTGATTTTGATCGGAAAATGTGATTGACGAGGATGGTTGTATGAGTCTACACGTACAACCAATGTCCGTATGATGTATATACTCATTCATATTGGTCTACTCCCTAGTTGAGTTTCGTTGTTTGGTTATTTTACCATCATGTCTGAGAATAAGTGTGATATTTTTTTGGTCTGGTGCCTTCAAGGGCTCGACTCTCATCGCTAAGATGGATGAGACCAACTGTGAATTGCGGTCCATGCAATTTCTCACCCTCATGCAGTGCAACAACAAGGAGCACATCTTGACAGATCCAGAGCCAATGAACAAGACCGGGGCCAATGCTTTTTAGAAGCAAGATGGTGCATATACACGTGTTTGGCTTTGTGGGATCCTCACCATAGAGATAGCCAATGATATTCTCAATTAGCCCACCGCCGGGGCGATGTGAGACACTTTGGCATCCACATATGCTCAAGCGAAGAATGAGGGCAAGATTCTTCAGCTACAATTCGATATCTACAAGGCCAGGTAGAATGGCTGTCCTCTGCATGCGTACTACTCTTCGCTCGTGCCATGCTCGAGAAACTTCATAGCTATATGCCTATTACGACATCTACTGAGCAATAAAAGGCACATAGGAACTCCACGATGGTCGGAGCCTTCATGGACATACTTAATACAGAGTATGTTGCTGCACGTACACTACTTCTCACTGGAGCTACCATTCCTCACATGGAGGAGGCCTATGGCCATCTCAGCCGGATTATCATGCATCTACACCCACTCCTCCACCTTCTTCAGTAATGATCGCTTCTCATGGTCGAGGAGGTACGTTCTAATCCAGAGGACGCACCCCTCGTGGTAGAGGCGGTGGGCGTCAGCGTGGCCCCTTCACTTACCATCGTCGACCTGGACATGTAGAGGATACATACTACCACAACCATGGATATCCTGCTTCTGGTCACGTGGCAGAACAGAGATTACTTCTGGATGATATTGTCTCTCGTATTCGAGAGATCATGACTCCTTCTGCAGGCATCACCACTACAGATACCGCATCCGCAGCCAGAGCCTCTTTGAGCTCCTCAGGCATCACTTATGCTTTTACTACTAGTAGTGGTGCATATATGACATAGTGCATATATGACATAGTGCATATATGACTCCTTCTGCAGGCACCACCACCACTACCTCCTATTTCGTAATTGTTGACAAACAACAATCAGTAAAGTCTGAACATTACATATATATGTATACATATACTAACTTGCAGTTAAGTGTTCAATCATGAAAGAGCGGCTTAAAACAATATTATAAATAAATATAAACAATTAAACAATTATTTAAGTGTTCAATCATGCGATCTCAATTATTTAATTAAACAATTATGACAACTTAAAAACGTAAATAAAATTGACAATTAAAATTAAATAAATATTTGGCCCTATATTCGGGGCCCACGCTGCATCAACTCTCCGCCGCTTTAAAAAATTTGTCTCCCGACGAATTGCTTGATGTAGGTGCGTCGTTGGAGAGTTCATCCATGAATTGTGGCTTCAATTTCCTCCCATCCGATTCTTTTCAACGTTACGTTTGTAATTCTTTTCCACCGAGGGGTATGACTGCAATTGTTCTACCCCTTCATCTAAAAGATAGCCACAATATAATTTGATTGGCAATTGGCCCTTTTGGTAAATCGTCTTGTGAGGAGGGGGCGGCCTGAAAATGTTCCAAAATATTTCACCCCAACTAAAATCCCTGTTAGGGGCTGAGATTGGAATATGAGATTTATGGAAATTTATTTTGCAATTTTTCCAATTTATTTCTCAATCCCTTAATCTCAGGGATTCGGGTCTTGAAAACCCCGATAGGGCTGCTCTCTTCCGCAACCAAAGGCGGCGGGGCGCGGGATGGGGAAGATCTCGGACGATGCGGTGGCGCGGGGGGCGGCAGCGCTGGAGAGGAGGGGGCACCGCGGGGGTGCGCTTGCAGGCGCGCGTCGCTGGGGGGGGGGTGGAGGAAGAATGTGCGGCACTGTCGGGGTAGGAGAACGGGAGGGTGGCGAAATGGGGTGGAGTCTCAGATGGTGGTGGTTCGGCAGGGGGTGGGCTGGGAAGCGGGGAACGGCGCCGGGGGGTGCTGGGGCTGCTGGCGAGATGGGGAAGGTTGCGAGTTCGAGGGAGAGGTGGCGGGCGGTGATGAGGGAGGGGTTCACGGAGGTGGGGGCGAGGTGCGGCGGCGCAGGAGAAGGGTTGAGGGTGCGCGGGGCTGGGTTAAGGAGGTGGCGGGAGAGATGGCAACGACGAGGTTGGGGCACGTGAGGGGAGGGAAAGAGGGTGGCGTGGGGAGGGGTTTGTTGGGGAGGAGCAGGGGCCGTGGGGAGGGAAGAAGACGCTGGGGAGTGGACAGGCGGGAGGGATGGGAGGCGGAGGCGCAGGTGGGACGAGGGGGGGTTGGGGGGTAGCCGGAGGAGGAGGGGAGGCCTGGGAAGAGGGCTGGTGGCGACAGGAGAAGTCGCGGGAAGAAGGGGCGCAGGTGGCTGATCCTCCTGGATAGCAATTGATGCGGATTGAAAATCGGCGTCGACGGCACATTCGCGATTTTCGTATTCCTCGTCCGCGGGGTCTTCGTCGAAGATGAGCCCTTGGTCCTTCTCTTCTCCTTGTTTAGTAATTGTATCAAATAAACCTTCGGTATGAATGAGAATACCTTCATTTTTTGCTTCGAAATCGGGTGGAATAGCGGTTGCACAGATCTGATTTTGGTCGTTGGCGGTTGATTCGTCGTCGAGTAGCGCATCCAACCATCCTTGCACCTTGAGACTTGACAAGAATCGTTTCTGGAACTTCCGTTGACGCGAACGCGCACGTGGCCCATGAGATATGCGGTTGATATCAAGCTTGAGACGCCAATATGCCACGGGATCGTTGAATCGTAGGAACGATTCTATATCCATGCTCTGATACCAATTGATGCGATTCCGAATTTGGCGTAGATAAAAAATAATAATTTTTTATGATGGATTTTTGGTAGGTGAAAGAGAGAGGTTGAGAAGAGAAAATAGAGGGGTTGAGAAGAGAAATCTCGTCGGTAACGAGGGATTGAAGGAGGAGAACCGCGGAGATCGCGTGGAGGGAGAAGAGAAGGAGGGAGATACTGAGATAAACTCAATTTTTTCATAATACTTCACTTAATAAAAATGCTGGACTACCCTCTCTTTATATAGGAGAGATGGGTTTACAAAAATAGTAAACTCATTTAAATTGACAACCGACTTGCCTAAACTGACTCTAACTAATTAATTGACCCAAATTCAAATTAAAATCTACGAAATAAACGTTGAGATCACATGCGATCTCAATTATTTAATTAAACAATTATGACAACTTAAAAACGTAAATAAAATTGACAATTAAAATTAAATAAATATTTGGCCATATATTCGGGGCCCACGCTGCATCAGCAACCGTCACAGCCACTGACACAATGTACTGGTAGTTTTTGTGGCAAGAACTCTTACTTCAGGAGGTCGCTGAGACATGCACAGAGCGTGACGGGTTCGAGTATTGCACCAGCTAGGCAGGGTCAGTTGCTTGCAGTGACCGATGAGCTGGCACGATCAACCGCTACTATCGTGAAAGGTATGGTCTTAGTCTTGGGCCGACCATTCCATGTTTTATTTGACTCTTGAGAGACATTCTTTCACCGTGTCAAGATTACTAGCTTCATTAGATAGAGTTGTAGAGACTCTATATCCTCTATATCACTTCCATGGACCAGGTGACCAGCTGATAGTTAGATGTTTGCCAATATTGATTGGTGGTCAGGAGATGGTTGCAGATTGTCTCCTACTACAACTTGATGAGTTTGACTTGATTTTGGGCACGGATTGGTTATCAACTCATCATGCTCTTGTTGATTGCTTTAGGAAGACAACTGTCTTTCGGATTCTAGACTTACCTGAGTTTACCTTTGTTGGTACATCACATGACTCCAAAATGGAGCACATTTCAGTGTTGTAAGCTCAGAGACTTGTTGACCAGGGATGTGATTCATATTTAGCATTTGTTCGAGAGACATCTGATCACGAGCCGATGACACATGATATCATAGTAGTATCGGACTATCCATATGTATTTCCTGATGAGTTACTACGGTTACCTCCCGAGAGAGAGTGATCGAGTTCGAGATCATATTGCTACCAGATACATAATAGATCTCGATGGCTCCTTACTGCATGCCAGCCGAATTGAGAGAGCTGAAGGTGCAGTTGTAGGAGTTACTTGACTTGGGATACGTGAGGCCGAGCACTTCACCTTGGAGTGCTTCTGTTCTTTTTGTCAGGAAGTAGGATGGATCGATGAGATTATGCATTGATTATCAACAATTGAACAAGAGAATGGTGAAGAACAGTTATCCTTTGCCGTGCATCGATGATTTGTTTGATTAACTTCAGGGATCTTTGGTATTCTCGAAAATCAATCTTCGATCTGGCTACCATCAGCTGAGGATTCTAGAGTCAGATATTTTGAAGACAACTTTCTGGACTCGTTATGGACATTATGAGTTTGTGGTGATGCTGTTTGCGCTCACCAATGCCCCTGCAACATTCATGGAAATGATGAAGAAAATATTCCGTCCATACTTGGACAAGTTTGTGGTGGTGTTCATTGATGATGTGCTGATTTATTCTCGAAATGAATGGGATCACGCGAATGATTTGAAGATTGTCCTGTACTCGTTGCAAGAGCACAAGTTGTATGCCAAGTTGAGCAAGTACGAGTTTTGGTTATCCCATGTTTCATTTCTCGGGCGTCACATCCTATCTCCTCCTAGCAACAATTACCTCGAATGGGTCCCCTCCCAGCTCCATAAAAGATGTATCAAGTGAATCTTATTTGAGTATTTTCTTTTTTAACTAGTTGTGACTTTTTCAACTCCAGTTTAAGGGGGAGTATTAGAGTATGATTTGAATGGGTAAATTCGATTTCTTCAAAGATCCGATCATACCACTTGCATGTTTTCTCCTATATGGCTATATCGCATATTGATGGGACTTTTTTGTGTTGGTGGAGCTATATTAAGAGATCCACACCAATTGTAACCCTTGAGAAACTTTATAGAAGATACATCCCTTATTGACTTCATACCGTGGTTTCATCCTGCTCCTTAATGAATGGGGTTCCATGTAAAATCATGTCTGAATTGAGTAGGAGAGAGATCTCATCAATGATGAATTGGTGGGACATGAATACATGATTCTCATGAGAAAGGGGTGTTTAATGAGGACAAGAAGTGCAAGGTGGAATGGCAATGGAGGGCATATCAGAAGTGGCCCAGGGAGGTGATTTGAATCATGTGACCAGGAAGTTCTTCTATGTTGTGTGTTGTAGGGGCGAAGACATTATCTATTTACTTATTGTAGAAGGTGCTAGGATCTGGAGTGATCGTGTGTTGTTTGAGTTTTGGTTAGGGATGAAAACATTTCGAAAAAGGAATATTCACTTCATCCAGTGTTGCAGAATTCGGTATTCTCTCGGAGGGGCCACTGAATAAAGAATAAGATATTTGGGAGAATATTTAGAATTATTCGGTTATGTATTTTTTATTATTTTAAACACATAATTAATTATATTTAAGATAACAATTCCTTAAATCTAAAAGATATGCTATAGATTTTTTTACTAGGAACATTTAAGTTATAGCTTCAGTAGATAAAATGATAATACGATTGAGTATGAAACCAAGCAAGTATCACAAAATATAACTATCAAGGTGGAATAACTAACTCAAGAAAAATGTTTGCAACATCAAACGTATGAAAAACTTTAAATCAAAAAGGGGCAAAGGCAGAAATTGTTCACACCATAAGATATTGAGAACAGTTCGCATCGCAAAATAAAATTTTAAGAGCCACTAATCATCATCATCGTCGTCCATAGGAACATCTTCTTCATCTTCGTCATATTTATCCTCATCTATTTCTTTTTAATTGAATTTATCCTCTTCCTTAAGTGTTGGTAATGCACTTGGGCTAGATTCAGAAGCTCTATTGCCACTATCGCCTCTTCTATCCTTCTTGGTTGCAATATGTCCTTCGCACCAGATGCATCGGCAACCAAGCCTCGAGTTAAACCTGGACTATGATAGACCTCATCTTCTTGAGCTTGCTCACCACTAGTCCATTCACTTAGGTGGACACGATCTTTTGAAGAAATTGGATCCCTTAATTGATCTTGTCGACGTTCTTTGAGATTGGCATTAAACCACACATATACAAGATCATTTATTCTCTTGGTGTCCAACTTTGTCCTTTTCTTTGTATGAATTTGAAATAAAGTTATATGCGAGTCAAAAGTATGTGGTCTAATAGAATTATTCACATAAATAGATCAATAGATTTATTACCAACTCAAATGTATGACAATTTTGCTCGCAACCAGAGGATGAGCAGATCAAGCTCAGAATTCTTATGACTATAGCTTGCATATGGGAAGTGCCAACCTCATAAAGAGTCCACCAATCTGCTGCCCAAGTATATAAGTCAAAAAACCAATATAAGACTTGCAAGACTATTTTTTTAACAATAATAGAGATTGTACATGGATCTAAATGTTCATCATTCGTTAAATGTGCCTCACTGCCATTGGCTTGCCAAACATTCCTTGAGCCAAATGATATCGAGGCGACTCCTTCCTAATGATGATGTCTTGGATATCTAAATATGGACAAAACTTTTCCATGCACTCCACAAAGCCCAACTTCATGACATGATTTGTTTTAAGCATGCTGCATTCCTTGTAAAAGAAGTAAGGGTTCAAGAATTATGCTCTGACATGCAATGGAGTATCAAGTCTTCCCTTTCTTTTGATATAATGGCATCAAGGAAGTACTTATAAGAAGTCTCTACACCATTGAATGATGCTGTTAGAACATATTCTAGGCCACAATATACAAAGCCCATGGATGGCTTACGATCTATATCAACCGCTCGTAGGAAGTGAACCAATGGTGTAGACACTTTAATTGCAAGTCTAACATGGTTCCAAAATGCAGGACTAAGACTATTGAAGATGCCCCTTGACCTTGTTTCGTCTTTGCCCATTTTGAACATGTCCATTCTTCTGATGAGAAATGTCAATCTCAATTTATCTTTTTTTCCCAAGATATTTTATAAGGTAAAAAATGTCGTTGCAAATCTAGTTTGTCCATGTCTAGCAATGGCTCTCTTCTTAATAAACTTTTGCATCATGCTCAGAGTCTTTGTGTGACGATATTTGAAAACTGTAAGTGCCTTTGTCTTTGTGATTGCACATTTCTCCCTGGATTCTTTGCTAATTTCCTCCAATGCAAGATCGACAGAATGAACATCATAAGATGTCCACCATTCTATGGATATTTTATTTGCAACAATCTTCCATTTTGTTTTCAACAATCTTCCTGCTGCTACATTGGAGGAAGCATTATTAGCTACAACCTATACAACACATTCTACCCCAACTTTTTTGATACACTTATTAATCAATTGGAAGATGTAATCTGCAGTATGTGCTCCATCATGTGCGTCTGGAGATTTCACAAAAGAAGTCCAAGTGAACAATTGATGCAAAAATTAGTAATGCTCCTTCCACGAATATCCATCCATGCATTGGTGATTATGGAGCATCTTGTCATTTTCCACATTTGTCGATGACAATTCAATTCATCTGAGACTCTCTTCACCGCCTTTTTCAGATTTGGACCACTTATCTTTTGCCTTGTAGGAGGTTTAAGGTCAGGACCATATTGCCCAACTGCCTCCAACATCTTCCAAAAAGGTTTCATTGCCAATGCATGAATGGAATGGAGGCCATATATGCTAGTCGCATACGTAATAGATGACTCTCTCTCTATGATTCTTGGAGAATGCATCCTTGATTGTAATCTGACGCATTCCTATATTTTCTCCTCATCAGCTCGTCTAGGTAGCCAACCATCTGCTTCTTCGCCTCTTCATTAACTTTCGAACATGGGCAAATATTTCCTCTTTGACGCAAGGTGTTGCGTAAATATGAAGATTCCACCTTTCAACATCTTCTTGCAAAGTCTACAAACAACACTGTTTGCATCCATCTGTTTTTGGAGATAACCGAATTGTCATGCATGATCACTCGACCGTGGTGGCATGTAATATGTTGCATTACTATCACCACAAGGTGCAACCATCTCTACATTAAAAATCACAATCAATCAAAAATCAGAATCAAACCGATGAAAACAACTCTTAATTCCCACGCAACTTCTTGTTTAGTTAAGAAATGTTAGAATCAAACCGATGAAAACAACTCTTTAATTCCCACGTAACTTCTTGTTAGTTAAGAAATGTTACGCCCATATTTGATGACATGCTTTTCCCTTTTTAAAGTAGATATCAGATGACATCGATCATTCCACTCGAGAGGCAAATAAGTGAAAACGAGTGCATGCAAATGGATGCTGAGTGGAGACCTCTCCATCTTTTAAAATATATGTACTAGTACTGCTAAAGAGGCACTATTCTTTATGCTGGAAAAATAATTCATTTGGTATTTGACATGCAACGATTCATATGCTATTCAAAAATAGGCTTGCGGTGCCAATGAATAGCTTAATATCACACTATAGTCGATGAGGGGATGCAAATCAAAACATTAGAATGGGAGGAGACTATAGATTGCATAAAAAATAGATTACAGACATACGTAAAATGATATAATGGATAATACCACATGCATCACCTGCAAGATCGTCGAGGCAAGCTTCACAACAAGATCTCTCTGACCAGCGACATAACATGATCTTCGAGGTGGCGGAGCCCTTTGATCAACACCGTTCTCCGATTAACAGTAAATGAAGCTCCATATCTGCGCCACACACTCGGAGAATAGTGAAGGGAGGCCCATTTGCTCGCTCCAGGTCAGCCTGGAGCCACTCGAAGGTCGATGATGGCACACAATAGCTCAAAGACTGGGTGGCGCAGTATCGGGGGTGGTCTAGAGTGAAATGGGGATGGGGGCATGGTTTTGAAGGGGTTTTGAAAGGGTTTAAGTTCGGTTTATTTTGGTTGGGTTGGATGTCGAGGGTTGATGGTCCAGACCAAGAAGGGGTTGTGGGGGGGGGGGGGGGGGGGCTAAGTGATGCTCATTTCCGACTATTTGGTCGAATACCTGATTATTCTGCCCAAACAGTTAGTTTAGGCGAATAATGTCCGAATTTCGATATTTTATTCGGCCACCCTTTGAACCGACTATTCGGCCTGTTCGATCGAATATTGCAACAATAACTTCATCTATATCGATTACGCATACAGATACAATTATGAGTCAGATATGAACTTAGGGAACCATATCCTAACATAATCGAATGCGAGTTCAGATCGAATATTCATCGAATACTAATCAGGATCAAATAAAGAGAAAATATGAATTGCTTAAGTACGAAATATGAAGTGACTTAAAATAGATATCATTACCTGTAATAAAAATATTTATCCAATCAATAAAAGTTACAGTTGCATTGCAGAGGGATTGCTCTATTGATATAGTTGTCAAGGGGTTGAATCCTACTGAACCTTCTTCTATTATGATTCTTACATAGTTGTCAAGGCAAATAGACTTAGTGGTTGTCAGAGATCGATTGAATGCTTCGATTTATATTTTGCTTAGTTGTTTACTAAGCACAATATTATATATGTATATGTATATATTATTTTGTATTCGGATATTCGGATCTGAATCCAAATCTTTTTGCTATTTCCTTATCCAAATCCACATTTGGATTTTTTTTACAACTGATATCCTTATTCAAATACGGATATACATATTTGGTATTTTTCGGATATGGTAAAGCGGATATTCTTCGGATATTGTAAAACGGATATTCGGATATATTCATATCCATTTTCATCCCTAGGTTTGGTGGATCACTTTAAGCATTTACGCAGGAGTTAGGGGTGACAACTGGAATTTGGCTTTTTGTGTTGGCATCTGTCAAAGATATATAATTATTTTTGAGGCCTAGGTTAAGGGGCACAGTGCCCCACTTTTCCTTTTCATTTTTATGATAAAAGACTGCGGGATTTTTTTGAAGATGGCTGCCGAGCTTGATTTCGTTGAGGGGTCTGCATCTAATAGTCACCATTAGTGCTGAAATAAAGTTGATTTATTGTTAAGAAGGCCTACATGCCCTCCTGCCTTCTCCCGCTATTTCTGATCTAGTGACCTGCAATGAGACTGCGAGTATTTTGGAGGGCTAAAGCTCCTTTTAGAGTGTAGGTGTTTCTTTGGCTTCGGAGACCGAGCCAGCTTATGATGAAGACTCACTGGGCCAAGTTTTCTCGTGATGTTGATGTTGCCTGCCCGCTATGTGATGAAAATCTTGAGGATATGGAGCACCTGTTCTTTACTTGTGATCGGGATAGGATGATCTGGAGGGAGATCTCCATTAAGTAGTTTGATATCACATCTTTGGAGAGTTTCTGGACATCCTTTGATAATGCTAAGGTCAAATCTTTTTAGTAGTAACTTTAGCCTCTTTCATTTTTATGGATGATCTACTTGGCTTGTAAAGGTATTTTCTTTTGCAATAAGAGGTTTTATTTAGAGATTGTTATTTATTATACTGACGATCTCCTTGAATCCTCTTTCTTTTAAGTTGGCAGGCTTTTTTGTTAATATATTTCCCACACCTTCTTTCATTAAAAAATGTTTATCATGAAAGTGAATGCCAGGAAAAAAATCTCGAGATAATAAAAATTATTGCTTTCTGATCATGGTTACGGTGACATCTTTATGGGTTTTATGATATATTCTTGCTTTCTGATTCATTGTATTGGCACTGGGTCACTTTCTAACTTTCTAGTTGAAATTGCTCGCAAGAATAGGTTATAAATGTTCAAGTCCCCATCCTGTTCAAGCTTGCTGTTGATTGGTTGTCAGTAGCTTCAAGTTCGGCTGGTTCTATGGTGGCATACACAGAAGCCAATCCTACTCTGCTGGCATTGTATGTTACTCCTGTTACTGTGCTAGTTGGCTATGGAATAGCACGTGCAGGGGCATCAGCCTGCAATGGTATCCTTTAAAAAAGATAGTCCCAACTGACCATCATAATGTATCTTCTGATATTCTCCAGAATTAAGGAACTTGTTCTTGCATGCATATCTCACGTACCGATATCCTTTTTACCATGCTCAAGGATACATGCTTTGTGGGTTGTGTTTTCTTACACATTATCTGACAGAACTACGCAATGCTGTGTTTTCAAAAGTATCAATGAGAGCTATCCGAACTATCTCCAGAAAGGTACCTCTTTCTCTAAGATCTTTTTGGCTTTAGAATATACATTTCCACAATTTGTTCATACCATAACTAAATTGTGTCACTTAGAGAATTTCCTTGGACATCTTTCATAGATGACTTGAATTATTTATTTTCACGTCTTTAAGTGTAGAGTATATTTCTTGATTTTTTGTGTATGTGTTACATTGTTGAATGCTATTCTTAACTTGTTGATTCCACATTTATTCAAACTGCCTAGTACTCCATGTGATACTATGCTCTTTTGAAATCCTATTACTAGGTTACTAATTTAAAATACGGTAATACCACTTTATTATTTGTTTATGATCTTGAAGCTCAGCATGATATCTACATTTGACCGGCAATCATTTTTATTAAATTGCGGGCTGTCAAAGGCATTAATGCCGTGCTTCCATTTTAGGAAACACAGATGCAAGTGAGTTGCTTTCTAGAGTGTTAAGATAGTTATGTTATTTTGTCCTGTTTTCTGTATTGTTTATTTCTATTGTCCTGTTTATGTAATTTACCCTTTGAGCTTTTCTCCTATATAAGAGAGCTCTAGGGTTAGATGGAATACATCTTGATTTTTTCCTTTCATATGGTATCAGAGCGATGGTCCTAGATCGGAGCCTGTGCTATATAATCCAATCCCCACCAAAACCCTAGCCGCCTCGGGCCTCGACCTCGTCGCCCCCACCGTCGCGTGCCTCAACCTCGCCACCGCGGGCATCACACGTGCTTCAACCCTGCCGTCGACGCCGTAGGTACTCCGCGCTGCAGCCTAGCCCCGTCGTTGCGGTCTTCCGCACCGCCTCCACGCATCCACGCATCGTCGCCCACGTGGTTACGCATTCACGCACCGCCGTCCAGCGCTCACGTGGGCTTCCACCATCACTGTCCCTTTACGCGTGCATTGTCCCACGGGTTCTTGGATGTCTAGGGTGTAACGTAAATATCTAGAAACACACTAGTTACCCAAAAGACTCTTCTGAATAATGGAAGATGTTGTGGTATGAGTCTACACCTACAACCATCTTCTTGTCTGTTAGTGTAGACACTGGTGTTTCTTCTTGCTAGCCCAGTCTTGAAGATAGTTGTCATCATGTCTGACAACAAAGTGGATGTCTCATTGATATGGACTGTTCATCCGTGTAGCGTCTTTTGGGGGGCGAATGGTATCCTTATTGATATCATCTACCCTTTTTTTTCCCTTTTCGTTCCCACTGTAAGTATTCTCTATCTAATTTCTTAATAATATGGGGCGAACACCTATGGGTGTATCCCCCTTTTTTGGAGTGTCAAAAAAAAAACAAAGTGGATGTCTCATCTATGGATGCCTTCAAAGGCCCGGTACCCATTGTCAAAATGGATGGAACCAACTATGAACTGTGGGCCATGCAACTCATGAGTTTGATGCAATGTAATGGTAAGAAGCATATTCTCACGACAGAGGAACTACGTGAAAAGACTGGGACCAATGCCTCATGGAAGGCGGATGATGCTTATGCTCGTGTATGGCTATTTGGGACTGTATCCTCGGAGATAGCTAATGATATATTGAGTCATTCTACTGCAAAGGCTATGTGAGACATTCTTACCGCGACATACTCTCCGACAAAGAATGAGTCGAAGATACTCCAGCTCTAGCATGATATCTTCACATCGAAGTAGAATGGTCGCCCTCTTCACACCCTCTACACCTCTTTGAGGGGTATGCTCGAGATGTTACATGGCTACATACCCTTGACTGCTACACCAGAGAAACTGAAGGCATACAAAGACTCTGTGATGACTGGGGTATTTCTAGCAGCCCCGGATCCGGAGTATTATGCAGCTCGTGCCCAGATCCACCCTGATGCTACCATACCTCTTATGGAGGAGGCGTATCGAAGATTGAGTAGACTATCTGTATCCTCTGGTAGCACTTTACAACACCAGACATCTTCTGCTATAGCAACGTCACGTGGTAGAGGTAGTCATACATTATCTCATGGCAGGGGAAATTCCACCCGCGACAGAGGAGGGGGTGTTCGACCCCGTCAATCGTGCACCTACTGCCACAGGCCCACAGGATAGGCCATTCTGAGGAAACCTGCTATTCTAAGCATGGGTTTCCTGCATCAGCCAGAGTTGCAGAGTAGGCACAACAGACTGGAAGTTCATCACTTGCGTCTAATTAGATGTTTGACGAGCTTGTAGCACGATTGAGAGAGATTATGCCTGGCACGTCTGGATCCACTAGCTCTCCTTCAGGATACTCAGAGGTCGCTGCCTCACCATTTGCTTCTACATCAGATATAGAATATGCTTTTACTAGTTGCTACAGGGCGCATCCCATCATCTATGTGGTAACAGAGGTCAGTTTTGTGTTTTTAGTCCTACTCAGTCTGGACGATCGGTTGTGATAGCAGATGGATCACATTCCCCTATCACTCGTCAGTGGGGGGTGCAATTGACGTCTACATTGAGGCTTCCGTATGTTTTATATGCTCCTGAATTCTATATAAATCTATTATCAATTAGTCAAATCACCAGAGATTTACATTGTCGTGCCATATTTGATCCATTTGCTCTTGTGTTTCAGGACATACTCACGGACAGAGTGATTGGAACTGGCCATGAGCAGGGGGCTTTATAGACTAGTGTAGTCTCCGTATGCTAGCACCTCTTTTTCTCTCCATACTGGATCCGTTTCTCCATATATATATATATCATTTGCGATTTGGTCATCTTCCTCTGCAAAAGCTGATTCACAGTTCTTCCTCAGATTTCTCCTCGCTCCACTTTTAAGTGCGAGGCCTATCAGCTTGGGAAGCATCATCGATCCACTTTTCAGAGTCGTTAGGGTCCAAGTAGTCATGGTCTGCTTGAGTTGTTCCATTTCGATATTTGGGGTCCTAGTCGTGTCCCAGATCATCAGGGACATAGATTTTATCTTGTTGCGGTTGATGAATTTTCTCGATTGTCTTGGGTTTTTCTTCTTAAGAACAAGTTTGACGCGTGTCTTGTTATTCAGTCTTTTATTAATGAAATAAAGAATATTTTTTCAACAAAAGTCAAGTTCGTACGTTCTGATAATACATTAGAGTTTGCAATACTCAACTTTCTCAATTTCTTAAGTCTCGTGATATTGTGCTTCATACATCATGTGCATATACTTCCCAACGAAATGGGGTGGTCGAAAGGAAACACTACCATCTTTAGGATGTTACCAGAATCCTTTTGATTCAGAGTTGTGCTCCTCGTTCTTATTGGGGAGACGCGGTTCTAATTGCTTGTTACCTGGTTAATCGTATTCCTTCTTCGGTTCTTGGGGAGAATATCCCGTTCTTGATCGCATTTCTCGAGGCGGATCTTTTCTCGCTTGCGCCTTGTGTTTTTGGTTATGTAGCATTTGTTCATCAACTCTCTCCTGGTCTTGACAAGCTCCCTCCCAAAGCTGTAAAATATGTGTTTGTTGGTATTCCCAAATCCAAAAGGGCTGTCACTGTTTTGACCCTGTTCGACGAAGGTACTATGTCAGTGCTGATGTCCATTATGTATTTTTCTCCAACATGTGACATGCTTACTCCTTTAGAGAATGGAGAAGAGATCTATATGCCTCCTCCCCCATCATTACCATGTTCTACTCCCACACCGTCATCTCTCTCTCCGCCTCCACCACCACCGCCTCCACCACCACAACTGCCTCCACCATCGTCTCCTATTTTCTTTCCACAGGTCTACCAATGAAGTCCCCATGCTCATGCACCTCCTCCATCATCCAGCATGTCCAAGGTATGTACTGAGCATTTGAGTTCTTCTAATGACACGGGTGATTTCCATGTACAGACTGAGGTACATGGTGCATATACTATCTCTACTACTCCTGCTACGGATCTGGATAGGCCTATTGAACTTCGACGGCACAAACAAGCATGCACTATGCACCCCATTGGTTCTCATATTTCCTTGGAGCGTCTTTCAAAGGACTTTCAACGATTTGTTATGGGGTTATCTACTGTAGAGATACCACGTTCATATCAGGAGGCACTGCAAAGCAGTCCGTGGCGTTTGGCAATGGAGGAGGAGATGGTTGCTTTAGAGTCACGAGGTACGTGGAGTGTGGTCCATGCTCCATCTGGCGTGTCTATTGTTGGGAGCAAGTGGGTATTTACTGTGAAGCATCGTGTTGATGGTACAGTAGACAAATATAAGGCCTGGCTGGTTGCTCATGGGTTTACCCAGACATATGGAGTGGATTATCAGGACACCTTTTCCCCTGTCATGTGTCACTCTACCTTGCGGATCCTTATTGCTGTTGCTGTGGTACGTGATTGGCCACTTTTCCAATTAGATGTCAAACAAAGAGGGCAACTCGCACCTCTTTTCCACGGAATCCAGTTCAATTTAACATGTGAATTAATGGGAGTTAAACACAGGGTTTATGGGGTAAGGGTTAGTAAGTTTATGGGGTCGAGGGGAAATTAGGTTGTTTCAATGGTCGTGGAGGTAATTGACGAAGATTATAGGGTCTCCCGGGTAAAAATCCCTTTCCATATATATAGTATTTGACCCATATATATATTTTTCTCCTTATTACTTAGAGATCATATTAGTGGATCTTGATATTGATGATGTGTTTCTGATCTGATCCTTGATTTTGCCTAATTTCTCAAGTTTAGTGGATAGTCCGTGGTCTTGGTCTGAGGGTGACCTCACACTATGACTCTAAGGTGTGAAGAATACCTTAGGTTTGGGGTGCCTTCGTAGGCATGCGGTGGTGTGTAATGCATCCTAACTAAGCTTCCAACATGTCCACTAGCTTATCTATTACGCGTAGTAATAGTTCTAAGATCTGATTAGTTGTTGATGGTTGATGATTGATGATAAATAATGATTCCGTATCAATCTTAACTGTAGTCAACTCAATTGTAACTTATCTTAACTCTCATGAAAATTAATCGTAATTGATCTCATCTTTGAGCCAACTCAACTGTAATTGATCTCAGATGTTGCCATCGCTAAGCCTATTGGCGGAACGATAATCAAAACTCAAGCGGTGAGGAAGTCTCCTAAGAGACCCTTTCGTCTTGCCCTCTAAGTGGAAGTGCGATCCAGTATAGGGATATGTCTACTCCAAAACTACGCCACTGAGACGGGTGAGAGAAACTCTTCAGAAAAGTCACTTTAGAAACCGGCCCGACCGGTACGGGCTAACGAGCTTGGAAGAAAAACTAAAATCGAGGGTCCCCTATACTAGGTACCCAAATCAAAAGGTCAACGAAACAGATCAAAGTCGAGATTTCAACGAGGGGTAAACCACCTACGAGCTTGCGTAAAAACTGTGAAAAGAATCGGGATACTGGACTCACGCATTAAGCGACCGCTGCCCTAACTGGGCTTCCTATGTCCCGCCTAGTTGAGGGTCACCGCTCCCTCGCACGGTCAGGAGTAAGGGTCACCGTGATCGACACTCTAGATTATAATTCATCACTAATTCGTCGTCGTCTTTCCCCTACTTGACTGCACATCTCTTCTTAAAGTTCTTTTTGTGGTCGACTGTACTGATGTAGATCATTTGTTCAATAATTTTATTAACAGTATTCAATAGATAGTAGAGAATGCCTAAGCTATTCACTTATGAAAATGATCAATCCTTGCGGTCATATATTATTATTTCTAAAATTATAAGTCTAACGACTATTCATTGGATATGGATCTAAGTTTAATTAAACGTAGAAATTTCAAACTTTTCTCATTTATATCATTAGATTAGTGGCTACTTAGTAGATCTGTAAAAAAATACTATTGAATGTTGTAATTAAAATGAGGATGTTTTACCTCAAATTAGTCGCCTAAATTTTGTTTGTTCTCTGATTTGCCTTACTCGATTGTTCTACAAGCTTATGTGATTTAAGTGATTTTAGAGTGACAATCGGGGGCGCTTCTTCCAGTCGTACCACGAGCAATAGAGTGTTGAGATCCACGTCGTAATCATCTACTGCAATACATGTACGTCCTTCTCTTTTTCACCTAAGGATTTGACATCATAATATATATTTTTAACTGCTCATTCTTTTGATGTATTTCCACCAATATGATCCAACTCATATACCTCTTCATCCTTCTGATCATCCTGAGATCACATTGGATCTATTAGATCTGAGTTTGATCCCATCTTCTTCATCTCCCTATTTTCACTCCGCCCTCTAACTTTTGAATCTTAAGGAGATCCTGTTATGCATGTTGTTATGTACTTAAGCTTGATTGATGGACAAAATTGCTGTAATCGAGACTATATTATTCCTTTTTGTTAATATAAAAATTGTACTTGATTATATTTCTGTAAAATTGATTCCAACTAAAGGAATTTGATTATCTACTTTAAAGCTAATACATCAGATTTATGTAAAATTGATCTGGGAAGATCTAAACGAATTTGATTTACTTCAAATTTAATATATTTGATCTCTGTAAAATTGATCTGGGTAGGAATAAAAGAATTTGATTATCTATTTCAAATTTGATATATTAGATTTCTGTAATGATCTGGGTAGAAACCAAAGGAATTTGATGATCTACTTCAAATTTAATGCGGATCTAAGCAATCCGAAAATGACCAGCATGGGCATGTGGTTCTGCATGTGCTTGTGACTTCAGAGAATTTAATTGCTAAACATCTCCTCTTTATCTGGGATACATTGAACTTAGTGGTTTAAACTCCTGATGTGTCATCTGTTCTAAGATCGTATTAAAGTTGTTATGAATTTGTTGAATCATCTTTTAAAGTTATTTTGGTTTGAGGATAAATTTAGTGCTCCGATTCTACACAGAATGACAGAAAATCTTGAATTTACAAGTACAACATGAATATGGCAATAATAAAGTTTAAATGCCGTAGAGGATGATCCTAGCCCTATTCACCAATCCCACATCTTTCTCATCGGAGTATAAAGGAAGAGTTTTGAAGTTGTTTTTTAGAAAATTACGGATGACAACCAGAGAAGGGCAGAAATTGTACTTTGGATCTCAAATTTTGAGAGATTAATTTGCATCCATGAAGCCCCAATTGGTAGAGGAGCAACAGTTGCATCTCAACTCCAGCTGCTGAGATTGGTAGCTACTTCTTGGAGCTAATGGCAGGAGCTTGGGCTGAAGACAGCAACAACATTGCTGCAGGAAGAGGGGCAGCAACTTGAGCTTGAAAGATTGCTGGACAACAGCAGCAGGAGGAAAAAGGCCCCTTCGGCTGTGAAGTTGAGAAGAAATGTGGGGCAAAAATGGGAACGGGTTTGGGGATATTTAAGGAGGTTTTTTTGTTGATAGAAATTAGGGAGAGTGAGGCCTCAATAGTTGGCAAGTGGAGAAAATAATCCAAGTAGAAGGGCTGCTGGAATCTGCTGTATAGAAATAAAAATTTATTTATTTATTTTTTAAACCAATTCGTTCTTTTATTTGATATACAAAAGTTGACCGTCGTGCCTCGATTCTCGGATTTGGGTGCACAATGGCTTGTTTTGATCGTGTCTAAATGACGATTAATATGAATATAATATTCGGAATTCTTGATATACAGTCTCGATTTGTGATTAAATTTTGTGATGTTAAAGTATGAAACGACCTCCGATCGACAAACGGTTGATTTTGTTGGTCTTATTTGTTCCGTGGTTTCCAATTTCGTGATGCAGCTTTTCTGTAGCAGACATTACGATGCGATCAACTTTTGATCAATTGCACCGAACGTCTTTTGATATACGATTAATTGATCGATTTTTGTTGTGTACTATTGATTGGCAATTTTATTGGATCAAATGGACCTTAATTGGGTCGGGTTCGGGTTTATTGGGATCCGGATGTTACAATTTGAATCCTGGTCTTTTAGGTGGTAGGCACACTGCACTACCAACAAAGTGTTGAAGTGGGTTTAAATATTTTTAATTTTGATTGATATTTTAAATATTTTCAATAGTTTCTGCTAACTTCATGCTGGAAGAAATTTATATTTTAAATATTTTTAATTCAAAGTATTCAACGTGAATTTGGATATGTGATGGTTATCTGGATAAAGACTGGACGTACCAAATAATCCAATCACACCTTAATAGAGACCTGTTTGTTCTGTTAATCGAAAGTTAATCTAACGTCTAACTTATCTGCAAAGCATTTCTTTAATATCTATATACCGTTAAATATTTGTCATGTACTTACCTTTAAATATTTGTCATGCATTTACTTTCCAATTGCTATCTAGTGAAGGGCTGACGTATCTCTGGTTTGTAGGTTTTTTCCCACCTCCATGAGCTTGACCTTCAGTATCACCTCAGGTGCACGACTAAACTAAGTCATCCGTTTTCGCTTGCAAGAAAGGCCAGTGTGTAGTTTACATGTATACATATTTTCACATTAGTTGAAATTTTCTAATGCATGACATTAGACGGCTACTTATAAGTAGAGTTTTATAATTTTACTTGCCATGTGGTGTGCAGGATGCATTGCCACATGCTAACTTCTCACTCGTTGTCAATAATGAACTCATTATAATAAATTAAACTAGGAAAGTACTACCCGCGCTTTATGCTGAAAATGTTCTTGGTTTTTTAAGGGCCTTATGCTGGCCTGATCCCATTTATGATTGTATAAACTTCTCATATCAATGACTGCACCATGGTGAGTCCCACCTTGGGACCTCACCCTTTTTTTAGAAGTTTTACCCACGCTTCACTGTGGTGGGAAATTTTATTTGTGATACATGTGAATCTATCATTTTGGGATACACATGCTGATGGTAAAAATTCAACATAATCCTACTCATGATGCAAATATTAAAATTGGAAAACTATAGATAGAATGATTGGGAGAGAAAAAATCTGGCAAAGCTCGCCCTAATGGCAATTCTCAGCAATTCCAGAAAAAAACTGCAATACCCTGAGATCCAAAAATTTCATGTAAAATTTACGCAAGAAGCTCCTTATGCAAATGATGATTCTTTTCCTAAATTTTATTGTTTTGCCGCCTTTTTCTTTTAAGGTAGGTATTTGGATTTTGTCCTTTGGTTGATAAAATCTCCATGTGCAACCCATCCAGAACTATCAATTTTATAGTTTTGTTGCCTTTTCCTTTCAGGAAATATCTGTATCAAGATGCAGATATTTTGCATTTCATCCCTTTGTTAATAAAATCCCGATGAGCAACCCATTCAAAACTATTAGTTAATAAATCCCCCACGAGCAACCTATTAAAACGGTTAATAAAATCCACATGAGCAACCTATCAAAACGGTTGCCCACAGCAACTATAGATAATAAAAATGTACATATCCATTTGCAGAGATGGACTTGCACTACATTCAAGCAACCTTATTAAGAGTATGCATAAGTATTATATACAATTAGGCATATCATAAATATGTACTTTAGTGGAGGGTGATTCAAATAAATTTCAGCTAACTCTTAATGATTCAAATTTATTTGCTTGCATTTTCTACTCAAAGTGATATCCATCCATCCAGCTTCTCTATCACAATGGAAATGCATAATGAGACATTCCATGGTATCGATAAGTCAAATCAATGTCCGCAAATGCGGGATTGATTGAATCGTTAATCGGCAATGCTAATAATTTCTCGTTGTAATACAATTGATTAACAACCGATCAGATTCTCAACAACGATATCTCTATGAAGAGATCGGGGGTAAATTAACCTGGCTAAGTCCATGGTCGAACACATGGACACATACTCCTAGTTTATTTAATTGAGTTCTATATACCTGAGTAAAGTGAATCTAATGAAATCTATGTCCCAATAAGACAAGATGAATGCATGTATTTTTATCATTTTTTTCTAATGCGAGTAAAATCAATTAAGTGCTACAAAATGAAATGTGCACATAAAACACAAACGCACAAGCAATACACTAGAAATGCTCCTTAAATTAAATCCTAATAAGGATATCAGATAAATGCACATTTAATCTCGGTTAAGGAATCCAATTTATAGTTCCAACTCTAAGTATTCATTTTACACTCAACTCAGAATATATCTAAAATGATGAGTATTATTTAATAGTTAATTAAGTGATTGATGAAAGTTGTTTACTTGGTCACTAATTATCCTTTAAACACAACCAATAAATTAAGGTTTAATCATAAATTGGAAAAGATCTAAGATGCCATAATGATACTCAAGAATTAAGTTCAACAATAAATGTACTTCTCTGATTAATACATGGACATTCAATGATCAAATCAAAGAACAAAGCATTCTATCAATAAGATAACGAATATAGCTTTAAAATGAAACTAATTTCATTCAATTTGGAATTAACGTGCTCTAGATATTCAATATTCAATCCAGAGGCACAATTGCAAATAAAACATAATTAAATAACATAAAACTATCACACAAAGGTCCAAAAAGGACTAAAATACAATATTGAATACTTGTCGGGGCCTTATCTATAAATTAACTATACATGGACATATTTCTGCAAATTTGAAGATTTGGTAAGGGTTTGCTGCAATTTCTCCAGAATGTCACACACGAGGCACATGTGGCTCCAGGTTCGAGCTGTAGTGTAGGCTCGGGACAGGTGGCTCCTTCTTGTGTTTCGAACTAGACGTGGGAGACCGAGGCTTCTGGCGCGGAACGTTAATTCGGGGGGTGCTCCTGGGCCGTAGGATTAATATGATCCTACATCACCTGCTTCTCTTCGACTGTAAAGGCTCCGCCTCACATGGTGGCGAAGGATGGGCTCCGACGAATGATATCCTCCTCCTCCCTCGTCGTAACAAACCGCTGAAGGTCGGAGAAGGAAGTTGTTGGTCTGTTGATAGTGTTGAAGGGCTGAGGAAGTGGCTGGAGTGGTTGGAGTAATGAAGTGACGCTTCCTCATCAGAGGCGAAGGAGAAGATCAGAGATATCTTGACTCTTCCGATCAATGAAGTAAATGGTCACCTGCATGAGTTAATAGCATAACCGAAGTGCATGGGCATGTAAGGCGAATAAAAAAAGGTTGAGTGAAGGGCGGTGAGACTAGTTGGAGGTGATGCCTTATTGGGTTGATCTCCTATGCAAGGAGATACCTAGATCGAGATGGAGGAGGTTGCGAAGAAGGGAAGGGTGATCGGAAGGTGTGCGTGAAGCTCATTGGTGATCTTTGAAGGTATGTGCCTACAGAAATGAAAGAATGGAGGTATGTGCTTTAATGGATAAAATGGTGAAACAAAGAAGATGAAAACTGAGATATACATGAAAACAAAGAAGGGCCATAACTTGAATCCGTGCCTGAGATGATGCTTATATGCTTCATAGTTGTTGCTTGGTGGGCCTGGCTAAGGCTCAAAGCTCAAGCAACGTCAACGGGATGTGACAACATCACTAAACCTTCGGATCTCGCCAGAGGACGAACCTCGGTCGTCGCTCAAGTCTACACACACTCTCTCTGTCATTGAACATGAATGGGCCCTGAGGTCTCTCGCGTAAGGACAGATCACCTGGAAGTTGACCGGAGATGGGGTTTTTGTTTGCCCTCTCGACTATTGAAGGAGGTGATTTCAACCAGCTCCAGTTGCCTCACGTGAAGAGGAGGTTAGAGTAGAAGGGTCAAGCGTGGATAACCGTTGATCAATGATAAATTTGGTACCAGAATAGTAGCGAAAGGCCACGTTGGCCGGTGAGAAGAAAAGGTGGAAGTTGGGTAGGTCGACAGGTTGCGTCGCTTGAGGAGGCCAACCTTCGGAGGTTGGAGATGGACTTGGGCCGTTGGATCTTGAGATCCAACGACCCACGTTTCGACGTGGTTGAGACTTTGCTAGCCGCTTGATAAAATGATCAAGCGGTTGAGGACGAGGCAGAAATGAATGAGCATGAGATGTTTGATCTGAAGATCGGATGGTGTAAATCAAGTGCAGGGCGAGAAGACAAGCCGGGTGATAACGCGGGTTCGACCTGCGGTTAATGATGATGTCGGTGTAGAAAATCACAAAGAGGGATCCACGTTGATCAAACAAAAATCAACGAAAATAGGAGAGAGAGAAGTGAAGTGAATCGGCTTCTCTCTCCTATTTTCGTCTACACTATTTATTTTACCAGGTAAGTGTGCCTAGATCGAGCTCAAGGAGGCCGAATATTAAAACCTCGGCTTTTGATACAAGAAAGAAATCTCAAAAATACTCTTTATTCTTGATTTTACAAAAAGACTCAGAAATTGACTCGAAACGAACTCAGGATTGTGAGAATCAGATGGACACGACAAAGCTATGAAAAATCACAGAAAAATAAAGAAAAGTATCTTGGGTAGTTATGAAGTTACCCTAAAAAAATCGCGGAAAAATACGACAAAATCGAGGCCCAAACAAAGGCATCTTTCACCGCACCCTTTCCCGTACAATGCTACTTGAGCTTTGCAACTCGAAGGGTTGGGGGTCTGGGGGGGGGTTAGGGGGGCCCAAAGAGAAAGACTCTCCTGGCGCGCCCGCTTTGGCCGGGGGGTGCAAGAGGGGGGGTTGCACGAAGAAGTAGCCTCCGCTTGTCCTTAACTTAGTTGCTTTGGCGCCTATGTTGAAGAAAGGTTTGGAAGAGTTCAATGGCGCAGGTACGGCATGAAGCTTGTGGCTCGAATCGGGTGACAAGCGCGGGGTATAACTGCAAAAATATAGTTCTTTGTTCTGTTACAAAAAGTCCCTCGCAGGGACTGAAATGCAAAGAAAATAAAGTTTGTTACATTTAGGTCCCTGCACAGGGACCTAATTTTAATTTCTGAAAACTTGGGAGCTCTTTTGAAATTCTAGAACTGTGGCGAATTTAGAATGCAAAATTTCTACCCCTTCATTTGACGGTTGAAATTATATCAGTTCTCACGATCTAGACCGTCAGTGGGCACCATATGTCAGAAGCTTGTGCTTTCTGACGTTCTTGGCTGTTCTTCTTGTTCTTGAGAAGCAGACAAAGAGACTGAATTCTCCGAATTATCTCTGGCGATCCGATGGATGCTTTGGCCTCCTACGGGCCAGAGGGGCGACTCCTTCACCCCTCGAGCTCGCTTGAGGTTGAGCAGCTCCAAAGGCGTCGGTGGGCGGCTATTAGGTGTCGTCAAAGGTGGTGGTCAGTAAAGTTTTGCATCTGATGAACAATATCCCTTGATCCGATCGTTCTTCGATCTTTACAGCACCAATTGATGGTTATTGTGCTCCAGATGAAAGATTGATCTGCAATGAACACAATCTTGCTCGATTTGCACGCAAATCGGCCAACAAATTTAGGTATTTGCATATCGAATGAATGCTTTCCAGAAAATGCAGAACTAATAACATGCGACAAATGAAAATCAAGACTCGAATGGAGGGCGTCTAATGAAGATGCTTGAAAATCCTAATTAGGCTCTTAATGTTGCTAATCATGGCACGAAATTCGGGAAAGAAAAGGTAAAAGGTGGATGAATGATCTGGGGAGTTGAGGAGTATTACCTATGATTGTTGCTCGACGGCTGATCTTTGCCGGAGCTCCACGCGCGCGAGGCGGTGATGCAAGGCAGTTGGCTGCCCTGGAACTCTCCTCCGATGATCCTCCTTCCACGCTGGGCGGCTCTCAGGTGCTGTTACCACCGTAGGTGGCCGGAACGAGGTTAGGAAGGTGAAGAATCGATCAGGTATCCGGAACTGGAATTTTGCCGATGTTCAAGGGCTTTTATAGGTAGATCGAAAGGAAGTTAGGTATAGATCAATGGTGGGCGTGAATTAGGGTAGTTTGGAGTAGAAGATTGAGGGTTAAGATCGAAGGAATATGTTAGGAGTAACACGCGAAAATGTGGTGAAGAGAAGGCGTTGGAACCGATCCAACGAACTGGTTCTTGAAGAAGATGAACCAGGTGCTGACACGTGTCAGCTCTTAGTTGGCCAGATATATATTATACAATATAAATTAAGTTATAAATAATAAACGACATTATTTTAAATAAGTATAGAAACAAAAAATATAGATAATCAAGTTATCTAAATTATGGCGTAATTACTTTTTATAAATAATGAATATTGTACGAAATATAAATATTATATTAATAAATATTTATAAATAATATTTTATAAATAAGTTTTGTATTTTTAATTTAATAAATAAATAATTAAATATTAATTTTGTATTTTTTAATTATTAGAATAATAAATAAGGTCTTTATAAATTTTTATGGATTTTAATAAATTAGTTTAGATATATTAATAAATACGAGTATAAGTTATGTAGTTCGATTTCGTCTATAAATTAGGCATTTGGATTTTATTAAAATAATAAGTAAGCTCCAAAATTCTTAAATAAATCATGGTTAAAATGCAAGATCACGAAATAATTAAAAAATATAAAATTAATAAAATAATAAATAGTATGTTCTAAATAAAATAAATAGCCCAGAAACCCCGTTGTCATTAGGTCCCAAAACCGACTTTTTGCAAACGGACTCTGATTTTAATGAAATCACCTCCATTAATCAGAGAATATTATTTTATGGACTTTAAAGATGAGTAGAGTGAAATTGGAGTTCGTACGAGAAAGTTATGATGTTCGGAAGTTGTGAATTTGATAATTCGAAAGTTGGATTTCTTGGCCTATATACAATATATTTTTTTTAACTTATATATATATTTAGAAATAATTAGGAAAAGAGTTCAGTGAAAAATATGTACATATGAATTAATTAAAAATCAATGAAGATTTGATATTTATTTGATAAATAGCGAAGAATGTGTGGAGTGTATAATTAATATTTTTATGGTTTTCTTTCCTTATATTCCCCTACTTGTTTGTTTGTCAACCAACCCATGCTGATTTGGTCTCAGGGGTTAGGTTATATAAATATATCTTGCAGTTATATTTTTATTTTGTTAGTCATATTGTACATATATAAATATTTACAATCTGCCTTCTTTTCTTTTCTTTATTTTTATTCTTTTATTTATTTACATGTTTTTGATGTATAAAACTGTATTTTTATTCTTGAATGAAGTTTTGATAAAAGATGGTAATTAATGGATCTTGTATGTATTTGTTAAGGGTTTTAAGACAAAATACGACAAAAATGTTAATGAATCATGGATTCATCAACCCCCTATACTTAAACTTTGCTAGTCCTTTAGCAAACACTTATTTGAAAAATAAGAAAAAAAGAAAGTTAGAATGAATTTGTTTTCCTAAACCAATTCATGAGAACAGACAAAGTACAGAGCTCGATGGGGCCTGAAACAAGCATTTTATCGGAGCCTTAACTAGGATTAGTATTTTATCCTCAACAGTCCTCAAGTTCCACAAATCGTTATTTAAGTTCAACTCAACAACCAGTTCAGATTCACTTATTCATATCGCAAACTCTATCAACCTTGAAGTCAATTTGTACGGTGTGTGAATTGTTTTAGCTCTTCCTGCTTAAAGAAGCGAAGAAACCGTCCATCCTAGCTATATACTTCCATTGGTTCCTCATCCAGCTACTCTTTCCTCGGGGAGGAGGTATTCCCTTCTGAGGTCAGTTCGTGCTATGTCCACAATCGAATATAGAGAGAAAATAAAAGAATGAGAAAAGAACTGGAGTGCGACCAGTGTAGATGCATCTCCTTGTGAAGCCCAGCCGGTGTAGCTAGGTCTCCACTAAGATGTGCAAGCATTTTTGGTGGAAGCTCGAACCATTGTGGTCGTATTTGTATTTGGTGGCTTCTTCTTTGAATTGGCTTTGTAATTTACTTGCACTGCATTCATCTCTTTGTGCCTCGACGGATATAGTATCTTTTATTCCGTCCATTTTTTGAGGTCTTAGAAAAAATTATGTCAGCATATCCTTCTCTTATCCGAAGCGACTATCGCAACCCCAATCTCTCTCGTCTTTAGACGTCAATGCTGCAAAGACAAGGATAGAAACGCACTACGAAGATGGATTGCCCTTCGCAACCTTATGCAAGTCGAGCTAAATGCAAAGTGCATATGTCCAACATTGGTTCACTGATGCAGAGTTGAACGGATGGCGCCAAGTGTTCTACTTAGGTACTTTTCGAGTTGACTTCCCAAACATGGTCTTATGGAACCCAAAGATTTACGTCAAAGACCTGAAGAGTCCAAATTAGAGTTCCTAACTAGGCTCCTTACAATGATCGTCAAAAGCCGTAATCAAGCTCCATCCTTCAGACTTTTCCCAATCTTTAGTTCTAGAAATCAAACTTATTCTGAAAAATGCTAATGCAAATGCAACCATGTTTTGTGAAGTATATTTTCTGAATTTTACGCATTTTTTTGGATTTTAAAGCTTTTGTAATTTTTATGAATTTTAAGACTTTGTATTTTTATGGATTTTTCAATTTTTATAAATAAGCATATGTACAAGAATTTTACAAGATATATTACCCATATTTTATTTGGATTAAATAACTAATGCATTTTAGAAATTTTATATACGAAGGATTTTACCAGGATTACATGATTTTTTTACACTTGTTTTAATAGATAGAATTTTAAATAAGTATTATACATACTAAATACATATTTTAAATAAATATTTTAAATTAAGTGTCTTAAAGATTTTAGACATATTTTACTTATTTACAAGGATTTTATAAATAATAGATAAATATATAGATACATAGATGGATTTAAATTAACTCTCATCCACTTTTTATGGATTTTATAGATGTAGAAAATACATAAAAGTACGAGTTATGGACACAAGTATATATATAATATATACACATCCCCTATACTTAGCTTGTGCTATGTCCTCATAGCGCCAAAAGAGAAAAAGAAGGACATAACTCGTGCTAAGTAAAAGTGGGTGAAAAAGAATGAAAGAATAGCAGTCACTCGACCCTCCTATACTTACGATCAGGTCATCGTAAGTATAGTGGAAGAAAAAAATGAGGTGAGTGAGGGAAAAGAATATACAACGAAGGAACAAGAGAAATAGAGAAAACGAGATCAATGAAATCACTCGGTCCTCCCTATACTCAGGATAAGGCATCCTAAGTATAGAAAAGAATGTGACCAAAATTGGGGATCAATGATTCGTGGAAAGGAAAGGATATACAAGAGAAAAATATAAAGAACAAAATCGAAAACGCTAATCAACGGGCAATCAGTCCCCCCCATACTTAGGAGTTAGGATCCGATATCCGAAGCATAAAAGATGAGCAAAAAATAGGGATGATTGTGGTCTACGAAGAATGTACAATTGGTGGTGTACTCCAAAAATCGAATGGCTCAAAAGTCTCTGCACAAGACAAAATGAAGTGGAAGAGTAATCATGAGTCTTGTACAAAGTAGATCACCTCAACACGGGCCAGATGATCAATAGTCTCCACGAAGTGCTTCAACATCTGCCCATTCACCACGAATGGCTCTGCACCAGGTGACACATCTAATATAACTATGCTTCCATTGTCGTGCACCATTCTGACTATGTAGGGTCCTTCCCACTTGCTCTTTAATTTGTCAGGAAAAATTCTCAATCGTGCATTGAACAACCATACTTTCTGCCCAGGAACAAAGATCTTGTGCCGAATATGTCTATGATGCCATCTCTTCACTTTGTCCTTATTAGTGAGGGTGTTCTCGTTTGCCTGATTTCGAATCTTTACTAGTTCATTCAGTTCCGCCTTCCTCTTGGCTCCTGCTTTCTGCATATCAAGTGAAATTTCTTTGATAGCCCATTCAGATTTATGCATGATCTCTACGAGCAAATGGCATGGCTTCCCATAAACTAGTCTAAAGGGTGAAGTACCTAAGGGAGTCTTGTATGCAGTACGATATGCCCAAAGAACCTGGTCTAGAAACTGCGACCAATTCTTCCTATGCGTTCGTACTATTTTTTGAAGAATGTATTTCACCTCCCTATTTGAAATTTCAGCCATGCTGTTCGTCTGTGGGTGGTAAGAAGAAGCTACTATGTGATCAATGCCATAGTTTTTTTTTGACGCTCAAAAAGGGGGTCGCACTCGATGGTGCTCGCCCCGATTTATTAAGAAATTAAAGAGAACTTACGGGCGACACGCGGACATGAGACAAACAAAGATAATACCAGGAGGTATCGAGATCAGATACCCCCGCTATAGTAAGAAATCCCTACACAACAGTCCAATCACGAGTAAGACGCGAAGCCGAAATTAGAACGTTCTCGGAATAAAATCTCTGACGTGCAAAGAGGGCCCCATTCCTCCCAATCCAGATGCTCCAAAGCCGCGCAATAGCAGAAAGCAGGTCAGTCCTTGCCCTAGCCCGAGAGGAAACCAAGCTGTCGCAGAACGAAGAAGAAGACGCCACGTCAAGCCACTCCAGATCCGCCCAAATGCCATGGGTTCTGCCGCATCGAAAGAATAAATGTTCGATAGTCTCCGCCTCCAAGTCACAAAGCCCACAGATAGAGCTTACGTTGGGTAATATCGAGGCGCACCGGCTACGAGTCAACAAGCGGCCACGCCGAAAGAGCCACAGAAAAATACCTATACGTTCGGGGACCCCGAGGCCCCAAAGGAATTGACAATCCCGATAAAGAACAACATCGACCACATCAGGAGGAGGAAGAATAGCACGGTAAGCCGCACGAGTGGAGAAGGAGCCGTCCTTCCAAAGCAAATGGTCGCGACCGACCGAGGGCGTGGGAGCGCCATCGAGAATAGCCAATAATGCGAAGAAATCCTCCTGCCGCCGATCAGAGAGATTAGCCACGAATCTGGGGCTCATGAAGCACCATCCCAGCAAGAGGCCACCTTGGAATCCTTATCCGCCGCTAGAGCGAAAAGACGGGGGAATAACTCCTGAAGAGGACCCCTCCCGATCTAATCATCGCCCCAAAAGCGGATCAAAGAACCGTCCCCCAGCTTAATTCCAAATAGGGAGCGGTTGCGAGAAAGGGAATTGACAATGGCACGGGTGAAAGAGGAAGAGGAGCTCCTCTGGCGGCCGCCGGGATCAAAGAACCTGTCAACTCCCACCGCCTCCCTCAAGAAGTTCATCATAAAGTTTTCCTCCCGGCCCCAAAGGCGAGCCACCCATTTGAGCAAGAGGGCCTCATTAACCACCTCCAACCTTCTCACGGCCAGCCCCCCCTCCTGCTTCGGCCGAGTAACCTCGTCCCAGCCAACCAAATGCACCCCCCTCCTCCCCTCCCCCTTCTTACCCCAAAGAAATCTCCGTAGGCACGAATCCATCCTCCGTCTGATCCCCTTTGGCATACCTTTAACAGAGAAAAAATAGATTGGGATCGAAGACAATACAGATTTGAGAAGAATCAAGCGACCACCGCGCGAAAGAATGGCCGCGCGCCACCCGGCCAAGCGAGATTCCAGCCTTTCCACCACCGTCTGCCAGTCACGTATGCGAGCACGCCCCACCGTCAAAGGGAGCCCCAAATAATCCAAAGGAAGAGCGCCCACAGAGCAGCCCAAGATCCGCGCATAGTCCGCGACCTCATCCCGCGGAATGTTGAAAGGTACCATAGAGGATTTATCATGATTTATGAGGAGCCCCGATGCCTCGCTGAAGAGATCCAACGTGGTAGCCATACCAGCCACATCCGAAGCACCGCCCTCAATAAAGCATATCGTATCATCGGCGAATTGAATAATAGGGACATGGTATGGACCAAGAGAGCACCCGCGGGTAAGGCCCGCCGCAACCACGTTATGAATCATCCGAGGTAAAACGTCAGCGGCCAAGACAAATAACAGTGGAGCAAGGGGGCACCCCTGCCGAACCCCCTGCCGAGGCTGGAAGAAGCCGCCAGCCATGCGCCCGTTGACAAGAAGCGAGAGAGAGGCCGTTGAGACGCATCGACACACCCACGAGATCCACAGCGAGGGAAAGCCTCGCCTCTTCAGAACAGACCAAAGAAATCGCCAATCCAATGAATCGTACGCCTTCGCGAAGTCAATCTTCCATAGAAGCCCCCTAACGCCGGTCTTGTTCCATGCGTGGATAATCTCCGAAGCCACCGCATAGTAATCACAAATTTGCCGCCCCCGAACAAAAGCCACTTGAGTAGGCGAGATGAGAGAGTCAAGAAGCGGAGCCAGACGCCGAGCAAGCACCTTCGCAATGATAAGGTATATGGCATTGGAAATGGAAATCGGCCGAAAGTCCTCGATACGGTTGGCGGACGATGACTTGGGAATGAGAACAATAAGAGCCCTGTTGATTTTGTCAAACCCGTGGTTCCCATCACAAAATTCACGGGCAACATCCAAAACGTCATGAGAGAGCACATCCCAAAACTCCCGGTAGAAAGAAATAGGGAAGCCATCAGGGCCCGGCGCCGCGTCGGAATTGAGAGCCCATACAGCCTCCTTCAGCTCCTCCATAGAAATAGGCCGAATGAGGCCCAATGCATTTTCCTGCGGGAGCGTGCTAGCCCCACCACCCGACCAACGCCACACACGCGCAGACCGACGCCCGAACCACTCCTTAAAATAAGCCACGGAGGCGTGGCCCAATTCCCGCTCCCCCTGGACAAGGTTACCATTAATAAGCATCGAAGAAATAGAATTAGAGCGTCGCCGACCGCTCGCAACTTTGTGAAAAAAAGCGGTGTTGGCGTCGCCTTCTTTCAACCACCGCATCCGAGAACGCTGACGCCACTCAACGAGGTGCTTCCGATCCTCCACCTTCACCGTGTCCATGGCCGCCGCGCGCTCAACCAGCTCGTCCGCAAACAAGTCCCCGTCGTTCTCAATGCGATCAAAGCGCAAAATCACCTCGTCGGCCGCCAGGCGAATGGCACTGCGTGCAGAACGAGTTTCCTTCTTAAAAGACGCCAGCGTCCTTCTGAGAGACGTGAGTTTGAGGTGAAAACGGCACGCGGCACTGCCCGTGGAAGAATCCTGATTCCAATGATTTCGAACCAAATCCCTAAAGCCAGACTCCAGAAGCCAAGAACGCTCGTAGCGGAAGATGCCACGAGGCCGAATATCATCCCCAGCCGTCCAAATAATGGGGTTGTGGTCCGAGAAAGATCGCGGTCTAGAAGATACCTCACAAAAAGGAAATGCCTCCATCAAAGTGTTGTTCGCCAAAAAACGATCGATCCGCGACCGCGAGGAATTGTTCCGCCACGTGTATGAAATGTCATTTGGGGCTAGCGGTTCAAGAGCCAGATCATTAATAAAGTCCCAAAAATTGGAGGAACCCGGGTCCTGACCACCGCGACCCCGAGGGCGATCCTGCGAATACAAAGTGACATTGAAGTCACCCCCCAACAGCCAAGGCACATCGCCCAAAATATTAGCGTCCTCGCGTAAGTCCTCCCAAAGCTCGCGGCGAGAAATATGACAGATAGGGGCGTAAGCACAAGTAAACGCCATAAGAGTATTAGAGACACAGCAATTCAACACCACCGAGAGGGAGTGGCGGCCCACCCGCATTGAAGAGAAGGAAAACCGCGACGAACACCAAGCCACAAGAGCACCACCCCTAGCACCAGTCGCATCCAAGGCACGAAAGACATTAAGATGACCAGCGCCAAAAGACCTCCATAAGTCCTCATCCAACGTAGACAACTTCGACTCCTGAATGAAAGCGATATCACAGTCCCATTCCACAAGACGCGATCCCAAAATGCGCCGACGATCAGGGTCCCCCAGACCACGCACGTTCCAGGACAAAATCTTCATTAAACAAAAATGAAATCCAAAAAAAGGCAGCGAGGCAGAGAGTCATCATAGACCGCCAGGGGAGCGGTCGTCAATCTGGAAGAGGCCCGCCGCCTCCGCCACCGCATCGCGCAAGGACTGACAAGAAGATAGCATAGAGGTTCCAGAGCGAGAAAGCCGCCTTCGAGAATAGCTCCTTCCATAGCGGGACGCAGGAGTTTGTCCCGCAATCACAGCATCATCAGCCGGGGGGGTCGCCACCTCCCTTTCGACCGGAGATGGGGGTGGGAGAAGCAAGGTCTCCCCCGCATCGGACGGTGGAAAAGCCTGGACTTCACCACCAAAAATAGAGTCCTGCGTCCGCGACTGCAAGGACATAGGAGGTTGCACATAGAGGCCTCCGTTCGTGTCTTCCAGCTGAAACTCGAGAGAGAAAGGCACTGAGCTGATTGGCCGGAGACACAAGACATCGGGTCCCCAAGAAAGATGGTCCGAGAGCGAATAAGGATCCGATAGTAGCTGCTCCGAGAAAGCCCTTTGGGGAGCCCAAAAACTGGTACCAAGTGGGTCCCAAGGGAGAAATGTCATGTGCGTGGAGTGGTCCACGTGAGAAGTATCCGCCGACAATAAAGGAATATCAGGGGGAGGCGAATCGTTCTCGGGAGGATCATAAGCCACCAAATCGCGTATAGCACCGCACGTTTATATGCCCCGAGGTGCCTCTTCGCAATCACGTGAGCAGTTTCCCATGCATGGTGACGCTTCGAATACATCCCTGAAGGGCGCCACGTGGCAGGTAGAAAACCAACCGACACTCGTCCCCGCCGAAACCTGCATCGTTGGAGAAGCTGAAGGGACCCCCGGCATGCCCGCCGATGGAGGATGAGGAGCCTGCATCGCCGCCGTCGACCGAAAGAAGAACTCAATCTTGAAGGTCCAACGACCCAGGGACATCGTCTCAATGAGGACCTTGCCTGTCATCTCGTCGATGAAGGCTGAAGAGCCTTCCACCAGAACACGGGTGCACTTCCAGTCGGCCCCAGGTGTAAGGCCATCGTCAAGAATGGCAAGGACTTGCCCCCAACGGTGAGCAGCTTTCGAGAGAGCATGGATCGTCCGAGAGAGGAAAGGCACCCCCCTCACTTCCGCAACACAAACCTTCGTGGTGGAAAGAGCACCATCGGCCACCCGCAAGCTCCGCCACATGATTCCGGAGATATCGTGGAATCGAAGAAGGTTCTCCCGTTGATCCGGGGAGAGCCCTCGAACGCAGCAGCGTCCCGCATCGAGGATGACGAAGTCACCAACAAAAGCTTCGCCCAAGAAGTCCAACGTACAAGCACGAATGTTCTCCCAGCCATCACCAGAGTTCTGCAAAACCCCCACCACCGCAACCCCCTTGAGGCCCAGCACCCGATTCCCTTGCAGCCATTCCTCGCCACCCTCAGACTCCGAAGTCCCGCCGTCTGGTGCCGAAAGCACCCTCGCCCCGCCCCTAGCAGAAGCGTCCCCCGACCCCTCCACCGGCTTAACCGGCCCCGTTCCGACCTCCCTGCCCTCCTCCATCTTGGCCTCTGCATCCAACACGACCACCGACTCACCAGCTGCCCCAAACTCCGCCGTGCCTCCCGACTCGCTTCCCACCTGGACCGCATGCAGCGGTCCCCGAGAAGAAACAGGATCACCCGACAAGCCCGCAGCACCTGCACCACTGGCGCCTACCACCTGCGCGAAAGATCGAGAATCGCGACCCCCATGCAAACTATGCGCACTCCACCGCACCGCCGAGCTCGGTGGAGCCAAGTGCGGCTGTCTAGCGACGCCCGCCGAAGACCGGCAGGAAGACCTCCGATGGCCTGGCTTGCCACAGAGAAAACACCGAGGGGGGGCGCTGCATTCGGAGGCAATATGTCCACGAGCATCACAGCGGAAGCTGCGCTTACCCGGCTTAGCATAGGAGACTCGAACCCACGCGCTATCGACCTCCCCAGGCTCCATGTCAAGCCCGGAACCATGAGCGCGAGAAGGACCACCGTCCGAGCCACGGAGCTCGTTCGCCTTAACGCCCTTCGCCTGACCGACCTTCGGTCTCCACGCCTTTTTCTTCCCAGACAGCCAACGCTCCCCAATAATCCTTCGCGCTCCAGCAACCCTTCGCTCTTCACGCGCCCTCCGCTCGCCACTTGCCCTTCGCTCCCCAGACGCCCTTCGCTTCCCACTTCGCTCCGCACTTCTCCCCCTTCGCTCGCCACTTGCCCTTCGCCCCCAGTCGCCCTTCGGTCCCCACTTCGCTCCGCACTTCTCCCCATCCCTGGATGTTCCTCACTGGTCATTCAATTCTTCCCATAGTTCTTCACTAGCTTTTTTACCTCCTTATTAATGAAATAGCTATCCCCATCTGAAATAAGAATTCATGGAATACCGAACTATGAAATAATATGTTCCTTCAAGAACCTGCATACTGTCCTACTGTCCGCGGCTCGTGCGGGTATAACCTCCATCCATCTATTAACATAATCCACAACGAGAAGAATGTACTCAAAACCACTGCTGGAAGGAAACAATCCCATAAAATCTATGCCCCATGCATCAAAGATCTCGCAAATAATAACGGGCCGCATAAGCATCGCATCTCTAGCACTGACCGTCCCTACTGCTCTCTAACAATCCGGGCAACTCTTCACGAATGTGCAAGCATCTCTAGTAAGAGTCAGCCACCAAAATCCACTTTGAAGTACCTTCTATGATGTCTTCTTCCCTGAATGATGTCCCCCTGCCTCTAAGGATTGGCACAGAGTGAGGATACTATTGTATTCCTCCTGAGGAATACATCGCCTGTAAACACAATTTGGTCCTTCACGAAAAAGAATCGGATCCTCTCAATGGTAGTATCGTGCCTCGGAAACTAGTCTATCGACTTGGTCCTTCGGCCAACCCTGTGGACTCCTCTGTCTAACCAGAAAGTTCACCTTATTTGCATACTATGGAAGCTTTGTAACTGCAAAGATACTCTTGTCTGGAAATCTCTCTGCAATCTCTGGCATGTACTCATCTGAAGGCTGCTCTATTTGTAATCAGGAGAGGTGATCAACTACCACGTTCTTTACCCCATGTTTGTCTTTGATGTCTAACTCAAACTCCTGAAGTAATAGAATCCATCTAAGAAGACATGCCTTGGCATCCTTCTTCTCCATCAAAAATCTGATAGCTGAATGATCTGTGTAAACTGTAATCTTTGAGCCAAGAAGATATGATCTGAATTTGTCCAATGCAAATACCACTGCCAACATCTCTTTCTCTGTCACTGTGTAATTGCGTTGAATATCATCTAAAGTCCGGTTGGTATAGTGGATAGCAACGAGAAGTCCATTCCTCCTCTTTCCTAATACAACCCTGACCGCAAAATCTGAAGCATCCATCATGATCTCAAAGGGAAGAGACCAATCGGGTGGCTGTAGGACATGAGCACTGATAATCATATCTTTTAATGCAAGGAAGGCATGAAGATATTTGTCGTCTTCCCAAAATTCGACGTACTTGCTTAATAATTCAGTTAACGATCGGGCAATCTTGGAAAAATCCTGAATGAATCATCTGTAAAAACCAACATGCCCAAGAAAAGACCGTAACTGCTTGATGTTGGATGGTGGTTCGAGACTCTTGATGGCATCCACCTTGGTAAGGTGTCACAGGGTCGAAATCCCGCTATCGATTTCGACCGATCCTGTGCGGCGTTAGCTTAACCCGTAACTAACCAGTCTTCCCGAGTTGAATGGTGAGGGTCGCGCTCCAACTCTTGTTGGATACTCCTGCTTGCTCACGTACCGACGCTCCAACACAAGCACAAACACGAAACTCCAGATCGCTCAAGAATACTCTCAAGAAGGCGCTTAAGAACGGTCAAGAACTCTACAACGCAATCACACGAGCATGGACACAAAGCTCTTCTCTTTATTAGAAGGGGAACTCTCTCTGGAGTGGGATGACACACTACACTCTCTCGTGTACTCTGTATGTTTACAAATGAGCCACCACCTCTCCTTTTATACAAGACTCAAGGCAACCCAAGGGATACTTATTATTACATATACAATAATGATACATAATGACATAAGAGGCCCTTCAAGTTTTTCAGCAACCCTCCGCGTTCTGCAACAACTCTTCGTCTGCTCGTCTCTTTGACTCCCTTGTTGTCCTTTCTTTTTCCCGTACGGTTCATGCCCAGTAAACCGCCCAATCACAACACCCTTGCGCTCCAACGCTTGCTGATGCAGCTTTGCCGTAATTCACTTAGTGTCACCGAACACTCGGTCTTGTGATAAAGGGAACTCGCGACCTCCAGATCCAAGGGCTGTCAGGAAAGCACGAGCTCGATGAGCTCAACTCGGACTCGGCTCGTTAAGGGCTCACGAGTCGGACTCGAAACCTCAACGAGCCCGAGCCCGAGTTGGGTTTTATGGCTCGTTAACTTATCGAGTCAAGTCCGAGTTGGGCATTGTTCAACTCGGAAACTCGACTCGATAACTCGTTTTCTCTCTTAATAAAAAATTAAAAATATATATACCGAAATTTCCACATTGAGTTTGATATAAAATAAAGGTTAACAATTTTCCTACCCAAAAAGCTACAGAAAAGAGTATAATACAAATGTTTTTTGCATAATTTAATGTATAAAATGGAACAATAACTCATTAAGGTAGCGTTTGGCTACCGGGTTACCCTCCCCATGGGGGAGTTTACCCCCCTTAACCCACATCCCCCTCTCTCCCTGTGGGCCACACTTTATTCCTTTTTTAAAAAATTAAATAAATCAATTTTACATCATCAATCCTATAAAAAATAATATATTATACCATCATATCATATAAAAAATATAAACTACTCCACTTCTACTCACTTTTCCAAACTTCAATACGATCACATCACAATAACTACTCACTTTTTCAAACTTCAATACAATCATATCACCCCAAACCCACTTCTAACCCACCTCCAGTTTAACCCTCTATCCAAACACCAAAATTCAAAAACGGGTTACCCTCTACCAGTTTAACCCGCCTTATCCCGCCAACCAAACGCACCCTAAGAGGTTCATGAGCGTGCTATTTTTGAGGCTCATAAGCCAGCTCAGAAACTCATGACTCGATAAGAGGCTCATGAGCCAACTCATTTTGAGGCTCGTGAGCCAGCTCAGAAACTCGTGGCTCGATAAGAGGCTCGTGAGTCAACTCGAACTCGACGAGTTCGAGTTGGTGATCCATGGCTTGATCCTTATCGAGCCCGAGTTCGAGCTTAGATTTCTTATCGAGTTCGAGTCCGAGTTGAGGCCAACTGGACTCGTTGAATTTGATAGACACGCCTACCAGACCCTTGTGCGGTAAACCCTTCCTTAGCGTTCTGCATGCTAAGGGGAAGTACTCTAGAACTTCGCTATTGTGGTCTGCAGACCCACTCTCGTACATGTACTACCAAGCATGCTCGACAATGTTCGTACTCAGCCCCTGCAACGCTTCATACCTTTGTAGATCGTCACGCATCAGTACCGATACCGTGTGCCTTCCTGCGTATGCCTCTGTGATCGTACCCCATTGCTCCTCAATGTATACTACTTCACTGCATACCACCCTTCTGCGCTCGCATACGTACCCACTGCGTGCATCCACCGTCATGTCCTGCAATGTGGCTAGTACTCGCTGTGCTCGTACTGCCACAAGCTTCACGACACTCTGCTACCGAGCTAGTGTCCTTTGTGACGCTTCTCCATTGTAACGTACGATTGAGCCTCCTGACTCCCGTGGATAACCTCCGTATACCCACGCATTCTCGGACTCCTCTTGAAGTCCAGCTCCATCGATCATTGTCGAGCATCCTGCTACCGTATTTGCACGATCATTCTCGATCACGGAATTTGGGGGTATGACAAGCCTCCCCCACCTGAAGAATCGGTTGTCCTCAGGCGAGCATTCCCTCTTCTGCTAGCGTCCCGTCACGATCCTCCATCTGCTATGTACCTCCTGATGCTGCTCAATTGGAAGGGTGGTGATGCCTTGTACCACCTCCCTTCGTACACCTGATCTTCTTACGAGCCACGTCCCTCTATGACTTGGTCTTCAACGTGAAAAGTGGAGCTTTCTTGTCTGCTCCCATTTTCGGTGTATCCTTCGCGGATCCAGCATCTCTATCGCTGGTTTGTGGCAGTTCCAGCTCGACATGTGGAGTACTCTTCTCCACACTTGCTCGTTAATTATCTCGATCGTTCCCTGTAGGCGTCCCCGCATCTTGGGAAATGAGCATCTCTTGCGCTCCGAGCGTCTTTGGTATCGTGCCTTCTGCAAGATCGTTGGTGGTGTGGTTCGTCACCACTCCACCTCCAAGGACGTGTAACTCGTTGTTCATGCTGCATCGCCCTCTAGAGCTCTGCCTCACCTTCTCATGCACGGATGTTCTCCTATCCGTGGCTTTGGTCGTGTGCCTCTTGAACACACGTTGCTGCTCAGCACGCACCTGCGCATTCCTGTGCATCTTCGATCGAGCCTTGGTGCCTCCAAAGATCTTTTTTGTGGAGTTCCCTCCCTCCACCGAATTCAAAGCTCCAGCTCAAAGTGTGGTGAGGCGTACCTTGTGCATAACACCTATTGCTCCCAAGCGTACCTCACCTTTTTCTTCTTCCTCCTCGTCCGCATGAAGAGAGTTCAACTTCTCCTTCTTTGGGCACTCCCGCGTCCGATGCGGTCTGCATATGAAGCACCCCTTGCTCTTGGGTTGCTCCCTCTTGGAGTACTCTCGTTCCTCCGTTGGTGGATAATAGGTAACGCCATTGCCCTTGTCTTTCGACAGCACCTTTAGCTTGCTGGTGAACTCGGTCTCTTTAGCCTTGTGGCCTGGTTGGGCACCATAGTTGACCAACGCATCCGCCATCACGATCGCTGAATTCAGGTCCTCTACGCCATGCCTCCGCAATTTGGCTTGCGCCCAACTTTGCAACCCGATCGTGAAGTTAAACAACTTGTCCTCCTCGGACATCCCCTTGATGTCCAAAGCAAAGACGTTAACTGCTTCACGTACTCACGAACAATGCCTGTTTGCTTTAGGCGTCGAAGAGCCTCCCGTGCAACCTACACAGTATTCTTCGGCAGGAACTGTTCCTTCAGTTCCGTGACTAGATCATCCCACCTGGAGATCCTCGATCCTGCCTTGTCTGCTGCAGGACTCCTCCACCACAACTTGGCGTCGCTCAACATATACATCGATGTCAAGTCGACTTTCTTGACTTCCTTCGTCTTGGTCTCCTTGAAATATACTTTCATATCCCATAGGAAGTTCTCCAAATCCTTGGCACTCCACGTACCTATGAAGGGTTTGGGTTCTGGTACCTTGCGTCGCTGCACCTCTGTAGAGCCTCCGCTATTCGTCAAAGCCTTTTTGAGGATCTCACTGCGTAGATCCTTCATCATCGTGCTGAACGCCTCCAGTTTGTCCTCCAAAGACTTAATCTGCTTCGCCGAATGTTGTTGGATCTCGTCCCCAACTCCGATCTTTCTGAAGAACATTCCTTTAAGACGGCGATGCGATGGGCATGAGTCCCAATGGTGGACTCCACTTCTACCATCGCTTGCTTTAGTACTGCCACACGATCGATGACACCTACCATCTTCTCTTTGCTGATTGAAGATATACTTGCATCAACCAGTATCCTCTGTTTCCGCGATTGACTGCACCAACAGTCGCTCCTAACTTTGCCCGCTTTCTTGGCACCGACCAGGCTCTATGATCTGCTCCTTGCTCTGATATCAATTTCTGCCAACGAATTGTATCACGAACCGTGTTTTGATACCAAATGTCAGAGGGTCAAAATCCCGCTATCGATTTCGACCGATTCTGTACGGCGTTAGCTAACCTGTAGCTAACCACCCTTCCCAAGTTGAATGGTCATGGATGCGCTCCAGCTCTTATTTGATACTCCTGCTTGCTCACGTACCGACGCTCCAATACAAGCACGAGCACGAAACTCCGGATCGCTCAAGAACACTCTCAAGAACACGCTTAAAACGCTCAAGAACTCTATAACGTAATCACACGAGCACGGGTACAAAGCTCTTCTCTTTATTAGAAGGGGAACTCTCTTTGGAGTGGGGTGACACATTACACTCTCTCGTGTACTCGGTATGTTTACAAATGATCCACCGCCTCTCCTTTTATACAAGACTCAAGGCAACCCAAGGGACACTCATTATAACATATACAATAATGATACATATAGACACAAGAAACCCTTCGAGTTCTTCAGAAACCCTTCTCATTCCGCAGCAGCTCTTTGTCTGCTCATCTCTTTGAATCCCTTGTTGTCCTTTCGTCTTCCCGCACGGTTAAAGCCTAGTCAACCGCTCAGTCATCAACACACTCGCACTCCAACGCTTGCTGATGCAGCTTTGCCGTAATTCACCGAGTGTCACCGAACATTCGGTCTTGTGCCAATAGGAACCCGCGGTCTTCAGACCCTTGTGCGGTAATCTCGTCCTTAGCGTTCTGCATACTATGGGGAGGTCCTCCAGAATTCGCTATTGTGGCCTCCAGACCACTCTCGTACGTATACTATCGAGCATGATCGACAATGCTCGTACTCAGCACCTGCAACGCTCCATGCCTTTGTAGATCGTCACGCATCAGTACCGATACCGTGTGCGTTCGTGCGTATGCCTCTGTGACCGTACCGTATTGCTCCTTAATGCATACTGCTTCATTGCATACCACCCTTCTACGCTCGCGTACGTACCCATTGCGTGCATCTACCGTCATGTCTTGCACTGCTGCCTGTACTCGTTTTGCTCGTACTGCTGCAAGCTTCACGACACTCTGTGATGCAAATAGAATTTTGCAACGGTAGAGAAAATAAATTTGGTGGAAGAAATTTAGAGAAGAGTGGGAGAAAGGGGATAACGCGCCAGTTGCGCAGGGTTTGGAGACAGAATCGTAAAGACCACGTTGAGAGAGAGAATAACGAGAGAGAGAGATAAAAGAGATAAATCTCCAATTTTATTTAATCTGAACTTTTTAAAACAATAGACTATCATCCCTTTATATAGGAAGGTTGCGATTACAAAAATAGAAACAAAAATCAAAATTCAAAGCCCAACTTATCCTAATTTGACTCTAATCGATTTGAATAGAAATGAAATCTACCTTGATCCTAATTTAACTCTAACTAATTAAATTTGAAATTCAAACTGAAACCACCTAACTAATTAGAGATCACATGCGATCTCTTTTATTTAAATAAAATTGCCATGACTCGAATAAACGTAAATAAAATTAACGGATAAAAACATCAAGCCCTATATGTTAATTTTGTGTTCCATCAATTCTCCTCTGCTTGAAAAATTCGTCTCCTGACGAATTACTTTATCTTCGATGCTTGACGGCTTGATTTCAACGTTCTTGATCACCTTTTGGAAGAAAAGGTGTAGGGCAAACGACAAATCCCATATTTCTTTGGTGAGATATTTGGAGTCGTCAACCCCATGTTGGAAGAACATATGTGGCGCAAAAGGCGGTATCTCCACGATCTTTGTCTCCTTATTGCGGTGAAAAAAAATGATGAGGCATGAACACCATAGGCTTCAGAGAACCCATAACACATGTGTGGCACAAACCTAGGATGAGAGGAGATGTGGACAATGAACTAACCCATAGGATCTTTATATAGATGAATCCTATACTCCTATTCCTATTTGGAGAAGGTAGCAACCTTAGTTTCCTTTTCTCAGCACCTATCTTTAAGTTTTCTCGCTCCAGGGGGTAGAAATGCAATTTTTCTACCCCTTCATTTAATGGAATGCCTCTCCAAATCCCACCAACTCTAACCTTAATATAAAACTTTTTATGAGGCAGAGTACCTGTGCAATTTTCCCGATTCATATCTCCATTCCTATTTCCAGGGAATTCGAATCGTTTGGGAGAAACCTCCTTCCCCCATGTTAGGGTTTCGTGATTCCCGAATATAAGATGGCAGCGGCGGCATTCTGGATCTGATGGCCCTACTTTGTGATGGCGAACCCGGCAGGGGGGCCTTGGGTTGCACCGAGGAAGGGGGTGCGATGGCCACAGCTCTCACGCATGTTGATGGATGCGCCTGTCGCATGTGTGGCTGCCGATATAACGCGGAATCGAGCGACAGTAGTAGTGTGGGCGACATGGAGTCGCACGTGGAGTCGCGCAAGGGCGATGGCGGCCATGTTGGAAGGCGACTGGAAGGGAGCGCCAGCGATGGAGCCCTCTCTTCTGGCGTCGCGGCCAACGGTGATTGGGGCGACAGCCATGGACGCATCGACAATCGTGTGAATAGATCATTGGATGGTGATGACGACCATTCTTGGGGCGTGCTCGGGGGAATCGGGGTTGTGGGCTGCCACGAACTTGACCATGAGGAAGGCGGCATGGCCCACAACGTTGTATCAAGGACACATTCAAGGATGTATTACAGGGATGGCGTGCATATGGGGGTCGCTTGGAGAGGATCCCAGAGGGGAGATCATCGTATAGGAGTTTCACATCTTCCTGGACAGCAAGATTATCTGCGAATATATTGAGATTTTCGGGTTCTTCATCAAATATTGGCCCCAGAACTTTATTCTTTTCATTATTTTATTCGGGACAGCAACTTCGACCTCACAGAAATCCACAAATTCATATTCTTCACCCGCACTTTCATCAAAAATCGGCACTGTATCTTCATAGTTTTGTTGCACAAGAGTTGCGTCACTAAAATATTCTTCGGGACAGAAAATACCTTCATTTTCTTGATCAAAAAAGGGTTGCACAGCAGCTTCATTGATCTGATTTTTGCCGTTGTCGTATGAATCTTCATCGAATGTTGTGTCCAGCCATGCTTGTACCTTAACGCTTGATATTAGTCGCTTTCTGAACATTCGTTGCCGTGTACAAGCATGCGAACCGTGAGATATGCAACTGAGATTGAGTTGCAAATGCCAATACTTGATAGGATCGTCGAATCATAGGAACGATTCGGTTTCCTTGCTCTGATACCACTTGATGCAAATAGAATTTTGCAACGGTAGAGAAAATAACTTTGGTGAAACAAATTTAGAGAAGAGAGGGAGAAAGAGGATAACGCGCCGGTTGCATGAGGTTTAGAGACAGAATCGTAAAGACCACGTTGAGAGAGAGAATAACAAGAGAGAGATAAAAGAGATAAATCTCCAATTTTCATTTAATCTGAACTGTTTAAAACAACAGGCTATCATCCCTTTATATAGGTGGGACGCGATTACAAAAATAGAAACCAAAATCAAAATTCAAATCCCAACTTATCCTAATTTTACTCTAATTGATTTGAATAGAAATTCAAATCTACCTTTATCCTAATTTGACTCTAACTAATTAAATTTGAAATTCAAACTGAAACCACCTAACTAATTAGAGATCACATGCGATCTCTTTTATTTAATTAAAATTGCCATGACTCGAATAAACGTAAATAAAATTAACGGATAAAAACATCAAGCCCTATATGTTAATTTTGTGCTGCATCTCTCTGCTACTGAGCTAGTGTCCTTTGTGACGCTTCTCCCTTGTAACGTATGATTGAGCCTTCCGACTCCCGTAGATAACCTCCGTATACCCACGCATTCTCGGACTCCTCCTGAAGTCCAGCTCCATCGATCATTCTCGAGCATCCAGCTACCGTGTCTGCACGATCATTCTCGATCACGGAATTTGGGAGTGTGACAGCAGGGTCAACCTCCATGCCTCGCTTGGAGATGACATGCCCCAACACGATCCCGCCTGTAACCATAAAATGGCTCTTTTCGCACGACAAAACGAGATCTACCTCACAACATTTCCGTAGAACTTGGTCTAGTTGTCCGCCCCGTATATATTAAATTAGAAAGAAGAGAAAAACGTAGAGGAGCCACGACTCGAGGAGAGTCTTGGTGTGAAAAATTACATTGTCTGGGTAGAAACGCTCAATGGCTCGACCCAAAAATGTTGATAGAGAGCTTGGTTGGATCATAAATGCATGAGAAGTTCACTTGTTCTAATGCGAAATGGTGTGATTGTACTTGCCTCTTTGCGCCTAAGGCAACCTGAGGTGAATTTTCCCACACGACATGGAATAGACATGTTGTTTTTGCTTTGAAAATTTGGAGGTATTATTTATATAGAGAGTTGTGAAGTTTTTACAGAATAAAAAATCTTGAAATATGTTAAAACAATCGAAATATCTTTTCTCTCAAAAAGAGTTGAATCTTAAAAAGAGAATATGGTTAGAGTTAATAACTTATTATGATTGTATCGTCGAATATCACCCTGAAAAATCTAATGTTGTAGCTAATGCTCCTAGTTAGAAACCCGATGGTTGATTGTCATATATACAGGTGGAACGTTTTCCATTTTTGATACAATTGATGAGTTTATGTACGTCCCTAGCTACATATAGTTCTGGAGCTTTGCTAGCTACTTGAAAGTTAGACCTATCTTGTATGATAAATCCAAGAGGCTCAACTAGATATCCAGATATGAAAAGAACATTAAAGTAAGGGAAGAATATCTGCCGGATTATACATTGTGTACATAAGGAGTTTTTTTTTAAAACTAGATTCTTTAGAGCTCGTAATTCCTCATATGCAATGCATTTAGGAAAAACTAAAATGTGTAGAACCCTATTGGTGGCATGTGATGAATCGAGAAATAGCTGAGTATGTTTTCAGATGCTTAATTTGCCAACAAGTTAAGCCAGAGCCTATGCTATTACAACCTTTACCAGAACATTCTTCGAGTTGGGGAGCCTGTGGGAACATGTGAATGTATTTTTTTGTGCACGCAGTGGTAACTCCACCCCCAAAAGCACGACTTGGTATTACTTTTTTATATAATTTTCCACTTGGAGTAGCTTCGAGTGTGCACTGTTGGTCTTACGTTCCTCCAAGTCCTTAGATATTATCTTCCTAACCAACATTGATGACGTGCAAAGATATTCTTCAAGGAAACTCCAGTGGATGCACACAAACTTGAGTGGGCAGTATTCCCATGAGATCTTTCTTCTACTTGTATTTGGGGGGTGGGGCGATGGGGGAGCTTGCGACTTATAGGTGTGGGTCGAGTTTGAAGAGCTCGAGATTGCAATGTCGGGGAGAAGCTTGCGAGACGTAGGATAAGACTTGTGGAGTAGGCGTCATTCGTGATGAGGATGGGTGATAATTGTTGACATATGGAAGAGGTGGAAGGGGATCATAGGCATGTTGTTATAAATATTCTATTTTTTTAGAGCAAATAAGTATTTTTAATGATTTTAGTCACATCTTTTGGTCAAACCGATGGAAGTTAAACCACACGGGTTATTGTGTTGGAGCTAACAAGAATATGTGGGTCGTAATGTAATTTCAAACATTGTAGGGGTTGTGTAATTGGACAAAATTATAGTAGATGTGTGAGAACCCTAAAATAATGTGTCCTCCAATGTGAAGATTATAAAAATAGGAGATATGAATGGCAATCCAATTTATCGATCATGAACCTTTTGAAAGCAAAATGAATATTATAGTACTTGAGTTTGTTATGGTTGAGTTGCATCTTGTCTCATCTAATCTTTCAAATCTGCCGTCATGATTTATTTCGTCTAATTCAAACAAACTTTTTCCTGCTCTTAAATTCAAACATCCTTCAATAAATAAAATGAAACCACTCTAGAAAAATTACAACAGTCCACTTCTACGTTGAATTCAGAAGAAAAAGCCAGTTTTCTGCTTTAATGTTAGCAAGGCTGCATCATTTCTCCTGTTTTATGGATTGCTTTTGACTTAATTTTTTAAGTCTTATCTAAAGGTTCTGCACGGGTTGAAGCTAACTCATTTCTTGATATTGATCTTAATTTATTAGGAGACGTTCTACTGATGAGTGATGACACATATCATCTTTGTTTTGTTTCAGTGATTTGTTCATTAATTTAATTGCATTATTTGATATTTTTTCTTCAGTCTTTGATGAGTTTCTTTATGTTTTCAGTCGACAAACAGGTGCACTTAACCGTATAATTGATCGAGGTAGCCGTGCCATCAGTTTTATTCTTTCGACAACTGTGTTTAATGTCGTACCCACCATCTTGGAGGTAAGGTTCTACTCATTTTCTTTCCAAACACATTTCTGATATTTTTATATCACCATCAACATCAAATATCTATCATTAGTGTCAAGTGCTTATGAAAGTCCTATGCAGTTCATATATGCTGCTTAGTTTTTTCAGTTTTCTAGAACAAAATCGATTTGGATTCAAACTGTCTTATACAATATTCATAGATTTCAAGATGAAATGTTCATAAATTCCAGTCAAGAACATTGCAGTATTTGTTGGTAAATTCTAATAATTATTTGTTGGTTAATTCTTATAATATTGACCAATCAAATAAATGGAATTAATTTCATCCAGGAATTCATAGATATTTACTAACCTAATTCAGTATATTTCGTGTATTTTTTCACTTCTTATAATGCTTTTTTTAAAGTAAAAGGTCGCTAGTTGATAGAAGTTGTTATTTGAAATTTCATTTCACAGAGATGATGAGTTATAACAGCATTCAGGGAAATCTCCTATTTTAGATAAGCTTGACACTGTTGCAAAAAGTGAGGAGCGGCATTGTGTGCAGCATTATAGACATATCCTTGAGTTTCGTGCAACACAACAACAACAAAGCCTTTTCCCACAATTAAGTAGGGTCGGCTACATGGATTCTTCACCTCCATTCAGATCTATCTTGGGCCAATCCCGGGCTTATATCTACAAAACTAAGATCCCTTCGTATGGTCTCTTTCCAACACTTCTTGGGCCGTCCTCGCCCTCTCTTAGCCGGCTCAAGATCGCAACACTCGCATCTCCTAACTGGTGCATCAACTGATCTTCTTTGCAAATGTCCAAACCATCTTAAGCGGTTTTCTCGCATCTTATTCTCGATCGAAGCTACTCCAACTTTCTTTCTGATTGCATCATTCCGAATCCGATCTTTACGTGTGTGTCCACACATCCACCTTAGCATTTTCATTTCTGCTACATTCATTCTCTGCACTTGTCTATGGTTCACAGGCCAACATTCAGATCCGTAAAGCATATCAAGTCTCACGGCTGCTTTGTAAAACTTTCCTTTAATCTTTAAAGGAATTTTCTTATCACAGAGAACAACATCTCCATCATGTCAAAATATCCAGTCTTCCCAGACGGGGTCCTTACACAAGATAAAGCCCTATCATACATGTCATTTATGAGGTTAATGTATAGGACATGCATCCATCATACATCTATCCGTCCTTACAGTTTCGTGCAACATAACGATTTTTATAAGTGTTACCAAATAAAAACCATAGCGAAGTCTGATCAGACATCCATCTAAAGATCAGGTTTGATTTTGGTCTCTAGTTTGAACACTCTTTCGGGGAGAAAGTGGATGTGCAATCAAACACCGCAGTCAGTCACTCTCTCGCAACCATAGAATAAGAAGTATAACTATGTTTTCTTTTACCCTCTTCCTTCGTTTCTCTCTCTTGTCGTTGTGTCGTGTGCTGTATGGAGGCAATGTTTCCACCCCTCTATTTATAGCCCAAGTATATGCCCCATTGTCTTATCCATTGTTTAAAAGTCACATCGAGGGCCAAGGCATATGCCTTAAGGCATTTTTCAACAAAACCTTCTTGAGGCTATAGCCTTAGGCAACTCACGTACATGCACACCTTACCTATTTGAGACGCTCGTTGAGGTGTTGAGGCAGAGAGACGCCTGCTATTTGTATTGATTATGGAACTCATTTGTTATTATACATTGACATTCTATAATATTTGTAGTATCGTATTAAGTTTTAACAATATATTATGTTATATGCTTATATATATGGTGAGAAAAGGATGGAGCGAGACAATGGTGGTTGGACTGAAGGCCCTAAATGTCGGTTTCGGTCACCATTTCGGTGACTGCCGAAATGGAATTTCGGTCGAAATTCGACCGAAATTTCGGTTATTTTTTGTCGACCTTGCTATCTTAGGGTTTATATTGGAGGGGTTGAAACGAACCATATACTCGTGTTTGTCTGCAATAATGCGGGGATGTGTCTATGGGATGATATGGGGAGGACTTTGGTATCTCCTTTTCTGGAGATGCATTCAAAGAATATCGACAAGTAAGCTGTTTTGTGGTAGAGGTCTCACTATGGATTATGTGAAGAAGATCTTGGCTTTTAGATATAGGGCAGTAGGGGTGGTCCACTGGAGAAAGCCAAAGCTTCGAGACGATGCCATGGATGCTTCACTACCCAAGGTTCCTTGAGTGAAAGGATTTCCCCTTTGGTGATCATTGGAGAAGGTTTATGGAGCATTGCAACCGATTGGGGATGTCCAAAAGATCGTATTGGATGGACTTCTACATGGTTAGCCTATGGATGTCATGGCCTCTGTGGGGACTAGGCCGCGCTTCCAAAGATGATCGAAGCTCGTATCGGATGGCAAGTACTTCACATGGAGATCATGGCTGTTGAATCGTTGATATCTTCGGATTCTGCTAAGTCAAAGGAGGGTGAGGGTGATGTTAAAACATCTTTGGGGGTGTCTTTACTGTTTCATCGACATCGCCATTGGTATCAGAGGTGCCTTGATTGGAATATCAAATGTCGCTGCATAGAGAAGACGTAAGGCCGTCGTGAAACTCTAATTGAATAGCTTCTAGAGAACGAAGATCGTTTTTTGACAGTCTACAAGAATACCACTGCCAACTTCTTTAGTTTCTCCCACATATGCGGAAATTATCTCAAATGGGTACAATCGGGTCAGATGCATTACTAGGATGCTTTTTTCTAATAACTCAGGCATTCAGGCCCCACCTTTTGTTGATAATAACTTGGGCATTCAAACTCGTCTCCGGTTGATAATAACTCAGGCATTCTGAACCCACCTCTGGTTGTTATTAACCCAAGTATATACATGTTGGGGGAAAACACTTGCGAGTCCTTTTGAGGGAAACTTAGATACATGCCTAACATCTAAAAAAAAGAAGGGCCTACCCGATTTACATCTAACCTTGTTCTAGTATTGTGCAAATGCCAGAGAAACCTGTGAACTTCGAAAGCTAGGATCTGACATTGCCTAGGATGACCGACATGTCCCGCACAAAGCTATGTCCTTATGTTGGCCGGTGGGTCCGTTATCAATCAAAGATCTCGTCCATTCGACCATTACAATAGGCAATTACAAGTCGGAGTGGCGTCTTATTGCCTCAAGTCGCTCTGATTCTTTTTCTCTAATTTTACTTTTAGCAATTTCATCTTTTAAATCTGGATTAGGTGTTGAGGGGTCCGTGACACTGATGCTATGAGGCCATATTCTTCACATGGTGAGTTGCAACGATCCTCTGCATGAAGAGGCTTTTGGCAACTTCATGGCCCTAAATTTCCCCTTTAAGGCGATTTGGAAGAATCTACATCTCGAAGGTGATTGTATAAGGCATGGAGATTTTGGCAGGTATGTCTTCCAGAAACATATATTTGATCGGTTGAGAAGGCTGTAAAGATCAGCAGCACCACGGATGTGGGTGAGCATGAACAACCCCAATGTTAAGATGGTAATGGCGCAGAAGTGGGGACCTCGGGATTGCATGGAAATGGGTCATAGGTGGTGATTTCTTACCTTGAATTTATGGACAAACATGAAGGGAATCTGGTTGTGGTTCCCATAATTGGGGGGGGGGGGTGCAGTTGTTAATCAGGGTATATTTTGACCTAGAATGTTAGGGGGTTTGGTTGGCCTATGAAGAGATGGGCTATTGCTAGTTTTCTTTAAATCTGTAGATCGGAAATCTTGATGATTCGGGAAATCGAAACTGGGATGGTGATCAACAATACTTAATAGTCGTGGTTGAACGTTGCAATATTCTCTTGTGCATTTCAGAAATGTTGTTGATGATAATGACCTATTGATTTCCCGTGTATATGGACCGGTGGATGCCACTCTTAAGATCACGCTATGTGAGGAGCTACGCCATATCCGAGGTGAATTGCATGGGAACCCTTGGATTAGTGGGGATGATTTCAATATTACCCTCTAAGCAGATGATTGACTAAGTGGAAGGGGTGGTCGAGACTAGGGGTTCGATAACTTCACTAACATGGTGGACGATTTATGTCTTGTTGTACTTGATGATGCTAGGAATGGTCACTTCACTTGGAGAAACACAACGTCTATATCGTGCATAGATAGGTCCCTTATACCATTTGAAGCCATGTAATAATTCCAATTTCAATTGGTGAATGCCACGCCATGTGTCAATTTCGATCACACTTTTTTATGGATTTTAGGAGAGGTCGTCCCTCATCGTCCCCCATCTTCAGTTTCCAAAATTCAAGATGGATTTACTGACATGGTGGCCACTTTTTGGAGACCTTGTCAGGTACAAGGTTTAACAACTAAGGGATTCTATTTGAAGCTCGTGACTCTCTGCAAACGACTCATTGAGTTTAGGAGGGTCACAAGTTGTGAGATTGGGGAGAAGGAATAACATCCTAGCCGCATCCAAATGTCTTAATAAATTTGAAATAGAGAGATTTGTGGATGGAGGAGTTAGACACATATTTTGAAACAGTATATTATTCTCGATGAAGATAAGAAGACAGAGCTTGATTGGAGAGACCAGATGGATTTCCCGTGGCCTTCTATAGATTATTTTGGGACACATATAAGGATGATGTGATGGATGTGGTTGATGTCATTCATAAAGGCAATATGAGCCTTGAACTTTTGTATAGAGCTCCCATATTCTTGTTTCCTAAGAGTGAGATAGTTACACATGTAAAGGACCTCATGCCCATTGCACTCTCTAATGGGATATATCTAATTTTGGCAGAAGGTCTTGCTAACTGTGTCCAACGAGTGCTGAACAGTAGTATATCTCCAATGCAGTTTGCCTTCATCCCAGGTCAATCTATGGTGGATAGCCTAGTTCTAACCAATAAAAAGGCCACACACCAAAGTGATTGTACGGAAGATCAATTTTTCTAAGACTTCCGATAATTTTGATTGGAGATTCATTTGGATGGCATTATGGAGGGGATTTCTCGACATCTGGTTCTCATGGAAAATCAATGTATAATGGCTAAACTACTAACTAGTAGGTGGTTATCTACAAGTTCGAATCACAGATTGTGTTGTACTAGGGTCGATCCCTTGCACCTCTCTTGTTCATGATTGTTGGAGATATTTCGGCCATTCTTGCAAGGAGACCGGTCACTACACAATTCGCAACATAATACACACTTGGTGATATCTTAATCCCCTTGTTGCAATATACTGATGACACTGTTTTCTTCGTTGAGGGGAACATACATGAGACTTAGGGCATGTCGGTACATTGGATCTCTTTAATCTCGTTTCCTATCTTAATATTAACATGAGTAAACCTTCTTTTGCTCCTTTTTGTCTTTTTCATGAAGACATCGTTGAATGTGGCACCATTCCTCAGTATTTGAAACTCCCTCTAACACCTAAGCGCCTCACGAACTCGTAATGACATCCCCTAATTGAGAAGCAGAAACAATGGTTAGCTGACTGGAAATCAATTTTCTTATCGAAGCGTAACCTAGAAAAGGGTGACCGATTTGTGCTTGTAAACCAGTCCTGGCTGCTATTTTTATTTTCTTTCTCTTCCAGACCATTGCCAACGGGTGTGAGACAATGCCTAGAAAAGATCATGCGATGGTTTTTTGGGCGGGAACAAACCTAGAAGGCTACTATTTTACTCAGGTCACTTGGGATATCGTCACTTTGACTAAGCATTATTGAAATGAAGATTGTGGAAGCGATTCTATAATCAAAACGGCAAACATAAAAATCTAAAATTAAAACTATCAGATTTTCTGTGGAGCCCTACTTCACGAGAGTGATGAAACCTCGAGAGAAGGCTCCTAGGGATAGATCGTATACTGCAATCTCTCGATGAATACATGGGGTGTGAGGCTTCTTATATAGCCTCTCAGACATATCAGAATTCCTCCAATTACTGATGTGGGACTAAACATGAGTAGGTGTAATCGGATCTTGGAGAGTTCCAATTACCCTATTACGTACTCTAATATTCCCCCTCCAGCAGCTAAGAAGCTACAGATTGCAACAAAAGAAATATACACAACTCATCTTCACTCAATACATCTGAGAGAGACAGGAGGGGATCTACTCGAAGTAGTTGCTGTTGATAGAAGGCCTCGCACGAGGACGGGTCTGCGACGATCAGGTCGTGCCTGGAGTAGAATCGTTGTAGAAGAAGTCCATCGCAGAGTAGAAGTCACATAATTGAATGTGTGAAATAGTTGATGCTTGGTAGAGACAACAAATATTAATAGTAGTCTGGAGTGTTAGTCAGTCTATCGTGAATGGGTATCAGAAGTATGAGATAATCCCAGGTAGAGAAGTTGATTCTAATGTTATGAGATAGACGCTCGACACTCGGGGATAGACACCCGATGCAATTATTGTCCTTTTGATGTTGGTGATAGACTCCCGATGATCGGGCATATACACCCAATGTAGAGCGATCGGGAATATGCGCCCGACACTTTTGTTGAGGAGACACAAGTAGATCATGATGGACTTGATAATAGAAATCTTGTAGATACATTTCAAGTAGAAGAATATGCCCTATCTCCTTCCCCTTTTCTCCCATACTTGATAGAATATGAACATTGATCGTCAAGTTGGGAGAAAATAAAACATAAAAACATGTATTTTTTTATTCTCCCTTTCCTCCCCTCTTTTTATGCTCCCCTTTTTGCACAAATCATTTTTTATAGCGGTCTTTTTTCTCTCGATCATTCTCTCTCTTTTTTTTAGTCTTCACTTTTTTCTCTTGACTATTATTCCCTTTTTGGTGTGCTCCTTTTTTTGAAAAATAATTATGGCCCAAATAGGCCCAATCCTCCTCTTCCCTTCACTTCTCTTTCTTTTCTTCCCCCCTTTTTTAATAATAGCAAGCAACATCCCACACTTGGGCCCTCTCTCTCTCTCCCTTAACTGTCTCTTTCTTCTCTTTTTTTATTTGAGCTTTTTTTACAAAGATTCCAATCGTTCTCAATACATATCACAACCTCTCCCCTCCCTTTTTTGAAATAGAACTGTGGCCCATTAGGTTTGAATTCTTACTCCCCTTCTATTTGAATTTAAAGGGGCATCGGGCCTACCTCCTATCATTGGTCGAATTTTCCTATGTGATCCCACGAGAGGCATCTTCGAGTTTCCGACTCCGACGCCTCCAGGAGATCTTGTGCATGGAGGAGCGGGAGATCGTCGATTGACATAAAATGGAGGCGAGCTCTCTCGAATCCAAGGGAGGGGAGTTCTCTTTTCAACGTGATGGCAAGTTCACAGCTCTCGCGGAGAGCCCCGAGATCTGAGTGGACCTTGGGTGGAGGTGTCACATGCGTAGGGTCCTGTAGGAGTTGGTGGAGTGCGCTAAACTCAGAGATGGAGGTCTATAAAGCCTTCAACAACGTCTCCTGGGGTTTGTAGCTCGAGTAGGCGGGGCTTGCATTGCCTATTGCCTCCCCGATGATATTCACGCAAGGCAACACGTAAAGGGGGTTTTTTCTCATGGTTTGAGATTTGGGGGTGCAGGGGAGATGATTAAGTTGAGGCTTGCCGCTGAGTTAGGGTTCTCTATCGGGGAAATTGACGAATTGGGCTTCGCCTCCTTGTTCCACCACTAGGTGGCACACATAGAGATAGGGCGTTTTGGAAGAGACCAGTACCACAACCTTATCGGAGAAGGAGCCCATCCAATAAAGCCTGCTACAGACGCATTGCCAGCTGGAGAAGATTAAATGCACCGTGGGAAACTCTGTTGCTTCGCAGAATTTGGGTTTCATCAAGAACCTCCAAAACTCTCTGTCTTGAACGGATCGCAATCTATATGAAACAATGAACAAAGTTGAAAATAAATCATTGTCTCCCAAAAATCGAATGGTTCTCATGCCATATTGAAAAGAATGCGTAAACGAGTTGATAATAAGAACAATAAACATAAAAATATCAAATTGGAGCTCTCGAACTTTACTTGGAACCCTACTTTGTGAGTGGGATGAAACCATGGTTGAAGGCCTCTAGGGCTAGATCGTCTAATGCAATCTTTTATTGAATACATGGGGTGTGAGGCTTCGTATATAGCTCTACAGATAGACCGTAATCCCGCTTGTAGCTTATGCGTGACTAAATATGAGTGGGGATAATTGGATCTTGGAGAGATCCAATTACCTCTATGTTACATACTCCAACAAAAAGGTTGAAAGAATTAAATTAAGCTCTCCTTATGAAGTGGGCCATTTGGATTTGGGGACCTCGGGAAGATCTTCCGACCAAGCTAAGGAGTAGATAATACAGTATCGACATGATTATTGAGGGTAACCTAAATGCAATTTTGCATCCCGTGGTCTTTTGGAGGGGGATTCACAAGGTACTACTAGAGATGAGGCGAAGCATGATACCTACTTTATGTTGGCATCCGTTACCTCTTTAGACAAGATGATTGGACGCGTAAAGATTATAAAATAGTCGTGAGACCTGCTATGTTGCATGGATCATCTTATTGGCTTGTGAACCATGAACATGTGCAGAGAATGATAGCAATGGAAATGAAAACTGCAAAGGTAGGTGTGTCGTCTTACACGAAAAGATCGGATTCAGAATGATGCAATCAAAAAGAAAGTTGGTGTAGCTCCGATCAATGATATGTTGTGAAAAATCGTTTAAAATGGTTTAACCATTTGCAAAGGCGGTCAGTTGATGCACCAGTTAGAAGATGCGAGATTTAGGATGTTGAGCATTAAGAGAGGGCGAAGAAGACCCGAGAAGTGTTGGAATGAGACTATCCGAAGGGTTTTTAGTTATTTGGATTTAAGCGTGAGAATGCCCCAAAGTAGATTTGAATGGAGGTAAAAAATCCATGTAGCTGATCCTAGTTTTGTATGGGAAAAGGCTTTGTTGTCGTCATTGTTGATTGGACAGGTAATGTTTGGCAGACTGATATTCGAGGTTGTTTGCCCTCTCTAGCAATCATGAGACACATGTTGCGGACGAATGGAAATATGGTGTGTGGCGCCCTACTTTCCAAGTGTTTTTTAGAGCAACGGGTGCATGCTATAATTGTATACTTTATGGAGGTGTATTTGCTTCGTTCTCTTGGATTCAACCCCATTTAGCCAACTGCTGAGTGATGGAATGACTTTCCGTTTGTGAAGATATGATTGGAAAAAAGAATGGGATCTTTGTGATAGCGTCCCCGTGATTGTATGCTTTGGATTTTGGTGGTGATACTACGGTGGCTATTTACTAAACCCAATCTGGGGAAGGTTTCTACCTTCTCCTTTATGTTCTTGGATCACATATTTCAAGAGAACTTGAAGTTGACCGTAAATTATGTTCCTGTTGTGAGCCCTCCTCCTCCCTTAGTGATCGCTGGTCATTTGGATATGGGGAAATTGAGAGTTTTTGATCATGATGGCATAGAAAACACTTAATGTGCAACATACTCAAGCTGATGCTACTTTTTCTAGGGACTGTGGATTAGTTTTGGGATCCAGACCCACGTTGAATATGAAGAACTTCATATATATCCTGCAGATTTCTAGGATAACTTTGGAGATGATATGATCTGGTCTCGTATCTAGCAATGATGTCTCTTACACATTCTCTCTGGGGGTGCTTGGGGACATTGCGTATATGTTCTTCTCACGTGGGACTACTAAAGTACTAAGGAGGTCAAGATGAGAGGATACTTGGCCTGGATAGACTCGTGATACCTAGGGTGGAGCATTTGACATGACCCAGTCCAATCCGAAAAAGCCGTCCTAGATCTAATTATTTTCTTCAGGCCTTGGGCTGGATCGGGACCTGACTTTTCAGACAAACTGAAGGCCCGAGGTCCGGCCCAAGGTCCGCAGAATCAGACCCGGGTTTGGGCCGGGCTCGATCTGCCTCCCATTTTAATTACATGTAGCTGTGCGTTGATTTCAAATTGTACTCACTTACGTGCAGCTCCCAGTCATGGTACCATGTATGGTGGATCAATTGATTCAAGGCTTACGTAATTTATGATCAAAGTGCAGGTCCAGGCATGGCAGCAAATATGTGATCAATTGATCTATGGTTTACGTAATATGTAATCAACGTGCAGCTCCAGAAATGCCTCATATGTACATTGATTAAAACCAACAATATTATGACATATCAATGTTATTTTCCTTATTTTAAAGTTGCTTGTTTGCTTATTGATCACATGAGGCAGCACGTTGGCCTAATTAAAGATGGACACCAATGGGTGGTGTGACGCCTTGCCCCGTGGGGAGAACATCGAACCTAACTCTCTAGGATCCAGATATTCAGCAATAGCCACATTCATTCGTCATAATTAAAATTCAGAAGGTAAAACATGAAAAATAAGGACTAAAATGCTCGAATAATATTTATATTTTCATGATTCTAAAATTTTACAAATTTTTAATTGAGTCTACAATATACTTTTACATGATTAACAACTTAAACTATAGAAGCTACAAAACTAGTGCAACTCTACAAGTGAAACCATACCTTAAGTCTGGTATAAACTGTGGAAGCTCATGTCACTAATGCTACTCAACAACCTACAAACCTAAATGTGTTTCCAAAGAAGTACGCTTGAGTAGAAACTTTAGTATCACTAAAACATGCTAACAAAAACTACACTAACAGAAATGTAAAATAGTAAATAAAGGGATGTTCATGTGCCATTATTATCCTTACACTTGTTGTTCACTATCCCAAATCTTCTATAAAGATTATTATTGTAAGTTGCATGCATTTTACTACTTGCACTCTAAAGTATTTGTATTATCATATGCATATATGTGCTCATCAGTTACACATTTAGTTACATGTGGGGTTAATTAAACATGTATCTACACACCATGGTACTATTCATAACATCCTTCCTCATTTAGTTGTTTTTTTAGAAAGGCTTGGATATATCTCCTTTAGAGAGCCATCCAAATCCTCATTTAGTTGTTGAATTCAAAAATAATAATGATATTATCTCAACAATCATATACTGTGAGTAACAAACCCAAGCAAACAAATCCCAACTTTCAATGTCGACCCATTTCCCCTAGTTTACTCACCACAAGGGGAATACTCGAGAACATGTACACTATTGGAGTATAAGTTGTGTGCATCATTTATGTGAGAGATGCGTAAATGGATCTCTCCAGGAGCTATTTACCCCATCCAGTTGTTTAGTCTTATATCTATCATTTGTGGGATGCGGAGACTCCATGAGGGCTATATAAGAAGCCCCTCACTCCCTGTATCCGGTGAGAAAAGCAATAGAAGCATCAACCGTTTGTGGCGTTCTCCCATGGTTTCATCTCGCTCCTTAGGAGTACGGTTCCACATTAAATCCCATTCTATAATATTTTTATCTTTATTCTCTGATACGCTTCACATTCCTATTTTCTAACATGGTATCGGAGTAAGTCATTCTTGGGATTTTTTTCGGATTCGATTGTCTGTAATTTGTTTGAGTGTTCTAGGGTTTCACGAAATCCTAATCGTTTTTTTGGACTTTTAATCTTGATCTCTTAAATTACTTAGTGCTTTTTGGGGAGTATCGTTACACAAATTCTAGAGTTTTGGTGCCCTAATTTGAATGTGAAAGTTCTATGTGAAGAAGAAATGGTTCACCGCCAACATGTTATGATTCATCCCGCACCACCAACCTCTGAAGGCGGCACAACATCCATACCGCCAATCTGTAGATTTCCAAAGCCACAAGGGCGAGCCCTCCGCGCAACGACTTCTCCCCTCTATGCTAAAGCAGCGAGTTTCTCCATGAAAATCCCAATGGTGAAAGTCACACATCTTTCTCGGTGGAGTCCCATTGCATACTCCCCTTTTCAAAACTCTAGGAGGCAACAACGCTACCTCCACTGGCGGCACATCTCCTATTCGAAGTTCCAACTCGAAGAAGAAGCCGCAGTATCCTTGCGTATTGCCATTCTCCTAGCGGCAATGACGATGCTCCTCCACCTTCATCCTATTTCCTCTAGCGGTGCATCCCCGATCGCCGCATCTCCTCAGGAGGTACTGTGCGAGTTGCCTTCGGAGGTTCCCCTCCAACGAGGGAGGCCTCCTCCCGAACGGTGCCAACCCTCAGGCGTACTGCCATCTTGCGCCATCTCCAGGCTCGCGAGCGTCGCCTCTCCAGATGATTACACTGCCCCTCCTCTCTTCATTCTACAGACTCGAACCTTTCTCTCTTCTACTTCCAGCTGTGTGAGACCTCCATGAGATGACACTCGTGGCTCCATCTTTCCGCGCGCACCTCCAGGCACGCTGCCGCCATTTGTAACATCCGAGTCCAATTAAGCCCGAACTCGACCCATTTAGGGTCCAATTAAACTAATAAAGTTGTCAACCATTATTAAATAACTTAAATAGATCAATTGATCGTGAGTCAAAAGTCGTCGGGCGAAATCGACCAAAAGACGACCACATCGTAATGCGTGCCACGGAAAAAATCGTGACGTGAATTCGGAAATCACAAAACAAATCGAGACTGTTGTTAAATCCGATTCAACGAAACAAGACCAACGAAATCGACCGTTCGTCAATTGGAGATCATTTAGTATTTTTAAATCACAAAATTTGATAGCCAATCAAAATCGTATCTTGAAAATTTCGGGAGATACAAACCCGATCAAAAGTATACCAGTATTATACTCATATTGATCGCCGTTCAGAGACAACTAAATTGAGTTATTGCCCGTCGAAGTTGGAGTCTTGAAGAGTAAGTACGGTCAAATTTTTTACTTCAAATAAGAAAGAGAATTGTTTTATTTTTAAAATACCAGAAATTCCATAAGCAGCAGAACTGTAGCTTAAATCCATCCCCACGTTTGCATTTTTTTTCCATGCAAGTGGCTTCTCCCTTTTCTCCACCTGTCAAACCTTCCGCTCCTCCCTTATTTATAACTCTAAGCACCTGCCGTTCTCCTCCCAAAATCCCAGCTTAAATTTCAACCGAAACAGCCACCCTCCCTTTCCATTGTGCAGCACAACAACTGCTCCAGCCCTTCCATTCTGCAAAGAGCAACAATTGGATTGCTGCTAGTTCCTTCGGTAGCAATTTCTGCCACCTCTGCTCCGAATGGAGCTGATCTCCTGCAATTACTGAAATCCCAACAGTAACCCCACCCTTGATGCTCCCTAGTTGGAGCTGCATGTTGATATTGATCTCAAAAATTGGAAATATCAAAGGTACCAATTTCTCTTTTCTTTGCTTTTAATAGAAAAATCAACATTTAGTCTTTGATTTATTTTTTTTCCATTCCTGTTGCCGTCCAGCAACTGCGCAAGCACCTGCATGCTTTTGTATCTCAGTTTTTAGGAGATCTAGTGAGGTACAATCCTCTCCCTTTCTCCTTGCTGCCATACATGTACAATCCAACATCTCTGCTGCCTTTCATGCACATATTTTATACATCTTTTTACCCTATATAAATAAAAATAAGTATAATATCTGCACATGGTTCAGATGTAGAGATGTAAGGTTGATCAAATTACTGTTTGAAAATATATCATTTAAAAAATCATAGTCAGCTCGATTTTGTTTGGGCATTACATTTAAATTTGGGATACAAATGTTGCCTCATTTTTGTGACAATATTGTTCATAGGCAAGTCTAATTAGTTCAAATCCCGTGGAAGAGACTGAGCATGGTATTTATTATGCTCAGGTTCAAACTATCAAAACTATATCAATGGAGGAACTTCATAAACATATATATATATATATACATATACACACACACACACATATATATATATATATATATGGGGATTGGGGAGCCTACACCCAGGTGTAGGTAACTTTCCTACACCCACCTCTTGTTCTCTATTTTTTTGATTTTTTTGAAATAGATCTTTAGGGGATTTACTTAGAATATTAAATGAAATATGTGTTTCAAATTTCATGTAAAACATACATTCCTAACAGCTCCATCGGAAAGGGACAATTTCAGCAAATCTCAGACCGTTAAAATTTGACGGTCGTGATGGATAAGCTAGAAGTCTCGAAATAAGTTGAAATTTGAATGGCGACATGATGATATATTGTGATCTAAATTCCCCAAGGAATAATCTCAAAAAAAAAAAATAAAAATTTTTGAGGGAAGAAGAGGTGGGTGTAGGAAAGTTACCTACACATGGGTGTAGGCTCCCTTTTCCCATATATATATAACACTTATGTTTGACGCATGTTCTTCTCAGCAGTTATATAGAGCTCTCTTTGGATCATTTCCTTGGCGTAAATGATAAATCCATCTATACAAGTTGGGTTCTTTCATGGAATATTGTTGGGAAAAACGAATAACTTGTTTATTCCATGAACCCTAGGCTCTCTTATATAGGAGAGTAGCCTATGGGTAAATTACATAAAGCATACTATGAAGAAAAACAAAATAGAGAAAAGTACAGATACTACTATTATTGTATGCGTTAACACTCCCCCTCAAGATGCAACATAGATATCAATCATGCTCAGCTTGGAAGCACACTTCTGAAATGGACCTCGTAGCAATGCCTTGGTGAATATGTCCGCAGTCTGATTCTCTGATGTAACATGAGATGTAGCAATGAATCCTTTCTGAATCATATCACGTATGAAGTGACAATCCACCTCAATATGCTTGGTCCGCTAATGGAATGCTGGGTTGTTTGCAATAAACAAGGCAGCCTGATTATCACATTCCAAGTTCATAGGAAGTGGTAGATCTAAACATAGGTCTGTAAGTACAGCTTTCACCCACATCATCTCTGTAGTAGCCTGGGCCATAGCCCTATATTCGGATTCAACACTAGATCTAGCTACCACCGTTTGTTTCTTACTTCTCCATGAGACTAGGGCATCTCCAACATAGACAGCATACCCAAGGCCTTAAAAGTCGGATTTCGGTTTCGTTTCGGTGAGGGTTCGAAACGAAATTTCGGCCGAATTTCGGTCGAAATTCGACCGAAATTTCGGTCATTTCGGTGGTTTTTTGAACTAGACACCCCCAAATCTCGACCGATATAGTCATTTCGGCCGAATTTCGGTCACCTACCGAAACCGAAATTCGACCGAAATTCGGCCGAATTTCGGCGAAATTTAAGGCCATGAGCATACCCTGAGGTGGACTTCCTATCCTTGGGACATCCTGCATAGTCTGCGTCTGCACATGCTGAGATAGAGATCCCCTTTCTTTTCTTGAATAGCAGACCTGCACCTGGAGAAGATTTGAGATATCTAAGAATCATATGTATTGCATCCATATGCACCTGGCGTGGTTGCTCCATGAACTGGCTCACACGGCTTACTGCAAATAATATATCTGGTCTAGTGATCGTGACATACAACAGTTTGCCTACCAGTTCTCTATATCTTCTCCTGTCCACCTCCTCTGTGTTATCTTCATAAAGCTTCATGCTGGGATCCATTGGTGTCGTAGCAGGTCGACACTCAAGCATACCTGTTTCACTCAACAGATCTGTAACATATTTCCTTTGTGACATGACTAGCCCATATGAATTTCTTGCAAATTCAAGCCCCAGAAAGTATCTAAGGACCCCTAGATCCTTAGTGACAAATTCACTACCCAGCATTTCTTTCGCCTGCCTTATGCCCTGCTCATCATCTCCTGTAATCAAGATGTCATCAACATAAACCATAATGACAATACCTCTCGCGGTTTTCTGTACAAACAAGGAATGATCAGCATTGGAGCGTTTGTATCCTTGTTTCTCGAAGAGATCCGAGAGCTTCTGAAACCATGCTCTGGGGCTCTGCTTAAGGCCATAGATAGCCTTATGCAACCTGCGTACCTTGGAGCACTCCCCCTCAACAGCAAAACCAGGTGGCTGTTGCATATACACCTCTTCCTGCAAATCTCCATACAGGATTGCATTCTTCATGTCCAACTGATGGAGCGGCCAGTCTCGAGCAACTGCAACTGATAACAAGATCCTTAGAGTGGAATGACGTGCCACAGGCAAGAATGTGTCAAGATAATCCACCCCGTATGTTTGTGTGAAGCCACGCGCCACCAGACGCGCCTTGTACCTGTCAATAGAGCCATCTGCATTTTGCTTCACTGTGAATGCCCACTTGCAGCTCACTGGGTTCACATCTGGAGGTTTAGAAATCAAAGTCCAAGTTCCTCTGGACTGAAGTGCTGCCATTTCTTCTTCCATTGCTAGTCGCCATCTACTATCTTGCAGAGCCTCACGATGATTCCGTGGAATATCTATAGTTGAGAGTGCCATAGCAAACGACCTGAAATCTCCAGATAGCCGCTCAAATGATACAGAGGCTGATAATGGATATTTGGCACAACTCCTCTTCGACTTCCGTAAAGCAATGGGAATATCCAAACCAGTTGTAGGCTCATCTGGCTCCTGCACCACAACCTGCTCAGAAATGTCGTCAGATCCATCAACATTAATATTCTCATTACATACCATAGGCGAGCTAGTAGATGAGTCATGACCATGAGCTAGTGGAGGAAGCCTGCGGGTATAATGGAACGGGAACGGTGAGATAGGCTGCTGTGGTGGTGGTAGTGGTGGTGGTGGTGTTGGCATCTGAGGTGGTGGTGGTGTCATGTATATGGCATCAGGTGGTATAGGTGGAATCTGCTTATCTCCTGATGCTGAAAAATACATAACATATTCAAAAAATGTAACATCTGCACTGATTATATACCGCCGACGCAGAGGATCAAAGCACTTATACCCCTTTTGAGTTCTGCAGTACCCAACAAAGACACACTTGACAACCCTAGGAGAGAGCTTGTCAGTACCCGACGACAACTGATGGACAAACGCAACCGACCCAAACACATGAGGAGTGAGAGTGAACAGATCCTTGTCAGGATGAATAAGTGAGAACGGAATCTGTTCATTCAAGACAGACGAAGGCATACGGTTGATTAGGTAACATGCAGTAAGAACTGCATCACCCCAGTAGGAATAGGGAACATGACTCTGTATAAGTAGTGATCTAGTGACATCAAGAAGGTGACGATGTTTTCTTTTATCAATCCCATTCTGTTGAGATGTATGAGCACAAGATGTTTGGTGAATAATTCCTTTTGAGGAGTAGTAATTGGCAAGAATATTAGTGCACAACTCTAAAGCATTGTCGCTTCTCACAAGTTTCACAGATGTAGAAAAAATATTTTGTATTTCTTTCAGAAAATGGATAATGATATTTCCTGCTTCAGATTTATTTTTCATCAGAAATACCCATGACACTCTAGAAAAATCATCCACAAAAACTATATAAAATCTGTGTCCCTGATGATCGGGTACACGACTCGGACCCCAGATATCAATGTGAATTAACTCAAACTTGGAGGTACTACTCCGACCTGGACGACTGGGAAAGGATGACCTGTGATGCTTTCCCAACTGACATGCCTCACACTGAATAGGTGTGTGAGGGAGACCATAAGGTAAAACTTGACGCAACTTCTGAAGCGGTAAATGACCAAAACGCAGATGCCATAATAAGGTTGATGCTTGTCCAGAAGAGGATGAGGATCCAACAAAAGGAGTCTGATTCAGGCGATATAGGCCTCCTTGCTCATTGCCACGACCAATCACGTTGCCCGTATGGATGTCCTGAAAAATCAAAGAAGATGGATCAAAAATTACCCGACAATGTAGATCTTTTGTAATTTGGCTAATTGACAATAAATTCATTGAGAAATCAGGTGCATGTAGCACATTCTTGAGCTGCATAGAGGATGTCAATCTAGCCTCCCCCTGACCAGTGATGGGGGAATGAGTGCCATTGGCAATTACTACTGTCCGACTTGGAGGGATCTGAGTGTATCCTGAAAGCAGACTCTGGTCGCCACATAGATGATGTGTAGCGCCCGAGTCCATAATCCATGGTAAAGTATCTGATCTACTACTGTGGAATGCAAGTATACTACTTGAAGCACTGGTAGACGCAGAGGCAGAAGCGGCAGCATCAGAATGACTCTCTGTAGTCGGTGCTAGGCTAGATGGTGGAATAATGCCCCTCAGACGGGCAACTAGATCCTCGAATCGCTGATCCGGAGTGACAGCAGACGGGGGCTCTATCTGCTCAGCAGCTCGTGCAGATGCAGGAAATCCATGCTTTGAGTAGCATGTGTCTTCATTGTGTCCTACTCGATGACAGTAGGTACATGTTGGTCTAGTGCGGCCACCTCTTCCACGAGGTCCACGTCCGCGGCTAGGGTGATGGAACCCACGACCTCTGTTGACTGCCATGGCGGAAGAGTTCTGACTCGTAGCTGTGGAAGGAACTGTGATCCGACTCAATCTATGAAACGCTTCCTCCATGGGAGGAATAGTAGAGTCTGCCAGAATCTGTGATCGTGCTGCCTCATACTCAGGATCAAGTACAGCCAGGAACACACCCACCATCGTTGCGTTCCGATATGTCTTCTGCTGTTCTGGCGTAGCTGTGAGAGGCATGAAGCTATAAAGCTTCTCGAACATCCCTCTTAGTGATGTATAGAGGGAATGTAAAGGGCGACCATTCTGCTTTATTGTGAATATGTCATGCTGAAGTTGCAGAATCTTCGTCTCGTTCTTGGCCTAGGAGTATGTAGCCGCCAGAATGTCCCACATATCCTTGGCTGTGGGCTGGTGTAGAATGTCATTGGCAATTTCAATAGCCAATGTATCAGATAGCTAGACTTTGGCATATGAATCATCAGCCTCCCAAGAGGCATTGACTCCAGTCTTCTCTGCAGGCTCCGATTCGGTAAGAATGTGCTTCTTACCTGTTGACTTCATCATACTCATGAACTGCATAGCCCACAGTTCATAGTTTGTACCGTCCATCTTGACAATAGGCGCTGGACCACGGAATGCGCCAATAGATGGGATATCTGCCTTGCTCTCAGACATATTGGAAAAAGAAGACTGGAACGATTGACAAACGATGCGATTTGTCTACAACGACATAGATGGGTTTAGCTGCACGTGTAGACCTCATGCAACTAAACCCATGTTGATGTTCTGGGTCTTAGGGCTGGAAACCGAGCTCCCGTACAAGAGCTACACGCCTTGGGGCACTGGATCACGCGCGCTGGGCACTGGGTGCGCTGGACACGCGCACTGGATGCGCGCACTGCTCAGCCGCGTAGAAGGTTACGCGCGCACGCACAGCCTTGCGCAGATAATGCGCAGTCGCACGTTGGGAGACGCGCGATCAGGCGCTGGAGAGGCGCAGATCACGCGCGATCACGCGCAAGGGATGCGCACACGCAGTCACGCACGATCACGCGCAAGGGATGGACACGCGCAAGAGATGCGCACGCGCAGGAGGTGCGCAGATCACGCACTAGCGCGCGCAGGAGATGCGCACAACGCTAATCGGACAACGCCGGAGATGCGCAGGAGATGCGCTGATCGGAGGAGGAGCACCCGAGAAGGAGGGCGGCACCGATCTGCTGAGAAGAGAGAGAAAGAGGGCCGGCTGGTAGGGTAGGGTTAGGGTTAAGGTTTCGAGAACTCCGGTCTAGGACCGTCGCTCTGATACCATGTTGGGAAAAACGAATAACTTGTTTATTCCATGAACCCTAGGCTCTCTTGTATAGGAGAGTAGCCTATGGGTAAATTACATAAAGCATACTATGAAGAAAAACAAAATAGAGAAAAGTACAGATACTACTATTATTGTATGCGTTAACAAATATTAGTAATTAAATAAGTTAATTGGTTATCACATCTCAGCTCCATGCACACATAAATATGTAGATAATGAAAAAAATGATTCAATCCACAAGCTCTGGAGATGTCTTTCCAATCACTCTATAACCATGCCACAACCATCTAGGAAGCTCTGGAAGAGTCTCCTTAGGATACTACCTCACTGCTTGAGTTTTGGTTACTTTTTCGCCAATAGACTTGACGATGCTACATCTAAATTTCAAAGCTAAATCTGAACCTTCCTGGGTTAGATCTGAAACAACTGTAGTTGAGGATTGGAGAAGTTACAATCAAAGTTGAATAAGTTATAATGGATCTTGGTTAAGAGATGAAATCAATGATAAGTTGTGTTGAAAAGAGTCGAATATAATTAAGTTGGATTTGGAATCATTATAAGTTAGTGGACGTGTTGTGACTTAGTTAGGATACACCAACACTAAGGCACCTTTCACATCTTAAAGTCATAGTGTAAGGTCACATACAGACCAAAACCACAGACTATCCACTAGTCTCGAAAGTTAGAATTGAAAACCAGATTTGATTAGAATCTCATCTTTTCCATCATTAAGTAACTTAGAGTCAATTCAATCATCACCTCATTATCGAAAATCCATATTTACGAAATCTAACTAACAAGGAAATAATATACATATGATATGACCATCAACTTATATATATAAATATAAATATAAATATAAATATATATATAAGGGTATGGGGTTATGGAGAAATGATACGTATAAGTCATTAACTATTATATAAAAGTATGACATATGAAAGGTAATGGGTAAAAGTCAGGAGCATCTTTTAGGGTAGCTTGAAAATCTTTTTCATAACAAGTAGTTGCAAATTTTTTAGTTGTTTATACCTTACTACTTTTTTCTGCAATCACTTTAAATGCCTGTTTATCTTAACAAGATTTCGAGATGTGCCTGCGTCCGCTGACAAATCTCTTGTACCTTTTATATGGGGCAGGCAAGTAGCCTGCAGCTCAGTAGCTGCTTTATCATTTCTGATATTCGCTGCTAGTTTAGACGGTACAATTACTTTTGTAACATTTTTTATTCAGTTTATGATGTAAAATGCTTTCTTTCTATTCTGTATATTATGTGATACATGTATACACTAGCAGTTCTTTTATTACATGATGTGTATATATATATATATAAAGAAATTAGTGGAATGAAATTTTAGTAGCACATCTTTCTGTTATTCTGTGTTTGTGAATATTAATTTGAATGTCATGGCAGAAACGCAAAAAAATTTCCCCTATTTTTGTATAACTTATGTGATCTTTTACGAATGTAATACCGCGAATGTGTTGTAAACGGGTAGCCGGATCTGAGGGTGTTCACACTGATCCTCCTACGGTTCCCATTGCAGAGGTCCTCCAGGAGTGACGGCCCCAATAGGCGGTGACAATGTACAGTAGAAGCCCCAATTGTGGGATGTCCTTTAAGAAAGGGGTTCCCATCGGGGGTACCCTAAATAGGGCAAAGCTCAAATGGACCAAAAAAAGAGAGAAAAAGGAGTTACATGTTAAAAAATGTAATAAAAAAGGGAGAGGAAGTAAGTGCATGGGCTACAAGCAATTAAAAAAGGGAAGTAACACAGTTTGTGTTTGGCCCTATTTGAGCCATTAAAAAAATGAGAAAAATCGTACAAAAAATACGTATGAATAAAATGATTCAAATAGAGAGAGAAAAGCCGAAAAATGATGAATGTCTTATTTGATAAAAATAAGGGAGTTGTGAAGGTTACTATAAATAATTGAATGAAATAGCCAAAGAAAAAAATGATTTGAAAAAAATTAAGTCGGAAAAAAAGACCGGCTAAGTTATTCATTGATATTTTGTTGTCTCCCAAATTTTATTGTCTTCTCCAAACTTGGTCGACGTCATGGTTTTTCGACCAGTCGGGGAGAAATGGGGAGTATTGTGTAGAGTCACATGTCTATTCCATATTCAGATGTCAGATTCCAGATTAGCCAGATTGTTCAGACTCTGCAAGTCAGTTGCAGACTCGACGATTGGTTCTGAGTCCTTCAGTTTGATTCGCACATGGATGCGATCATCTGTTCAGTGGTCCCCGTCATTCTTGTTTTGTCGGCCAGGGTTTTCATGTAATCCATACATACTTCAGAGTAGAGATCCCAATCCTTATGCCATGTGGGATAGGGTTTGCATGTGATTTCATAGGGACTTTAGAGTGGAGATCCCAATCTGTAAGCCAGATCGCAGTGACCTCGTTCTCCGACGAGGAGATGTTTCATACTCCATTCCTGCGACCGTGGGCTCCATCGAGGATGTCTCCACGACTTTTCCTGTTCGGCTCTTTCAGAGATGAAGCAGTTGTCCATATGATCCAGTCTTCTACATGTGGCGGGACAGACTTCACCAAGTGGTTCATTCAGTTGCAGTGACTCTGATAGACACAATATATTGCACATACTCTTTGACGAGGAGATTCGGTTTGACTCACACTCCATCCCGTTCATCCTCCTTACCTGCACGACATGAGAAGCAACACCCTCGACAACAACCGTCAATTGTGCGTGTTGAGTTGATATTATCCATAGTGTCCTGTAGCGTGAGTTGAGATTTCTTTCTGCTTGCCCAAGCCAAGCATTGCATCCTCCATCTTGAGTGGGAGTGTTGGAATATAATTTTATGCGTCACTTTTGTGGGCGATGGGTAAATGGAGATCTCGAGGATCTATTTACTCCATCTAGGCATTTAGTCCCACATTTACCGTCTGTGGGATGTGGAGACTCCGTGAGAGCTATTAAGAAGCCCATCACCTCCTGTATCCCGTGAGAAAAGCAATAGAAGCATCAACCCTTTGTAGCATTCTCTCGTAGTTTCATCCCACTCCTTAGGGAGTAAGGTTCCACGTTAATTCCCGTTCTACAATTTTTTTTATCTTTTTTCTCTGATATGCTTCCGCATTCATATTTTCCAACATACACTGTGGCCAAATGGGCTTGCATGGGAAATGCCCTTTTGACAGAGCAATAATCTTCGATGAGTGTCGTACGAGGGAAACAGAATATACCAACAGAACCCGTATTACTACGTTCAACCGACAGGGTCACAGAACACACTGACAATACCCGCGGAACTAGAACTAACACTCCATCTAGGACTCACCGAGATCACAAGAGTTTCGGTCCACTCTCTGGTATGCTAACTTCTCAAAGTATAATACATGCATACAAACATTCATAAAGTTGCCTACCACCTTAGTTTCATTTATATGATATTTTCATCCCACTAGGACTAACTCCTTGTATACGGTCTTGGTTCACGTGAAACCTCACTATAACTCTAAGGCCTTGGATCCTTAGGGTCGTGTGCCTCAGAGTACAACATCCTAAATAAGTTCGAAACACGTCCACTAGCTGACCTTGGTTCAAATCATGGAACCCCATACTTTACCTCAATATACTCATCCTCTCACTTGGCAACATGTGAGGCAAACCTCCCATGCGAACACCTTCACGAAACCACACAAAAATTGCTACCTATCGATGAAGGTCCACGATGACGTAGGGCACGGGTCAAGGCATAAGATCCTACACATTGATCATTTGATTCTCAACTCCCAAGTAGTGGAGAGAAAGTACGATTTCCTCTGTTTCCTTCAACCAGAAGAAACCAACACCAAATTTCATAATCGTTCCAGTCAATCTTGGATGACCATACATCTCATTGTCTCATTTTGTACACAAAGATTTACAGTGTGATTATCCATATGGTCCATCTTAGCCCATTTAAGTCAACTATCCCTTTATTAGTGCACTATACAACCCAGTCTGTTAATCCTCTAGGATGCTGACACTTGACCTCTCATGGTGTATCCTTTTAGTTTTATAACTTCAGCGACATGGATAGTCTGCAGTCTTAACCCATACCGAGCCTCATGCTATGACTCCAAGGTATTTGGTACCTTAGGGTTGGGGTGCTTCCGAAGGCATGCAGTGAGGTATGTTAATCCTAACTAAGTTCCCAACACTCCATGTTCTTCATTGGTTTGTAAACATCGTTATATATATATATATATATATATATATATATATAGGTAAATGGGGCTGCCCCCAGGGAGTAGCCAACTTGGCTACTCCCACCCCTATTTTTCCCTCATTTTTTTATTTTTTTGGAAAATAAAAATTTGTAAATTCATCATTATATCTCTCTCACATTCTATTAAAATTTCGTCTGAAACAGATACTCCTACAGCCTCCATCCAAACATGGTCGATTTAAAAAATCCTGCGACCGTTAAAAAAATGACGTCTGGATGGAGGGCTTAGGAGTCTCTGTTTCTGACAAAATTTTAATACAATGTGAGAGGGATATAATGATGAATATACAAATTTTTATTTTCCAAAAAAATAAAAAAAATGAGGGAAAAATAAGGGTGGGAGTAGCCAAGTTGGCTACTCCCTGGGGGCAGCCCCATTTTACCCATATATATATATAGAGAGAGAGAGAGAGGGATCTTAGTTTATTGTATCTAAGCCCGAGAATGACCCAAGATAGATATAAATGGAGGAAAAAAAATCCATGTAGCCAACCCTACTTAAAGCGGGAAAAAGCTTTGTTGTTGTTACTGATGAATATGTGATTCATCACTCTAAAAGTTGAAAATAGAGCTTTATTCCCGATTTATTAGCTGATTTCATCTCTTATATTGCATAATTATCATTCATGCACTTATAAATAAAATATGCATTTTAGCATTCACAATCGTATTAAAATAGGAAGCCAAATTCCTTGTAAATATCACGTGTAATTACCATATTTTTCACTATTTGTATCTATTTTATACTAACTCCAAATCCAATAAAGTTAACTCTATAATATATATTAGTAACACTAATAAAAGAGAAATATCAAAAAAATACTAGCTTGTAAAATTGTCCAATAAATCCCAAATCAAAGTTTGAGACCAAGAACCTTAAAATGTGAAAATCTCTCTCATACAGTGTCTGATTTAGATCTACTCACTTTTAAAGTTATATGCATTCAAAGACCTTCAAAATAAGATTAGTTTGATAAAAATCGGAGATTGTATGCGAAACTTGGTTTTGGGATGGGCCCTTATTGTGTATTGTACATATTGACCAAAATATCCTTCAGTTTTGTGTTTTATTTTCTTAATTATTAAAAATCCAAAAAAATTAGATTAAGGTTTAAATATTCATTTAATATTTTCTCCAACTTTATTTTGGTTTTTCTCTTATTTAAATAATAACATTTTTTTTGCAAAATATAAAATGCGATATTTTATACCTATAAGATACCACCCAAAAATAATTTTTGTACAGATGTTTTATTTTGATTTTCGGTCCTGTATGAAGGTTGTAGATCTTGTTGAGACGAGCAACTTTCATGTTGATCACTTTTCATTTAACCCCTTTTATTGTTTCTTTTTGATTCTTTTCTTTAATTTAATTTATGATTTTTTTGGGGGCGACACGTGGCAGCTCCTGGAGCTGCCATGCATCACCCCATATTTATTTTATTTTATTTTACTTTTATTGTTATTATTATTTATTTATTTTATATAATTAATTATTTATATTATCTTTACTTTATTTATTAATTATTTATTTAATTAATTAATTAATTAATTTATTTTATTTAAGTTAATTTAATTTCATTATTTATTCCCCCACTACGTGGCCGCCCCTGCGAGCGCCACGTGACACTTTCCTCACTCATTCTCTCTCCTACCAAGGTTTGAAAAAACTAAAAGTGGAACGAGGCTAACATATCTATTATTGTAATAAAAGTACAATTAAATATACGTCGAAGAAATTTATGTTATGTGTCTGACATATAATATATGATCGTGAGAGAAACTGGGAATCCTATCCAGTTCGAACAAATCTTTGAAATATTATTGTAATAAAAGTACAATCAAATATATGTCGAATTATTGATATGCCTTGAACCCTAACCATCTGAACATTGTTGATGAATTGTGTATGCACCCCTCCTACCATACCATACCCCAACAAGACGGGGGTCTCGTTGCTCGGTCAACGAGCCTGGGCGGGGTGTAGGCGAAAAATTTTGAGAGAGATTTTATTTGTATTCGGGTAAATGGATGCTTCTATTTTGGGCACAAAAGAAACATCAAATTTAGGCATAATTAATAGTTAGAAATAATTAATAGTAAATATGAAGCAGTTTGTTGAAATAGTTAGTCATAATTAATAGTAAATATGAAGTTATGGGCACGAAAGTAACATTAGATTTAGGCATTTAACTTGCATAATCATTATCCTAAACAAGTATATATTTATAAGCTTCTCAAACCACCACGTAAACCATTAAAATCAATAAAAAACTTCAGAAAAGGTAAAATGCCTCGACCGCCTTGAGGCAGACCGCCTCTACCACCTGAGGCGCACGCATCACTGGGCAGGGCTTAGGTGCATACCTCGAGGCTAGAATGAACCACATCGCCTCAAGGCGTACGCCTCGGCCGCCTCGAGGCGCCTTTTTTAATATTATGTCTCCCGCTATCCCTCTTATGCCATGCAATCACATACTCCCTCTCTCCCCATTTCTCTCTCTCCACATTCCTCACCCATGCTCGTATGCATCCCCTCTCCCTCCTCTTCTTTCTCTCTATCTCTCTCTCTCTCTCTCTTTCCCACATCCCGCGCACCTCTTTAGTCCCCATTCTCTCTCTCTCTCCGCATTGCACGGTCCATCTCAACCACTTCCGTCTCTCGTGCTCTCCCTCTCCTTTCCAACTACACCCATGTTTATCTCTCGTATGCCCCATGAACGCCACTCCTCCCACCTCGATCTTGCCAACGACCTATATATCACCTCCACACGACCCCATTCGTTTTCATTCTCCACTCAAGTGGGAGAGCGAGCCCAACCCCTTAGCCATCGTTGGTGGTAGCGTCAACATGTATAGTTTAGCAACGACTCCAATCCTTGGCACGATCCGCGAGATCATCTTTCGCATTGCAGCCATACCCGCAACTGCTTTGATTCGAGCCGTATTCTGCCGTGGCTCTTGCAGCGATAACCGTCGAGTTCCGCAAACCTCGACAACCCTCTGCCGAAGAACTTCACATACAGGTTATCATCTTTCTCCTAACCCTTACTTTCCTCCTTCTAATCTTCCCCTCGTCTTCTTTTCTTTTCTGTTTCTGCTTTACTTTTATTCTTCTTCTTTGTTCAATATCCGTCCTAACCTCCCTGTCATCACCACTCATCCATATTCGACCACATCTCCTTCCATCACGACTGGCGACTCGTTGTGCCTCTACGCAATCCGTAGCCATCAACCATTAGGTTCTCGATATCACCATCCGTTTACATCCCCTTCATTATCACGCCACGTCCGAGCCTAGCTCGAGTCATCCACTGTTTGTAGGTGCAAGTACAGAGCCGAGGAGAGACATCTGGTCTCCACTCTTTTGACAACAACAGAGGAGTACCTAGCCACCTTGCGCCGCGTCTCCGTTGCTTCTCTAACCTCCGGGGCGTGAAGACGAGACCAACAAGCGCCAAGTTCAACTCCAGCACTTCCTTCCTCTCCTTCGTACGACTCTCGCATGATCGCACACCGACCTGCCCTCGACCCTCCAGCGACAGCCTCCCGCGAGCAGGCGCGTCCCGCAGCAGGCCGTGCCACCTCCCACGCCTCAACCGCCTGTGCTTCTTTGCTCGAGGCGAGCGCGTTCACCGACTCACGTGCATCTCGCCACCATACGCCGCCCTCACGGCTGCCTCCAGACATAAGCCGTGCCCACGCCACTGCATCACCCCTTTCTCGGCCGTGTGTCGACCGAGACGTCCTCCACTACACAGCTCAAACCTCCAGGCGTGATCCATCTCCTCGCTAATGCGCCCTCGCACCTCGCGCACCACCTTTGTTCTCCACTCCAGCACCTCGTCCGCTCCAGGATTTCGCCTGACCTTTGTACGGTACGTGAGGTCGGGGTAAACTGCGAATACCACCCCTACAGATCCGATCATTTGCCAAGAAGCCTTTTGGAGAATTTGCATAGCACGCCCTCCACGTTCCAGAGAAGTTGCAAAAAAGCCGCCGCCCACTGGAGCTCACGTGCATGACACGTGAGTGATGGGTAAGTTACGCTTTAGGCCTCCTAATCTTGGTAATTGCATCTCAGTCCTTTGATGCATGTCTTTCCCTCATTTTACCTCTGTATTTCCATTTAGACCCCTATCTTTGAACATTAATTTGAATATTCATTTAGCCTCATTTTGTCATTTCAAAAATTGCATTTTGTAGAACAACTCTTACTCTTTCATTATGGACATTGAATATATTTTTAGAAGTTGTGTTTTTTAATATCATTGTTGTGAAAAATAACTTATTTTATCCACTGCGCGATGTTTAATTGATATTAAATTAATTATTGCTCTGAAAATTCTAAAAAATTCACAGTATCTAGAGTTTAGGTTTTTCTACATTATGCATAAATTTAATCACATTTGCACGCATATCGAGGTCAGAATAAATTAATTGGTGATTAGAAGATTTTCATTTTTAATTAATTGAAAACTCAATTTTTTTAGGGTTTATAAATTTTTCTGGATAGATTACCATTGGATACATTTAGGTTTATTTTATTTCCTGAAAATAATTAGGTTTGATATTTATTAAAATTAATTTACTCAAAACCACCTAGTCACATAAAATTCATATTGAGTCAGAAAATTCCAAAAAAATTACAAAATTCCAAAAAAATTACAGTAGCTTCATTTTGCATTCATACATATTCTGGCTGAGTTTCATAATTTTTGGACTTGATTTGGTGGCAAATTGCATTTTTGTGCTTAAACTAGCCTTAAATTGCATTGCATTTTTAATTGCATAAAAATACCAGAGAATCCTTTAAAACCTAATCTCCAAGTCGACTTTAAATAAACCTAAGGAGACGGTGGCCTCCCTGAGTTCGACCTTGGGCTTGCCTTGCATTTAATTGAGATATTAATTAAGTGGTTTTTGATTAATTCGAGTTTTTCCCGACTACAACAAATCGACAAATTAAATAGGTGATTTACAGGTTCTTCAGTTACATACACACGCACACACACATGCATACATATAAGTTTATATATATCTATGCTCATTAGGCCTTAAGTGTAGATCCTCATATTTCCATTCATTTTCCTTATAAATTATATCTAGTTCTATCTTCTCACTTAACATGACATTATATCATTAAAGTTAGAGCTCCGTTGCCTACTATTGTTGTGCACAACACAATTAGAAGTAGCTACTTTTAAAATCAAATCCCCTTTCAAGTCTTCGTGAATTTGAGTGTTCGTAGATGCGTTAGAAAGATCTCAAGACACTCTACAAACTTCATTAAAGAAGTTTTATTACTAGATGTCGTTTAGACCTTGGAATTGGGTCTTAATTCTGCCACTAAAAATGACACATTATTTTATAACTGTGGAAAAGGAAAAGAGAACTTATCATTCATCGTAGCCCTAAAGCTCTCTTATATAGGAGAAAAGCTCTAGGGATAAATTATATATATAGCCGAAAGAAAACAAAAAGTTATAGGATAACACCTAAAGAAATATAAATATCTCGATACTCGTCCTCAAGCTGGAGCATAAATATCTATCATGCTTAGCTTGGAACAACAACGACAAACGGTCCCTTTGCAAGAGATTTGGTGAATATGTCAACAATTTGATCGCCTGAAGCAACCTGAAAAGTGAATATAAACCCCTTTTGAATCAAATCACGGGTGTAGTGGCAATCAACCTCGATGTGCTTTGTTCTTTCATGAAAGGCAAGATTGTTTGCTATAAACAACGCATCTTGATTATCACGTTGTAGATGCATAGGACGTGGCACCTCCATAGCTAGGTCAGTCAGAACTGACTTGGCCAACATCATTTCTTTGCTCCTTGGGCCATTGCCCTATAATCTAATTCTGTGCTTGATCTGGCCACAACCGTCTGTTTCTTGCTCTTCCAAGAAACTAAAGAGCTGTCTACAAACACAGTGAAACATGAGGTTGACTTCCTATTCTTGGGAGATCCAGCATAGTCTGCATCCGGACATCCTGACACTGTTGTTAAGGTTGTGTCTCTCATGAATAGAAGTCCTGCACTTGGAGAAGACTTGAGATACTCAAGATCATGTTATCTACATCCATGTGAGACTGCCTAGGTTGCTCATAAATTTGCTAACTCTGCTGACAGCAAATGATATATCAGATCTGGTGATAGTGACATATAATAGCTTCCCTCCAACTCTCTGTACTGTCTCTTATCTACCTTTGTAGAGTCATCGTTATATACCCGTGCATTGGGATCTATTGGAGTAGTAGCAGTTCTGCATCTTGTCATACTCGTCTCAGATAGGAGATCAGTGACATATTTCCTTTACGTCATTACCATTCCCTGCTGGAATCTCGTTAATTCTAGACCAAGAAAATACCCTTGCTCACCAAGATCCTTGGTCACGAACTGCTGTCCAAGAAAGTCCTTGGTTGCCTGAATACCTTCATTATCACTTCCTGTAACAACAATATCATCCACATAAACCAAAATAGCAACAATATGCTTTTTGGTCCTTCTAACAAAAAGAGAATGATCCGCAGTGGATTTTATAAAGCTCTGTAGTTCAATCAACTCTGAGAACTTCTGAAACCAAGCCCTCGGACTCTGCGTAAGGCGATATATGGTCTTATGTAGTTCGCACACCATACTAGACTCCCTGTCAGCAGTAAACCCTGGTGGTTGCTCCATATACACCTCTTCGTGCAAATCGCCGTATAAAAATGCGTTCTTGACATCTAATTGGAAAAGGGGCCAGTCCTTTAACACAACAATGACAAGAATGGGTAGTGTAGAGTGACATGCAATAGGAGAGAAGGTGTCTTTATAGTCCACCCATAAGTCTGAGTGAACCCACGAGCAACCAACCATGTCTTGTATCTGTCCACGGAATCATCTGCATGGTGTTTAATAGTAAACACCCATTTACTGCCAACAATCGAAGCACATGGGGGAGCAGAGACGACACTCCAGGTACCACGAGATCGTAAAGGTGCCATCTCCTCTTCCATAGCAAGACACGAAGGTCCGTTCTATAATGCTTCCTGATAGGATCACGGTATCTGTACTGCTGATAAGGCCTCCACAAATCTCTGAATGTCCCCAGATAACCGTGCCAGGAGAGAAATACATGCTAGAGTCAAAGAAGGTGACATCAACACTAACATAGTACTTCTCCGAGCAAGGTCAAAGCTACGATGCCCCTTTTAGGTCTTGGAATACCCAACAAAAACACACTTGACCTCTCTAGGAGAGAGCTTGTCACGACCTGGAGACATCTGATGGACAAAAGCAACACAACCAAACACACGAGGTGTGAGAGAAAAACGATCCTTCTCAGGAAATGCAATCGAGAATGGAATCTTTTTTCCCAGAATCAATGAAGGCATACGATTCATCAAATAACATGCAGTGAGAACAACATCCCCCCGTACGAGTGATGAGGACAACTCTGAATCAGAAAAGTTCTGATGATATCCAATAGATGACGATGTTTCCTCTCAGCCACCCCATTCTGTTGGGACGTGTAAGCACACGATGTCTGATGCACAATGATTTAAGAAATGAGAAAGTTGTGTACTACAGAATTCAAGTGCATTATCAGAACGTATATACTTGACATTTGTAGAAAAGGCATCTTTATTTCATTTATAAATGACTGAATAATAGAATTAGCATCAAACATGACAATCTAGAAAACTCATCAACATCAACAAGATAAAAACGATGTCCCTGAAGATTAGGAACACGACTGGGATCCCAATATCCAAATGAGTCAACTCAAAAAGACCATGACTACTTTGACCCTCACGGCTCTAGAAGAAGGACCTATGATGCTTCCCAAGCTGGTTGGTCCCGCACTGGAAAGTAGAGCGAGGAGAGATCTGAGGAAGAACATGGCGTAACTTTTGCAGAGGAAGATGACCAAAACGGAGGTGCCACATATACGGAGAGACAGATCCAATGCGAAGAGAAGAGACAACAACATACGGAGATTGCACCAGTCTGTATAGGCCTCCTTGCTCACGACCAGAACCAATCACCCTACTCTTTAGAATATCTTGAAACACAAGAGCATAGGGGTCAAATATGGCACGACTATGCAACTCCTTGGTGATTTGACTGATAGATAATATATTCATAGGAAGTTTTGGCGCATAGAGAACATTCTGAAGCCGTATTTCAAGGGTTAACTGCACCTCCCCCTGACCAATGATGGGGGAGTATTGTGTCCCATCAACAATCACCACTGACTTGCCAGACTGAGTCGGGCTATAGGTTCTAAATTGACCTTGTCACCACGAAGATGATGGGACGCTCTTGAATCCATTATCCACTCTGACAAGTCTGCACTGTAACAGCTAGTGAAAGCATATGTTGTACCTGATGTGGATGTAGTGGTTGAGGCTGCTACCTCTGAAGATCCCGACTGTGAGCTAGTTGACCCTTGAGATGACATAATCTCCCTAAGTCGTGTGATAACTCGCCAAATCTCTGGTCAGATGCGACATGAGTACTGCTGCTCGGCTTGATCTATTCTGCCACACGTGTTGAAATATGAAACCCATGCTTGGAATAACATGTTTCCTCTGAATGACCTAGCCTGTGGCAATAGTGCAAGGATGATGAGGGGGTCTACTGCTCCCTCCTCTTCCACAACCTCCTCGGCCACGGAGCTACGTAGAGCTCCCCCTACCACGAGATGCTGCCATGGTTGAAGAAGTCTGTGACACTAACGAACCACTAGAAGATATGGAGAGTCTGCTCAGTCGGCGATTCGCCTCCTCTGTTGGAGGAATAGTGGCATCGCTAAGAATCTGTGCTCTTGTTGCATCATACTCTGGATCCAGTGCTGCTAGAAAGACTCCCGTCGTCACGGAATCTCTATATGCTTTGAGTTGCTTTGGTGTAGCAGTCAAGGGAATGTAACCGTGTAACTTCTCAAACAGACCCCCCTTAGAGAAGTGTAAAGGGTATGGAGAGGACAACCATTCTTCTTAGAGGTGAAGATATCATGTTGAAGTTGCAGAATCTTTGATTCATTCTTCGCCGGAGAATTTGTAGCGGCATGAATGTCCCACATACCCTTTGCTGTGGGCTGACTCAAGATGTCATTTTCTATCTCCATGGATACTGTTCCGGTCAACCATGCTCGTGCATACACGTCGTCTGCTTCCCATGAGGCGTTAACCCCAATCTTGTCGACATGCTCCACCTGTGTGAGAATATGCTTCTTACCATTGTATTGCATTAGATTCATGAACAGCATGGCCCACAGTTAATAATTAGTTCTATCCATCTTCACAATGGATGCTGGACCCTTGAAGGCACCCAAAGATGGAATATCTTCTTTGTTGTCTGACATGATGACGACAATCTCTCAAGATTGGGGTTGCAATCTTGAACAAAGTTTGTCTACACAGACATATATGAAGATGATTGTGGGTGTAGACTCATACCACAACCACTTCCATTCTTTGAAGGCTCCTTCGGAAGGCTAGGGTGTTCTTAGGTTATCAAGTCACACCCTTGAAGATCAGTCCAAAGCCCAACGAGGGGCTTGCGGTGGTACAGGCATGCTGGAAGCGCAAATGCGCGTGAGCGTATAGGCATACGCGCAGGGGCACAACAATGTGCAGGCGCACACGCGCACGGGAGCGCGACGATGTTCAGCAGCGGCGGTGACTCCCAAAGACGACGTGCAGTGGCGACAACCCCCAAAGCGACGCGTAGGGTTTTTGGTGGGGACTAGGGTTTTGGGTACATGCTCCGGTCTAGGACCGTCGCTTTGATTCCATGTGGAAAAGGAAAAGAGAACTTGTTTATTCGTCGTAGCCCTAGAGCTCTCTTATATAGGAGAAAAGCTCTAGCGACAAATTACATAGCCGAAAGAACAAAAAAAATTACATGATAACACTTAAGAGATAAATATCTCGACAAAAACTACATCATTTTCCAAATCATATTTCAAGCACATTCATACATGGTTTGTCTTGATTTCAATTTCTCGAGAAAGCTCTTTCGATTCTCTACATAATAGTCTTTAAACATGAGAATCCAACTTGAAATAACATCGATTCGTGAGATCAAAAGTTGAGATTTTCGTTCTTGTTTTTATTACTATACATAATAACATACAATCTTTAAACATCAATTCCTATACCAATTCTCATCGAAATCTCTTGATTTTTAAATTATGAAAAGATAGTTAATCCATATACAATTTTCATGAAAGATGATTTGCATTTCCATCACATTTAATCCTTGAAATTTCAAGCTCAAGGTATCCCATTGAATTTGAGAAATAGTGAGCTGTTCTTATGACCCTATGATCTTAAAATTCAGATTCTTGTTGAATCTCCTAATGAAATAAGATGATTTTAGATTCACATGAAAGCTAGTTGGTAAGGTTTTAATGAAATAAGATGATTTTAGATTCACATGAAAGCTAGTTGGTAAGGCTACAACTTTTGTAAAGAATGTTTTGTGATTTGAACTTGTTTGGACCTCTGTTTTCAAGTATGGATGGTACCTCAATTTATCCTCAAATGTCCTTCCTATTCTTTTTCAGACCACAGTCTCATCACACAATCAACTTGCATACACATCTCTTTTAAGAATTTTAAATTAGGAACATGAACTACAATCTAAAACACAACACCAAGCAAGAAATCCATTCAACATGTAGGGCTTGAAGCCCATGGGAAACACATACATGGTCGACAAATCATGAGAATGCGATGGGGGAGAGACCGTACCTCACACAGTGCCTCCCATTTCCAACCGGTGTTGTAACTATGTTTTGACGTGTCCTAGTGATCACGGTTACCTTTAACCCACGAGAAACCCTTAATTAGGGTAGACACATAAGCAAAATTACTAAAAAGATGGGGGAATGAGAGAGTCTTACATTTCTAATGGTAGATTCATATTGAGGATGACGAGTGGTTGTTTCTCTTGAAATTGACGGAGATCAATCAACTCCGACGACCTCGGCTTGGGACGCAAATTGGTAAGAAAGAGAGCTTAATCTTAGGTTTTATCACCATGCTTTCGTATTTGGACGGATCCTTAAGCGGATCCCGCTCAAATTCCGTATTAAATTTCTGACTTGACACACCTTGACTAAAATGGTCATATCTCCCTCATTCAATCTTCGATTTATAAAATTTCAGATGCGTTGAATTCCCGACGACAATACACATCGAACAAGATGTTATTTGTTGCAATCAGATAAGAATTTGATTTTTCATAAATTTTCTAATGAGATGCAACCATTTGATCTTTATTCCTTAACCAAATTACATGGCTAAATCCCGGGGTTTCACTGGTGGGTGCCACGATGGATCATGGGGAGGGCTCATTGATCCACCATTGAGTGATCGTGGGAGGGAGTTGTGTGAATGAGGCTTTGACAAGGGATGGTGTGGGAGGGTCACGAGACGGGAGAGAGGGATGTGGGTTCGTGGTGAGACAGTCGGTTAGGGTTCGCGAAGAGAGAGTTTTTGGAAAAGGGAACTGAGGCGGGGTTGCGGCCTATCGGGAGTGTTGCGGGGAGGGGGTGAACTAGCCAGGAGATGATCACTGGGGCAGGGGTGCTGAGAGGCGACTGCGACCCGCTGGAGTTTGTAGGCAAGGGTAGGATTGGAGAAGAGAGGGTTACCAAGGAAAGTGGCGGAGGAGCGACCACGACTTGACAGGAGAGTCGTGGGCAGGAGGTGGATTGGTGGGGAGAGGGTTGTCGGGGAGGGGGGTTGTGCAGTGGTTGTGGCCTTCTGGGACGGTCTTGGGAAGGGGATGGACTTACGTGGAGAGAGGAAGGGTAGGGGATGGGGTGTGGATGTTACAACCTGTACATAACGTGGGAGGCACATGTGGAAGTAGCAAAACCCATGCAAACACTTGTTGTGGATGACGTAGGGCGGGGTCGGGCTCACCCAGGCGACCACAGGTTTGGGCTGGGCCTGGCCTGAAAGCAGCATTTCAGAAATTTGAAAGCCTGAACCCTGCCCACATGTACATCAGGTCCGGGTCAGATCCTTGGATTTTGCGATTTACATCAGGGGTCGGGTCCGAGTTGGTGCAGCCCAATGCTCCACCCTAATCTTACCCTGATGGATTGTCGAGTAGTTTTTGTAGTGTGACCGACCATTCCAAGAGGGATCGGTCTGAGCCTTGATCCTTTTGGCTAACTAGGAAAACCATTAATTTTTTGGGACAAGCCTGGCTGTTGGAGATGCACCTCGAGTGTTGTACTTGTCGGTAACTGTTCACCGGCTGCCTACGGACTTTCTCAGTGAGGGAGATGAGTAAATGATGCTGGTTCGAAGGGTAGAAACCTCAGTTTTGCTCTGCATGGAATAGATAAGATGGAGAACAGGAAGGTATTTGGGCACTAGCTAGGACCACACTCTTTTAACAACCTACTTGGGGAAGAAGATATATAATAGATAAACATAGGATAACAGTTCCAGATATGGAAGACCGTCTCAGTCATGTATTTTCAACAGTTTCATTATGTTGATTTGATAAGATTGGAATCGTTTGAACCCTGGTTCTTTTAGATAGATCCTTATAGGGTAAATGTAGGTCATGTTGCATGATACCGACATACATGGAGCTACAATGTGGTAGTGATTTTATTTGACCCCAACGGTAATTGCAGGGCCAGTAGCTTTTGCTTGTATAATGGACAACAATGCGGTGATAGTTTTCAATTACTTAATACACTTCTAAACCTTTTCTTACCATGCTTAATTTGACCTTTGGTTATAATTGTTAATCCTCAACACAATATTCTTCTGCCTAAGTTGACACAATCTTATTAAGCAAGAATAACTCAGAGATATCTGAGAGGGTCCTTGTTTCTTTCTTTGTAATTCATGCCATCTCAGATTTCTTCTCTTATTGCCTTTTAAATTTTTGCTGCTGACTTGTGTTTGGAATGGGAGTTTGGGTCATAATTAAGCTTTCTGTATATGAGTTTATGTGCAACGATGTAAGGAAGGGTGGGCTGGGGACATTTGGTTTTGAGGGGATGCGTACCTTTTCTCCAGAAGATCTAGATACTTCTTCACTACTAATATTTTCTTCAGATATCTTTGGTCGCAGGTATACTTGCCTACAAGTTTGGGGCCTCTTTTGCTTGGATAACTTCTCTTTCTGTAGCCGCATATGTTGGTTTCACCCTAACTGTGACGCAGGTATCTTTTTGCTTTTGATTTTTCTATGGTAGAATGTCATTGTTTTTCTAGAAGTTTTTTCTTTGGATACAATAATAACATTGCCAACACTCTAAACTAAGGTTTGACTGTTAAATTAACATTCTTAAGTTATATTTTGAATCAATTCCATATAATATAAACTTCCGACTAGGAAAGGTTGATTAGTAGGAATTTTCGGTGATTCAAATCCAATCAAATTGATGCCTGGAATGCACCACAGAAACCATATTCTTCTTATCATTGTGCTGAGAACGGATACATGGGATTGGGAGGTGGGCTTGGTCTTGGTGGTTCACTTTCGCTCCTTGCGTAGGAGAACTAGAAGTGGCGGAGGGGTTGGCTTGCTCAATGTCTGGTCAGAATCTCACAGGTGCAGGGGGATGGTTTGATACCTGATTTTGATGTTTAGGTAACTTAGTAGCGGTCTTTCTGCTGAATGCATGTGGCTCATCGAGCCTAGACGACTTTCCCATATTCTTCAAGTAATTCTGGGATTTGTTAGTGTATGATGTTGCGAATTTTTGAGGAGTTCAAAACGGATTGCTTTGGCTTTGAGCGGCTCAGTGAAACCCTTATTTTCTTGCTACCTAAAATGTGCATGGCTAGGGCTACTCAGAAGGGGGATTTTCAGTCTATAGCTCTTTCAAATGGTATATATTTAATTGTGGTTAAAATGCTTACAAACCATCTTTAGTATGTTCTTATTGATGTCATCACTTCGGAGCTAGCAACTTTTATCCTAGGTAACTTATGGTGGAGAGCTTGATGATGGCATCGGGATGTCACGGATCTTAGAGACCACAACTGACAGATTCAGACCACCCACCATAGCTGTACCGATAAGGATACCGTTGGGCCTCTTCTTCTCCTCCCGTTGAGATGCACCAAAGGGAGGGAACTCCCATAACCACCTCCGCAAAGGACCGAGTTTAATGCACACCAGCAAAAGCCATCCCCACAGTCCTTGGCTGTACAGGAGGGCACACTTCAAACTTCTTCTGAGATTGAGCACGCTGTTGCGAGCAAACCTCTCAACGTTGACCCTTCCTACCGCTACCACAAAAACTTATTAGACCCGACCACAACTTCACAATGTGACCGTGTACAATACGAAGGAAGCACTGTGGCCTTCAGTGGGGCTTCTTCCAATGGCTTACCAAGCTCCAGGCCTCTCCTGCCTCACCCTCCCTTTCTTCGGTGGCCCTCTACTCTCTCGAGCCCCCTTTGCTCCAGCCTCCTCTTTGTCGAAAATCCACCCAGTTCCCATGCCAGTGCTGTCGCTGCCATGTTTCTTTCTCGCACGCTCTCCATCTCTAGAGGGCATTATTGTTGAAGAGAAGAAAAGTCCTAAGGGCCTCTCGACCCTTGAGATGCATGGGCAGTGAAGCCCTGTGGGTCAACAATGCCGTTGGAGGGCAGGCATATAGGTCACAACGACATGGAGGAGACGTGCGGCTGCGCCGTGAAGTAAATTATGGATGGTGAAGGGGGTTTGACGTGACATATTTGGTGGGTTATCAAAATTAGTGGCCTACCATTCTTTATTACGATAGATCTACCTTTCTTTATATAGGGAAAGGGACAGAAACTATTACAAGGGTTCCAAACAAACTGAGAGTACAAAAAATTACAAAAATATTAAAAAAAATCCCTTGTATTTTAAGTGGAATAGCTACATGAGTTCTTTGCTTTCATTTATGTCTATCATAGTTTGTGACTAATATTCACTTAGAAAATCACGAGTCTAATAGTTTCTGAAACAAATCTGTTCATTTGATTTTGGTTGACCAATAAAACCAGATTCATCTAATGATGGTAAAAAAATAGACGATAGGGAAATATGCTTTTAGTTTTATCTTTAATTGTTCATGAATACTCTCTTAGTTATTCCTTTTTCTGTTTCTCGGCAGTGGCGAACAAAGTTCAGACAGGCCATGAATAAGGCCGACAATGATGCAAGTACGAGAGCAATTGATTCCTTGTTAAATTATGAAGTGAGTTCTTATGCTGCTTTAATGTCAGCTTGATTGGCATGCTACTGTTTCTTTCTTGTCACTGATTATTTCCTTTTTTGTGTATTTGCAGACTGTAAAGTACTTCAACAACGAGTCATACGAAGTCACAAAATATGATTCATTCTTACAGAGTAAGTGACATTATTATAGCATGGTATCAGTGCTTGCAATATTATGCTAATTACCGGGAAAGTAATGGAAGATTTTTTTGAATATATGATTGTTTGTCGCAATACCACCGGCTTTATAGAGGGTTGGGAAAAGATAGGCCACTTTTGGGGTGTATTCCTCTCCTTGAAAATCTCAATTCTGCCTATTTTAGTTATTTAATCTTGGAATAGATTTTCGAATCATATTTGCACTGAGCGTGATGATTGGAATGTTTACATTGCTTTTTAAGGCTGGGTTTGTGCAGACCGCAGAGCTCTCAGGTTGATTTTAGGAATGGGAATAGGGGTGCTAATCGAATCGAATCATTCGAATTCGATTAGGATTCGTTCGATAAAAATTTGAAAAAAGCTCGATTTGAAATCAAATGAATTGAGTTTGAATTTAACTTGTGGATTCGATTCCTAAATGAATCGAATATGAATTCACTTGGATTCGTTCGATAATAATTCGATTCGACACACACACACATATATATGATATAGTATGAGACATTATATATATGTAAATAAATGTAGTATATATTTTACAAAATCCCCACAAATGATACACAATTTTATATAATAATTAATATTTTTCATGATCTTGTTATGAACATTCCATTTTTGAGATGCAATTTGCAAAATCCCCATATCCCCCTTTTTTACTCTCCCAAATTCTCTCTCTCATCGTCAATTAGGAGAAAAAAGCTCTAAATTTTGCATCCTCTTCCAACATCACCGGCTGTAATTGTCGCATTTGTGTGTGCTCCAACGTCAATGGCTCCATCCTACCGCAACCCGCTCCAATGCCGGCTCTAGTCTCCTGTAACCCTGCTCCTGATCGCTCTCTTTAACACTACCAACCTCCCTCTCATACTCGTTCTCTCCAACGTCGCCGGCTCCAGCCTCCTAAAGCCCCCTCCTTCTCGATCTTGCCGTCGACAACGCCACCCTCCTGGTCGCAAATCCCACCACCAGATCGTGCTCTCGTCCACCGTCAACAACGACACCGGTTCTTGACTCACCAAAGTCACAACATCTCTCCATCACTCCCACAACAGCCAGTATCGCCACACGTGCCATCGACGTTGGTATGGAAAAATCTCTGTGGATCAAGTTCAAAGAACTCTATTCTATCAAGTATATGATTTTAGTTTTTGCTCAATTTATGTGACATGTCCATTAATCTTATTATAAAAAGTATACATGTGTAACTTAATCTAATTAGTGCATTCAAGTGAGACAGATGGGAATACTCCCTAACACAAAATGGATAGAGATGTTCAAATCCAGATAGATACAAGCGATTCGATTTTTTTCACCAAAACAATAAAATGTGCAGACTAAAATATAGTTTGGACAATACAGATTTCAACAAATTCTCTGTGACATCTATTTAAACTATAAATCTAATGAAATGGATAAAATTAGACGTTTAATGGGAAATGGTTATCTACATACTTCTTGATGCAAAAAAATCAATTATGTATTCTATTTTTTATTCTTCTTCATGTGCTTTTGCAAGTAGTGGTGGAGAAAATTCCCCAAAAAATACCATTTCTAAATTATCCTGGTGATGATGAACAACCTATTTTTATCAAGACAAATAATAGAATAAAGTGATCTTTATTGGTAGAAGAAGATTTATAGCGAGAAAAGGTAGTAGGATTCAGTGTTGTGAAAGTCACCCGACTGACCCAACTAGTAGGTTCGACTAGTCTAGTCAGTGGGGTGTCCGACCGAGTACCGACTAATTCCTAGGTACATTAATCGACCAATTTTTGCTTGGAGATACCATATTTTTTTATAAGAAAACTTATTATAATATGCTTAGTGTTTTATTTAAATTCAAGTACTTCTTTTATTTTATTATGCTAGTATAAAAATATACAAAATCTATGTAAATATATGTATAAAAATAAGTTATATATTTAAAATAATCATAAAATTCAAAGCTGAATAAATCCGACTAAATCCGATTAGTCGCCCGACTGATATTAATCCTGAGTCAGTGGCCCAGCCGACCGAGTACCGATTACTGACTTTTACAACCTTGGTAGGATTTCAAGGAATCAAGGTCATACACGTCAAGATAAATCAATTTCAATCACGAGTCATAGCTCGTTCTCTTCACAGTTGTGCATCTTCTGTAGACAACATAGCTTGGTTGGTACAGTACCAATGAATTGGTTAGCTCCATTTCTAAGTATTATGGGAACTTGTGAAAATAATTAGATGTGAAATGAATCAAATTTGAATATTCGAAACTCCAAACGAATTGAATTTGAATTTAGATTAGGAATTCGTTTAAATTTCGATTCGAATTTAGATTCGAAAAATTTATAATGAATTGAATCTGAATCTATATGGATTCGAATATATTCGATTCGATTAGCACCCCTAAATGGGATGCTATTGAATGAGATATGTGTGCTAGATGCCCTTTTTTGAGCAAAGTCTTGCATGATCATTTGCAAACACTTCCAGATTTATGGGCCATTGTGGTTATTGGGATTGTCTATTTTGTCTCTGGAACGAAGATTAGAATGTCCCCGACAATTTTTATATCGACATCAAATTTTATGAGAAATCGTCCTTGTTGAGATATTTATATCTCGTTAGATGTTATTCTATAATATTTCTTTTCTTTCGGCTATTTATGTAATTTGTCTCAAGAGCTTTTCTCCTATATAAGAAAGCTCTATAGCTACGATGAATACTTTCTATTTTACGTTTCCACATGGTATCAGAGCGACGATCCTTAGACCGGAGCATGTACCCAAAAACCCTAGTTCCCACCAAAACCCCGGTATCGTCTCAAGGCGCCACCATTGCCGCCACACTCTCCTTCGTGACTGCGCGCCTGGGCCCCCTCGCTCCTGCGTGTCACCGCAAGCCTCTCTGCGGCTCCGCGCACACGCCTGCGTGTAAGTGTGCACCGCTCGCTAGTGCGCCTGCGAGCATCGCACTCGTGAACTCCTGTGCAGCCTTGTGTACGCCCCTGTGAAGCACTACGTGTACCGTGCCTGCACCTGCGTGCACCGCACGCACTCCTGCGCAACTATACGCCTGCGCCCAGCACACCTCTCCTCTTCTGACAGTCTGTAGGATGTGAATCGACATTCTATAAACACCCTAACATTCCGATGAAGTCTTCAGAAAATGGAAGTGGTCGTGGTATGAGTTTACACCCACAACCGCCTTCCTATATGTCTGTGTAGACGATCCGTGTTCTAGTCTATAACCCTAGTTTTGAGAAGTTATTGCCATCATGTCTGATAACAAGGCAGGCATTCCATCCATAGGTGCCTTCAAAGGACCAGCACCAATTATGAAGATGGATGGAACTAATTATGAACTGTGAGCCATGCCGTTCATGAGTCTCATGCAATGTAATGACAAGAAGCATATTCTTACACAGGAGGAACCTGTTGATAAGACTGGTGTTAACGCCTCATGGGAGACATATAATGCATATGTAGGAGTATGGCTGTCGAGGACAGTATCCATGGAGATAGCCAAGGACATTTTGAGTCAGCCTACAACAAAGGCCATGTAGGACATTCTCGCCACCACATAATCTCCAGCGAAGAATGAGTCAAAGATTATGCAACTTCAGCATGATATCTTCACATCTAAGTAGAATGGTCATCCTCTACATACCCTTTACACATCTCTAAGTTTTATGTTTGAAAAACTACATGGTTACATTCTCTTGACTGCTACAACAGAGCAACTCAAGGCATATAGAGACTCAGTGATGTCTGGGGTCTTCCTAGCTGCACTGGATCTAGAGTATGATGCAGCTAGGGCACAGATTCTCACCGATGCTACTATACCTCCGATGGAGTAGGCGTATCGCCGACTGAGCCAACTCTCCATATCCTCTGGTAGTTCATCTGTGTCGCAAACGTCTTCACCCATGGCAACATCTCGTGGTAGGGTGAGCCTTACGCAGTTCCGTGGTCGTGGAGGGTGTGGAAGAGGAGGTAGTAGACCCACTCGTCAACCTTGCACTTTTTGCTACAAGCCAGGTCATTCAAAGGAAACATGCTATTCTAAGCATGGGTTTCCTGCTTCAGCTCGTGTGGCAGAACAGATTCAACAGTGCAACAACTCCTCCAATGCTTCTGACCAGAGGTTTAACGAGTTAGTAGCACGACTTAGGGAGATTATGCCATCTTTAAGGTCAAGTAGCTCACAACCAGGATCTTCAGAGGTAGCAACCTCAACCACTACATCCACACCAGGTACAACATATGCGTTTACTCGCTATTACAGGGCTGACTTATCAGAATGGATCGTGGATTCAGGAGCATCCCATCATCTGTGTGGTGACAGAGGTCAATTTAGTATATATAGCCCGACTCAATCAGGCAAGTCTGTGGTGATTGCTGATGGGACTCACTCTCCCATCCGTGGTCAGGGGGATGTGCAATTAATCTCTGAAATGAGTCTTTAGAATGTTCTTTACGCGCATGAATTCTCTATGAATCTATTATCTTTTAGTCAAATCACCAAGGATTTGCATTGTCGTGCCATATTTGAACCCACTGCTCTTGTGTTTCTGGATATTCTAACAGGCAGGGTGATTGGAACTGGCTGTTTGCAAGGAGGCCTATACAGACTGGTGCAATCTCTTTATGCTGCTTTTTCTTCTCTTTGCATTGAATACATGGCATCTTCGATTTGGTTATCTTCCTCTGCAAAAGCTACTTCATGTCCTTGCTTAGATCTCTCTTTGCTCTACCTTTCAGTGCGAAGCCTGCCAGTTTGGGACGCATCATAGGTCCACATTTCAGAGTCGTCAAGGTCAAAGCAATCATGGTCTTTTCGAGTTGATTCATTTGGATATTTGGGGTCCGAGTCATGTTCCTGATCTTCAGGGACATTGATTTTATCTTTTTGATGCTGATGAGTTTTCTAGATTGTCACGGGTCTTTCTACTTAAGAAGAAGTCTGATGTTAGTCATGCCATTCAATCTTTTATTAATGAAATAAGGTATGTCTTTTTTGCAAATGTTAAGTATATAAGTTCCGATAATGCTCTTGAATTATGTAATACACAACTGTCTCAATGTCTTAGATCATATGGCACTGTGCAGCAGACATCGTGTGCTTATATGTCCTAACAGAATGGGGTGGCCGAGAGGAAACATCACCATCTCTTGGATGTCACTAGAATTCTTCTGATTCAGAGTTGTGCTCCCCACTCATATTGAGGGGATGCTGTTCTCACTGCATGTTATTTGTGAATCGAATGCTTTCATCGATTTTGGGAGAAAAATTCCATTCTCAATTGCGTTTCCCGAGAAGGAACTTTTCTCTCTCACACCTCATGTTTTTGGTTGTGTTGCTTTCGTTCATCAGTTGTCTCCAGGTCTTGACAAGCTCTCTCCTAGAGCAGTTAAGTGTGTGTTTGTTGGGTATTCCACGACCCAAAAGGGGTATTGTTGTTTTGATCCTGCTCGACGAAGGTATTTTTTTTTGACACTCCAACAAGGGGGACACACCCGTAGGTGTTCGCCCCTTTTTATTAAAGAGGAGAATAAGAGGTACTTACAGAGGGAGCAGTTAAGGAAAAATAGGGGGGGGCGATATCCACAATGATACCAAACGCCCCATTACACAAAATCCCTACCCAGATGACCAGTCCAAACAAAAGCGATTTGCTTCAATACAAATATTTTCTAAATAGAATCTCTGACCCGCGAATAGGGATTTGTTCCTTCCCATCCATATACTCCATATGCGCGCAATGGGGATCAGTCTCTCCGGCCTCGGACGATTTGCAGCGATTGCAAAGCTTTCCCAAAAAGACTCCAACGACGAAAGATTCAGCCAATCGATGTCCTCCCATATGGGCCGCACTAGGTCGCAGTGGAGGAATAGATGATCGGCCGTCTCGGCATCCGAACTGCAAAGGCCGCATACATTGGCCAAGTTAGGGAAGAAAGAGAGAAGACGGTCGCGAGTAGGAAGCCGTCCACGTCTAAGAATCCACATGAAGATCCCAATCCTTTCCGGCAACTTGAGAGCCCATATGAGATTGCAGTGGCCACGCAATGATGCCTCCGAGTTCACAGCGATGGGGAGAAGAGCATGATATGCCTTCTTCGAGGAAAAGGATCCGTCGTTCCAAGTGAAGTGATCACGCCCCCCCGATGGAGTAGGGGCGTCCTCGAGTAGGGTCAGTAATGCGGAGAAGTCCATCAGACGCTGAGCGGAGAGGGAATCCACCAAGATCGGGCACCAGGAGCCGTTAGACCAGCACGATTCCACCGTTGCAGATTTGTCCCTGGCCAGCGCATAAAGGCGTGGGAAAAGGTTCATGAAGATGCCCTTACCAGACCAGTCCACTTTCCAAAAGCTGAAGGAGGATCCATCCCCTATAGTCGGTGAATATAAGGACCGATTGCGGTTGAAGGCAGCAAATGATTCGCGCCAAAAGATGGGAGAGTGAGCGTGAGAGCGACCGTCAAAGGCTGACAAGAAGGCATTACTTGCTGCAATGCGAAGGCCTCGAACCATAAATTCATCATCTCGGCTTAAAAGCCTCGACGCCCATTTGAGAAGAGAAGCTTCCCGCATGACCTCCAGCCGCCGAACACCCAGGCCACCGTCGCATTTAGGTCGTGTAATGTCCTCCCACGCGACCAGATGTATCCCGCTTCTAGCAGACTCCTTCTTGCCCCAAAGGAATCCCCTCATACATTTGTCCAAGCGTAGCCTAATCCCTTTTGGGAATCCACGCGCCGAAAGGAAATAAACAGGGATAGCCGAAAGGACGGACTTAATAAGCACCAAGCGGCCACCTCGAGAGAGCAAAGAAGATCGCCATCCTGCCAGCCTTGTCTCGACCTTCTCCACCACCCGCTGATACTCGCGTAACCGCACCCTGCCCACAGATAGCGATAGGCCCAGGTAATCTAGGGGCAGTGCCCCAGGAGAGGCCCCCAAAGTGGAGGAGCAATCCCCAACTTCCTGCGTCGAGAGAGCAAAGGGCACAAATTTGGATTTGTCCTCGTTGATTTGGAGTCCCGATAATTCGCAAAATAAATGGACCGTAGTAGCCATTCCCGCGATTTGAAGCCGCTCGCCCTCTATAAAACATAAGGTGTCGTCCGCATATTGGAGGAGCGGGATATGAAGGTCATCCAAAGAGCATCCACGAGTATACCCAGCGTCGGAAACGCCTTGAATCATACGTGGCAGCACATCCGCCGCCAATACGAACAGAAGAGGGGCAAGGGGGCATCCCTGGCGAACCCCCCTTCGAGGTTGAAATAGGTCCCCAGATGGCCGACCATTAAGAGATAAGGAGAAGGAGACCGTAGTAACACATCGACGGATCCATGAAATCCATAACGGCGGGAAGCCCCGAGACCTCAAAACCGACCATAAGAAGCGCCAATCCAACGAGTCGTACGCCTTAGCAAAATCAATTTTCCAGAGGACCCCTTTCGTACCATTTCTGTGCCAACCATCAATGATAGCGGAAGCAAGAGCGAAACAGTCAGAGATTTGTCTCCCTTGAACAAAGGCCGCTTGACATGGAGAAATGAGAGAGGCCAGAAAGGGCGCTAGGCGACGAGCCAAAGCCTTCGCTATTATCAAGTAGATACCATTGGAAATGGCAATAGGTCGGAAATCCTCAATACGACGTGCCCCCTGGGATTTCGGAATGAGGACCATAGAGGCGTGGTTAATCCTGTTAAAACCCCTGTTCCCCTCACAGAAATCGAGGGCCACCTCCAACACGTCGTTGGCGATAACATCCCAAAAGTCCCTATAAAAGGAAATAGGGAAGCCATCTGGGCCAGGAGACGCATCAGCGTTAAGGTCCCAAGCCGCGCACTTCAAATCTTTCCATTTTCCAATTCGATTCAAGCTCCTCCATCGAAAGTGGGCGTGATAAAACAGCAGCATCCGGGCCTGAGAGCGAAGGGGCACCGGGAGCCATCCAGTGCCAAGAGGAAGAGGGAAGGCGATTGAAAAAGTTCTTGAAGTAGTTAACTATCGCCGGCCCCATGTCCCGCTCAGACTGAAATATAGCGTCCCCGATCTGAATGGAAGAGATACGATTAATTCTTTTACGAGCACTAGCGACCCGGTGAAAGTAGGCGGTATTAGCATCCCCCTCCTTGATCCAACGAAGCCGCGAGCGCTGCCTCCATTCAATAGCTTTTTTCCGGTCATCCTCCGCAATGGTTTGAGTCGCACAAGATCTCTCCAATAATTCTTCATGGGAAAGGTCCCTGACGCTCTCCACGCGATCCAATCTAATAATAGTTGCCTCGGCCACAATGCGACCCGACCGCCGAGCCTGACGCGTAGAGAATTTGAAGGAAGCAAGAACTCGTCGCAGGGATGATAGTTTGAGTGCAAAACGTCGAGCCGCATTACCCGGAAATGATGTTTGGGACCAGTGATTTCGCACTAGGTCCATGAAATTAGGCTCCAGAAGCCAACTCTTCTCGTAACGAAAAATACCGCGCGGTCGAGACGATTCGCCCGAGTCCCAAGTGATGGGGCTATGATCCGAAAAGGATCGAGGACGGGAGGAAACCGAGTAAAGAGGAAAAGCCTCCATCCATCTTGAATTAGCTAGGAACCGGTCAAGCCGCGATCGAGAGGAGCTATTACGCCAAGTGTAAATGATATCCGTGGCTACCAAGTCATCCAAAGCCAAGTCATTGATAAAATCCCAAAACTCAATAGACCCTGGATCCCTTCCCCCCCGTCCGCGGGGACGGTCGATTGAACGCAACGTGACGTTAAAATCCCCTCCCAAAATCCACGGGATATCGCCAAAAGCCGCAGCATCGGCCCTCAAGTCCTCCCATAAATCACGGCGGGCCAGGTGGCAATGAGGCGCATAAACACAAGAGAAAGCCAGAGAAGCGTTGGTGGCCATATGCACAAGTATTACAGAAATAGAGTGTCGTCCTATACGGGAGCAGGATACAGAGAAGCATGAAGATCGCCAAGCCACAATTGAACCACCAGAAGACCCGATCGCGTCCAAAGCACAAAAAGCGTCCATTGGCCCTGCTCCAAACGATCTCCAAAGGGCGTCGTCCACTCCAGAAAGCTTGGTTTCTTGTATCAGAGCGACATCGCAATCCCATTCAATCAGACGCGAGCCCAAAGCCCTGCGACGCAAAGGATCCCCCATTCCACGAACGTTCCAGGAGAGAAGCTTCATTAAATATTACAAAAATAATCCCCAAAAAGTGGCCGAGGGAGTGACCAACTCAAGTGCGTGGATGGTCCAGCCGGCGAAGTCCCGCCGCTTCCGCCACCATCTCCCGAGACAGTAGAATCGGCGGAGAGGAGATCCCTTCGAGTGAGAGGTCCAGACGCCGAGCGTAAATAACTCCAAATCTGTTCGGGGAAGCAATCGAGGCATTCCAAGAGATCCACGAGGCTGCATACCGGTTAGGAGAGAGCTGCGTGCCGATTGAAGAAGAATCCCCAATATCTCCGAGTTCGGGGGCGACCACCGGTGGGCCCGATTCGATTGCCAGCAGAGGAGGCGAGGAGGATGAGGAAGAAGGACTCCAGTCATCATAGCCCTGCGACTGATAGAATGGAACCGCAGAAATAGGAGTGGGGCAAGGAATATCGTCGCAGAAGATAATAGAGTCCCCATACATGGTCGGGTCACGCGCTGCCCGCGATAGGGTCCGAATAGGGGCCGATCCGGAAGAAGGAATCGGAAGCGCCACATCGAAAGAAGTGGAGAAGGCGCACGTCTTCAGAATGGGGATGTCAGATAAATCCATCGGCCGTGGATCGACCTCGAAAAGCCCCCTTGGCACGTGAGAGGGCGTCTGTCCAATAGCCCACGCGAATCGAGGCCCAGGCGACGAAGACGAAGGGTCGGTACGCTTCAGCGACGCCTCGGGAACATCCACAGACAGTGACACGTGGCCCAGCGAAGACGAGCCGTCGCCGGACCTTGGAGCATCGCTCCCGGCTGCGGAGAGGGTTGACGAAGCCACCGGCGGCGGAAAGAAGAACTCAAGCTTGAAGGACCATCTGCCGAGTTCAAGAATCTCCGAAAAGGTCTTGCCAGACATAGATCGGGAGAGGTTGGATGAACATTCTACCAGAATCCTTGTGCATGACCAATCCGATCCTGGGGAAAGGCCATCGTCCAAGATGGCCAGCACTTGACCCCAACTGCGAATAACCTTGGAGAGGCAGTGAGCCGAGCGAGATAAGAATGGAACACCACGTACCTCTACCACGCAGATCTCGGATGTTAAAGAAGCACCATCTGCGACCCGGGGTCGACGCCATTTGACCGCCGACGAATCGGAGGAAGAAATGAGGACATCCCGTTGCTCCGGGGAGAGTCCTCGAACGCAGCAACGAGAGTCATCCAGGAAGAAGAAGTCCCCCGAGAATCCCTCGCCCAGGAGAATAAGGGTTGCAGAGTGGATCGCCTCGCGGTCTAAGTCCCGCTGCTGAATCACGCCAATCGCCACGCCATGATTGGCCTCCATCGATTTCGGTCCCGAAGGAGCTGAAGAATCCCTGGCCGGAGGAGCTGAAGAATCCCTCGTCGGAGGGCCCACAACAGTAGTAGGCTGAAAGCCCATCTTATGTGAGTCCAGACGATGCCGAGTCACCGGCGCCTTGGCATGGACAGACATCGCATGAATGGGAGGAGCGCCATCATCTCCAGCGCCAGAAGGCGAGCAGGAAGGAATGGTCTTCCCTATCGATGAGTCGGCACCAAAACTTGCAGAGACCACCTGAGCAAAGGAGCGAGAGTCCCGTAATGCCGAAGGACCTCGCCCACGGGGAGGGACATCCAGTGTAGAGGAGCGCTTCGTCCGCCGGAGATCCATGATCGCATCCCTACACGAAAACGAGCGGTGACCGACGCGACCGCACCGGAAGCATCGAGGAGGTGCCTTGCATGCAGACGCCAAATGACCACGCTCCGCGCAGCGAAAGCAACGCCTGCCAGGCTTAGTGCGGGATACCGTCACCCACCCATCCTTGTTACCTCTGTCTTTGACAACGACACTCGAGCGCAGAGCCGGTTGACGAGTGGCAGCCACCTGGTCGCGGCGACGAGGGTCGACCACCTTCGGAACCCACACGCGCTTGAGATAGTGCTTGCGCCAACCGCCCGCTTCTTCAGAACCCGCTCCTGCGATCGCCATCCTCCGTCAGCCAAAAACCTCGACGAAGGTATTATGTTAGTGATGATGTCACTTTTTTGAATCCATCTTGTATTTTTCTCCTACAGGCGACAAGCTTATCTTCTCCGAGAGTGGAGAAGACGTTTACATGCCACCACCTCCTCTCTCTTCATCTCCATCTCCATCTACTGGAACACCACCATCTCCACCTCTGCCACCTCCTCTACCACCTCCACCTCCACCACCGCCACCTTCTTTCTTTCCTCAGGTGTATCAGCGTCAGCCTCGTGCTCATGTGCCTCCATCAACATCCTGCACGCCCAAGCTATGTCCTGAACATTTGAGTTCTAATGATGTCACTGGTGATTTGAGTTTGCAGGATGTACGAGATGATCTCATTCCTGAGGTTGAAGCGGATCTGGATGTGCCTATTGCTTTACGGAGAAAGTGGCGTGCCTATACGATTCATCCTCTTTACTCTCATGTATCTTTAGCACGGTTATCTCAAGACTTTCAGAGGTTTGTTGTCGCTTTATCTGCAATACAGATACCACAATCCTATCATAAAGCTTTACCGAGTGATCCGTGGCAACTTGCTGTGGAAGAGGAGATGGCTACTTTACGATCTTGTGGTACGTGGACTGTTGTCACTGCTCCACTAGGTGCTTCCGTTGTTGGCAGTAAATGGGCGTTTACTATTAAACATCACGCAGATGGTTCCGTGGATCGATACAATGCTCGACTCTACATTATGGGTTGGATTATCAAGAGACTTTTTCTCTTGTTGTACGTCATTCTACATTACGCATCCTTGTCGCCGTGGCTGTGATAAAGGACTGACCCTTTTTCCAATTAGATGTCAAGAATGCATTCCAATATGGCGATTTGCATGAAGAGGTGTATATGTAGCAGCCACCAGGGTTCGCTGCTGAGGAGGAGTCTACTATGGTATGCAAACTTCATAAGGCCATATTTGGTCTTAAGCAGAGTCCGAGGGCTTGGTTTCAGAAGCTCTCAGGGTTGATTGAACTACAGGGGTTTGTCAGATTTACAGCGGATCACTCTCTATTTGTTAAGAGGATCCGAAATGGTATGGTTGCTATTCTGGTTTATGTTGATGCTATTGTTGTTACAAGCAGTGATAATGAAGGTATTCAGACTGCCAAGGATTTTCTTGGGCAACAATTCGTGACCAAGGATCTTGGAAAGCTGAGGTATTTTATTGGCCTAGAATATGCAAGGAATCAACAAGGAATGGTAATGATGCAAAGGAAATATGTCATTGATCTCTTATCCGAGACGAGTATGATAGGATGTAGACCTGCTACTACTCCGATGGATCTCAATGCATGGTTATATGATGATGACTCTGCAGAGGTAGACAAGAGACAATATAGGGATCTGGTAGGGAAGTTATTTTATGTTACTATTACCCGACCTGATATATCGTTTGCTGTCAGCAGGGTTAGCCAATTTATGGAGCAACCTAGGCATTCTCACATGGATGCATTTAATATGATCTTGAGGTATCCCAAGTCCTCTCTAGGTGCAAGACTTCTATTCAGGAGAGACACAACCTTGACAGTATCATGATGTGTAGATGCTGATTATACTGGGTGTCCTAAGGATAGAAAGTCAGCCTCAGGCTTCACAATGTTTGTAGGAAGCTCATTGGTTTCATGGAAAAGCAAGAAATAGACGGTTGTAGCCAGGTCAAGCGTGGAATCACAGTATATGGCAATGGCCCAAGGGAGTACATAAATGATGTGGGTCAAAACTATTCTGATTGACCTAACTATGGAGGTACCGCTTCTAATGCATCTACAATGTGATAATCAAGCTGCGCTATTTATATCAAATAACCAAACTTTTCCTGAAAGAACAAAACACATTGAAGTTGACTGCCACTATACCCATGATCTAATTCAAAAGGGGTTTATATCCACCTCTCATTTTGCTTCAGGCGATCAAGTTGCTGATATGTTCACCAAGGCACTTGCAAAGGGACAATTTCATCAGCGTTGTTCCAAGCTGAGCATGATAGATTTTTATGCTCCGGCTTGAGGGGGAGTGGTGAGATATTTATATCTCTTTTGATGCTATTTTGTAATGTTTCTTTTCTTTCGGCTATTTGTGTAATCTGTCCAAAGAGCTTTTCTCCTATATAAGAGAGCTCTAGGGTTACGATGAATACATCTCTATTTTACGTTTCCAGAATGCTCAAATACTTTTATGTTTATGGAATAATTCTAGATTTATTATCTGGCTGCTAATGATGCATTACACTTTTCTGCATATTCTGCACAAGTGTAGGGTTCTGAACTCTTAGAAAGATGATTGTGTATAAGACTACCATACATGAGTGGGAGTCTTTGTAGCAAGCATTATGGCTCATCCATGTCAATGTTATCTTGGTGTTTTTATGACTCGGTGGAAAAAGGCGAGAGAACTTTATAATGAAATGGACTTCAGTTCTCTATATATGAAGAGGAGTGGGTTAGGAAATGTAGACAAGAATAGAAAAAAATAGAAAATGCTTCCCGAGGGTAACAACTCTCATATACTCTAATGATCCTCCTTAAATTGGAGCAAAAAAATCTAGCATGCTTAGCTTGTGACTTTATCGCTCATAAAAGGATACAATGCGTGATGAGATAAATATATGTGCAATATATTCTGCAGAGAGAGTATTGGAAGTCCTCGGTCGATAATATCTTTATTGAAATGGCAATCAACCTCTGCGAAAAGAATTGAATAACTTGTCTATTCTGTGGCTATAGAGTTCCTTTATATAGAGGAGAAATATGAGAGTGCAGATAACCAATGAGGAAATTACATAAAAAGAAAATAAGAAATACAAAAATACTATTTCCTATAACACCTCTCCTTAATCCGGAGCATAGATAACTATCATGCTTATAGAAGAACACTTTTGGAGTGGTCCCCTGGCTAGAGCATTGGTGAATGTCTGTTATTTGTTCCCTAAGATGACATGGGATGCAGAGATGAATCCCTTCTGTATCATGTCTCTAGTACAATGGCAATCCACCTCGGTGTGTTTGGTCCTCTCATGAAATGCCGAATGGGACCCACATCATCTTAGTGCTTCCTTGAGACATTACGATGTATTTGGATTCACCACTGGATCTAGCAACAATTGTTAGCTTCTTACTTTTCCATGAGACCAATGAGCTCCCAATAAATACTATGAATCCAGAGTTTGACTCCAAAGGCTAATTTCCTGTCTTTTGGACATCCTGCATAGTTAGTCTCTGCACAAGCTGTGATCTCAAGAGATGTCCTTTTGCTGAATAGTAACCTTGTACCTGATGAAGACTTCATGAACCGTAGGGTTGTTGGAATTATTGTATTTTCTATTTTTTGTATCTTGTATCCCTTCGGTGTCATATATGTATTTCCCCTTGTTCGCTCTCTAGGGTTTCTCTCTTTATATATGAGACCCTAGACTCATGGAATAAAACCAACGATTCATTCTCTAATCCACATGGTATTAGAGCAATGATCCTAGACTGGAGCTTATATCTAAAACCGCTACCACCGCCATCATTCGTTCACCTTTCTCCTTGCCCAAGCCCTTTTCCCTCGTCTAAGGGTCCCACACAAGGTTCCAATAACTCCAATTAGCATCCCCAGCACCCCGTTCGGGTGCATCTACTGTTGCCGGTGCTCCTTTCCAGCTTCATCAGGTGCCTCTAGTATTGCTGATGCTCTCTTCATTGCCACCAACACCTACAACCTCTCTCCAGACCAAGGTTACAAAATTCGATAGTCGGTACTCGGTCAGTTGGGTCATTGACTAAGGATTAATCGATAGTCGATCGACTAATCAGATTTAGTCGAAGTTTAGTCAGCTTTGAATTTTATAATTATTTTAAATATATAACTCATTTTTATACATGTATTTACATAGATATGCTTCTTACCGCTCGACTTCATGAGACTCATGAACTGCATTGTCCAGAGCTCATATTTCGTCCCATCCATCTTGACCATAGGTGCTGGACCTCTGAATGCACCAGTTGAGGGAGCATCGATCTTACTTTCTGACATGATGCCTGTTATAAAATATGAAGAATGCGGAAGCGAACATGGAAAAGATAAAGAACAAAATAAGAACGCGGGATTTTAACGTGGAACCCTACTCTGTGAGGAGCGGGATGAAACCACGGGAGAAGCCCTCCAATAGGGCGTGTTTGTCTATTGACTTTCTCAATGAGTACAGGAGGTCTGGGGCTCCTTATATAGCCTTCCCAGAGCCTCCAAGTCCCACCATTGGGCGGTATGGGACTAAACACAGGATGGGGTAAATGGATCTTCTCCAGAATCCATTTACCCTGTTACAACTCAATAGGTGCACTACCAAATACTCCAACACTCCCCCTCAAGCTGGAGCATGCAATGCTCAGCTTGGACAAAACTCAACTCAACGCTACAGGACACTACGAACAATATCAACCCAACGTGCACATGCTGCAGTCGAGGACGTTGCTTCTCATGCCGTGCAGGTGAGGAGGACGAACGGGCTGGAGTGTGAGTCAACTGAAGACTCGGAATCTGACCATCGAGTCTGAAACTGCACCTGAAGTCTCCTCGTTGGAGAACTGGGTCTCTCCCATCTGGCTCAGAGAATGGTGCACTGCTCTGGTGTACCTATGATACCACATGAAAACCCTTGCCCTCAAGGGAATGGTCCTCTGTTCTGGAATCCCTATGGCTCACATGAAAACTCTGGCCTGACAACTAGAAGAATGATGGGGACCTCTGACAATGATGGCAACTTATGCTCATCTGAAAATGACCGCACACTCGTGCGTGTCTGAAACTGGAGACTCGGAAGACAATCGTCGAGTCTGAACAACTGCGCATCAAACTGGGACTCGGAATCTGAACGTCGAATCTGGACTGCGCATGAAATCTCTTCATCCGAACAACTTGTAGAGTCTGAAAATATGGCTGGTCTGAATAATCTGCATCTGGCATCTGAATCTGGAGCACAAGACCTGTGACTCTACATATACTCCCCCTTTCTCCCATACTTGTCGAAAAATGAAATCGATCAAGTTGGGAGAAGACAAGAAATTGGGGGTACAAAATACCAATAAGCCGTTCGGCTTTCAAAACATTCATCATTTTTTTTCAATCAATTTTTTAAGCCATTTCAACCTTTTTTTACGGCTTTTGCAACTCTCTTTTTTTTTTCTTTTTTTTTAAAATTGCATACGACTTCTCTTTGTACGCGGCCTTTTTTTTGCAATTGTGTATGACTTTTTTTTATCTTGTACGCGCCTTTTTTTTTGAAAAATGCCAACTTCGGCCTTTTTTTTTAAATCAGTCCCACACCTTTTTTTTTCAATACATATGACCCTCTTGGGCTCTAATACACAACCGCCACTCCCTTTTTCATATTTTTTTAAACTGTAGCCCACATGGGCCGTAACCCTATTAGGGTTTTGATGAAAGGGCACCGCAGACTCACGGGCGCCGCCTGGAGCCATGGAGAGGTTCCGCCTTGCTCACGCTGGGGAAAGGGCACGCGCGCCTGGGGGCGCCATCACGATTGCCTGGGAATCTCGCCAGGGGTTCGCGCGCGACTGGGAGAGGGGTTGGCGGTGCGTCGCTGTCTGCGCGATGGGGAGGAGACACAGCACGGGAGGCGGAGTCGCCGCCTGGAGGTGCCTGATGGGCTTGCGAGGCCTGAATGGGGAGCGCGGCAACTGCAACTTCCTGGAGAGGAGGCGAGATCTGGTGGTCGAGCGCCGTCGCCCTGGAGAAGCGACCTGGAGCAGTGGAGCGCCGTTTCGACCCTTCACGCGAGGGCTAGAAGGGCTGGCGACCGCCCGGAAGGGCTGGCGAAGGAGAGAGACTTGGAAGGGATCTCTCTGTTCCGTGCATTCTCTCTGTTGCACATCTGCTATGCATCGAATCTTGCAAAGGGCATGGAAATACGCCGCCAAAGAAATTACGGCAAAAAAAATTCCAGAACCTAGGGTTTCAATAGAAACCCTAGAACTTACAAAATTTAATCAATAAGAACAATAGATAATCGAGTCTCGAATAAAAAAAAACAAATGAAAATAATTCCTCGAGAATCGAACTGCTCTGATATCATGTAGAAAGATAGAAAGCGGAAGCGAAATGCTAAACAGAGCATCGAAATAGAGAAAGATAAACATCAAGAACACAAGATTTAACGTGGAACCCTACTCCGTGAGGAGCGGGATGAAACCACGGGAGAAGCCCTCCAATAGGGCGTGTTTGTCTATTGACTTTCTCAATGAGTACAGGAGGTCTGGGGCTCCTTATATAGCCTTCCCAGAGCCTCCAAGTCCCACCATTGGGCGGTATGGGACTAAACACAGGATGGGGTAAATGGATCTTCTTCAGGATCCATTTACCCTGTTACAACTCAATAGGTGCACTACCAAATACTCCAACAATGCCGATAGAGGAAGACTAGGGATGATAAACATCTGAAAAATAATCGTCTACACAGACATGTGGGGATGTGGTTATGCGTGTAGACTCAAGATGCAACCAACCCCATCAATGAATCGAAGAACGCGGGAGCGCTCCTTCTAGAGCACATGCTTCGACACACGTAGGAGCGCGCAGACGCGTGCTGGCGCACGCAGAGAGGCACACAGCTCACGCTGTGCATGAGCAAGAGGCACACACAGCACACGCTGCGCAGGGGTCGAGGGCGACGCGTGCAGCCCGCGCGGGGGCTGAGGGTGATGTGCGTGGGGGCACACAAGCAGTGGTGATGTGCGCGGGGCCGGTGGCGATGCGCGCAGGCGGTGGCGAGGGACGGTGCCGAGGGTGCGGGGTCGGTGACACAATGACTGGGAGGTGGGGCTAGGGTTAGGGCACGAGTGCTCCGGTCTAGGACCATCGCTTTGATACCATGTTGGTAAAAATGAATAACTTGTTTATTCCAGTACCCCTAGGCTCCCTTATATAGAGGATAGACCTATGGGTAAATTACATGAAAGAGACGAAGAAAATAAAATAGTTGACAAGGTATATAGAAGCTTATTAATATCTCTACAGTAATGTTATGGGACCTTGTCCGATCAAAACTTTGAGTAGTCATCGCTATTTTATTATCTTTGTGGATGATTATAGCAGATTAACATGGTTGTCATGAATTTCATTCAATATGTCAAAAGACTCAAAACTTCTTTCTCTACATGTGTTCAAATTATTCGAACTGACAATGCACTTGAGTTCATCCTATAAAGCTTGATGTCTTTCTTTGCCTTTTAGGGGATTATTCATCAAACATCATTCCCTTGTACTTCTCAACATAATAGGGTAGCGGAAAGGAAAAACAAGCACCAAACAACACGATATATACTATTTACACAAATCATCAACTACGAGCGGAAAATAAAACACTAAATAAACAACGTTATATACGCTGTCTAAACAAATTTAACCACAATTCCATCGCATCCGCACATGGTCAAAATGCGTATTAATCTTTAAGAGTATGCAAAAATCTGTAAACAACACGCCATACGTATTGGATTCTATATACGAATGTAATATAAAACACAACACATACATATTCAACTCCAGTAGTTCCATTAATATAGTTTTTTAAAGAATAACCAAATTAGCTACATGTAATATAAACATAAGAAAAATCAAACAATCAGTTATAAAAAACCAATCTCCACATAAAAGAATTGACAAACACAATAAAGTTTAATGAATTCATTGAAAGATATCATGATAACCTGCATGGAAAAATTATAAGTATAAACAAAACCATGATCTTAGAACTGCCTTCATATTTATATAAAGATAGCAACCTGAAAACAATCAACAACTGTATCCTTAATGAACATTTAAAGGAAAATAGAGACTTTGGACTTTACACAAACAGTATAGAAACTCGTATTCATGATAACATAAGTATTCCTTTGGCTATAATTAGGCATTAACACAAACTTACAACTCAAAATAATTCATATCTCAAGCCTTTAAGAACTGTATGCATGACATCAAGAAGATTAAATGAAAAAAATCTTCAAATGAAATAAAAAATCCACAATATAACTAAAATTCTCTAAATATACAATTGCTGAAAAAACATTTTCATCGCTGCCTCAATTGTTAAGTTCCAACCTCACTGTTAAATAGCTGCAAAAGGGTTATTCCAAATTTCCAATCTCCTTGCCTGTGCTTTCTAATGAACAAACAGACGCGAGGCAGTAGAGGCTCAGAATAATCCACCTCAAGCTACCTTATACATATAGATAACATACTGTAATATATATAGGGGTTGATGGGGCTACCCCTGGGGGCAGCCAACATGGCTGCCCCACCCTATTTTGGGGTAAATGTTTTTATTTTTTTTGAAAAATATCATCATGTGTATTCATCCCTATATCCCTCCTATATGCCATTCGAATTTCATCAGAAACAGAGACTCTTACGGCCTCCATCCAGACAGAGTCGATTTAAAAAGTCCTACGACCGTTAAAAAAATGACGTCTGGATGGAGGCCGTAGGAGTCTCTGTTTCTGACGAAATTCGAATGACATATAGAAGGGATATAGGGATGAATATACATGCTGATATTTTTCCAAAAAAATAAAAACATTTTGCGAAAAATAGGGTGAAGGCAACCATGTTGGCTACCCCTAGGGGGCAGCCCCATTTTTCCCATATATATATATATATCAAGCATCAACAAAAAGAATGTGATGAAAGCGCGTCCTCCGCTATTTGCTGCGCCCTTCTTCAAGAACAGAAAAAACCAGCACATCTACTTGTCAACACAGGTAAAGGAACAAGAATTAGCTGCAAAATAAACATGGCATAAAATATCAAATTATCTCCCCTAGTCATGGCTGCAAACAACAAATATACATCTAATCACATGAAGAATGTAATCATAATTGGCTGCAAAATTATTTCGATCAGATAATCAAATTATTTTAAACATCGAAGGAAAAATTATAAATCAAAATACATTCATATCTCATGCCTTAAATAATACCACAAATTAAAAAGACTAAATGAAATAAATTTTAAAAAAATAAAAAAGCCATTTTCATCACAAAAAAAGAGTGAATACATAATTGCAGAAAGAACATAATCATCACTGCTTCAATTGTTAAGTTCCAACTTCACTGTTAAATAGCTGCCTATTGTTTTCTTAAACCAAGTTACCTCGCTATTTTGTACTTTAATAATGAACAAAAAACTGAAGGTTCAAGCTGCCTTATCGATATACATAACATATCTGCAACATATATATCAAACATCAACTAAAAGAATGTGATGAAAGCTCGAACTCCCTTATTTGCTAGTGCCCATCTCAAAAAAGCGAAAATCAACCAACATCTCTACTTGTCAACACAGGTAAAGGAATACGAATTATCTACAAAATAAACTTGACATAAACAACAACAACAAAGCCTTTTCCACAATTAAGTAGGGTCAGCTACATGGATTCTTCGCCTCCATTCAGATCTATCTCGGGTCAATCTCGAGCTTATATCCAAAAACTAAGATCCCTTTGTATAGTCTCTTTCAAACACTTCTTGGGCCATCCTCGCTCGCTCTCTTAACCGGCTCAACATCCCAACGCTCACATCTCCTAACTGGTGCATCGACTGATCTTCTTTGCAAATGACCAAACCATCTTAAGCGGTTTTTTCGCATCTTATCTTCAATCGGAGCTACACCAACTTTCTTTCTGATTGCATCATTCCGAATCCGATCTTTACGTGTGTGTCTACACATCCACCTTAGCATTTTTATTTCTGCTACAACTATTCTCTGCACATGTCTATGGTTCACAGGCCAACATTCAGATCCATAGAGCATATCAGGTCTCACGATTGCTTTGTAAAACTTTCCTTTAATTTTTAAAGGAATTTTCTTATCACAGAGAACAACAGAGGCTCCTCGCCACTTTAGCCAGCCTGTATTTATTCTATTAGTAACATCTCCATCAATTTCCCCATCATGTTGCAAAATAGATCCTAGATATCTGAAAGAATCTCTCTTCTGAATGTTATCGTCACCAATCTTCACATCAATTCCTTCGCCATTTCTTCCATCAAAGGTGCACTCCATATATTCCGTCTTAGCCCTACTTAGATGGAATCCTTTAGTCTCCAACTCATGTCTCCTGACCTCAAGCTTCTCATTTAATCCATCTTTAGTCTCGTCAATCAACACAATATCATCAGCAAATAACATGCACCAAGGTAACTCATCTTGAATGTGACTTGTCAACTCGTCCATAATGAAAGTAAAAAGAAATGGACTCAAATCTGAACTTTGATGTAAATCACTGTTGATGTCAAAATAGCCAGTCTTCCCAGACGGGGTCATAACACAAGATAAAGCCCTATCATACATGTCCTTTATGAGGTTAATGTATATGACACGTACTTGTCTCTCCTCTAAAACTCTCTGCAATATCTCTTGTTGGACAGAATTATAAGCCTTTTCCAAATCAATAAAGATCATATGGATGTTTTTCCTTTTAGCTCTATAAATCTCCATTATTCTCCTCAGCAAATGGATGGCTTCAATAGTTGAGCGACTTGGCATGAATTCGAGTTGGTTTTCATTTACGTTGGATCACACGTTCCCAAATTTTCATAGTGTGACTCATTAGCTTGATACCTATGTAATTTGAACAATTTTGAATGTCTCCTTTATTCTTATAAATAGGCACCACGATACTCCTCCTCCAATCTTCATGCATTTTCTTGCTTCTCCAAATAGCATTGAGTAGATTCGTAAGCCAAGTCAAACCACGCTCACCTAAAACCCTCCATACTTCTACAGGGATGTCATCCGGTCCTACACCTTTCTCAGGTCTCATAACCTTCAAAGCCTCCTCTACTTCCTTTCTTTGTATCCGTCTATAACTTGCACGATTCAAGTAACTTCCACTACTCGTTAGATCACCCAAAGTGATCTCTCTATTTGCTTACCCAAAGAATAGTTTATGGATGTATTGCTCCCATCTAGTCTCTATATCCTTCTGAGTAACAAGCACGTGACCTTCCTCGTCCTTAATGTATCTCACTTGAGAAATGTATTTGGTCTTTCTTTCTTTTGCTTTGGCCAACCTGAATATATCCTTCTGCCCCTCCTTAGAGTCGAGATTTTTGTACAAAACTTCATAAGCTTTTGACTTAGATTCGCTTACAGCCTTCTTAGCTTCCTTCTTTGCTAATTTGAAGTTTGTGACAGTTTGCTCCGTTCTATCCTTAGACATAGCTTTAAAACTTGCTTTTTTAATTTTTAGCTTCTCTTGCACAACTTCACTCCACCACCAAGCATCCTTTTGACCTAGAGCTCCGCCATTTGACTCGCCTAGCATCTCTTTGGCTACCTTTCGGATACAGGATGTTACTGCCTCCCACATCTCATTTGCACTTTCGCTACAATCCCAAGATAAGTCTTCTAATACCTTCTCCCTGTAGTTCGATTGCTTTAGTGGAAGATTCCACCATCTAGTTCTAGTGATCTTAGGAACCCTCCTTTTATTTACCAATACATCCAAGATTAACAAACGATGTTGGGTTGTCAAACTCTTTCCGGGGATTACTTTGCTGTCTATACAACACAACCAATCTCCTCTCCTCAAGGCAAAGTAATATATCTGTGTTCTAGTTGGCCCACTCGTATAAGTAATTAAATGCTCCTCCCTCTTCTTGAAGAGAGTGTTTGTAATGAAAAAACCATATGCTGTTACAATATCCAGAATGACTTTTCTCTCTTCATTTCTATCTCCAAAACCATGTCCTCCATGAACACTAGCATACCCTGAAGCATCTTTTCCTACATGTCCATTAAGATCTCCACTTATGCAAACTATCTCTCTTTGTGGGATTCCTTGCAAAATCTTATCCATATCCTCCCAAAAAGCTTGTTTAGTTCTTTCATCTAAACCAATTTGCGGTGCATAAAGTGAGATGATATTCAGAATTTCTTCTTAAAGAATCAATTTTAGCAGAGTAATCCAATCCCCGAATCTTTGCACCTCAACCACGCAATCCTTCAAATCCTTATGAACAACCACCCCGACACCATTTCTACCCTTATCTTTACCTGAATACCAAAGTTTAATGCCAGTCTTCTCGATCTCCCTTGCTTTCTCTCCAACCCATTTAGTCTCTTGAAGACATAGTATATGAATCTTCCTTCTTCCCATCGTATCCACAATCTCCAACAATTTTCCAATTAAAATGCCAATATTCCAACTACCAATTCGCAACTTTCGTTGCAATATCTTTTGGAGTAACTTCTTTACTCGCATGCGTCCATTATGGGAGGTCCTTTGCAAATTTTGGACTGCATCCGGACGGAACTAGCTTAATTACCCGCATGTGTTCCTCATGCGAGAACCCTTGCACATTTTGTACTACATCCATGCTGCGATGTAGCGGCCCTTGCCAATTTTTCATTGCATTCGGGCGATGCAACGCATCGTAAGTAGGAAGTTGTCTCCGACTGTTTTGCGCTGGCTGTGGGCTACCTAACGCAACCCTCCTCATTTACCTGGGCTTGGGACCGGCCATGGTTGAGTTAAGAACAAATATGCATTTAATCAAATGATGAATTTTATTATAATTAGGTGAAAAATGAATTCTAGCAATGATTTCTATCAGATAACCAAATTTCGTTCCCAATTCATGAAGTAACACAAACAACATACAACTAATTTCTAAACCAATGCAATCATCATTGGCTGTAAAATGATTTCTTTTAGATAATCAAATAAACTCAAGACTCACAAACTTCCTTGAGAAGTGTCGAAGTAAGTTGGTATGCGCCATTCATATGTGAGATGGGTAAATGGATCACTCCAGGATCCATTTACCACATCCAGTTGTTTACTCCCACATCTACCACTTGTAGGATGTGGAGACTCAGTGGGGGCTATATAAAAAGCTCCTCACCCCATGTATCCAGTGAGAAAGTGCAATGCATCTATCAACCCTCTGAGTCGTTCTTCCGTGGTTTCATCCTGCTCATTAGGGAGTAGGGTTCCATGTTAAAATCTCTGTGTTCCAAATTATCTTTTGGTATTTTATGCTATGTTTATCATTTCGCTTCCACATTCCTATATTCTAACATGGTACTAGAGCGAGTTTTATTTTTGAGGTTTTCATGTTCTTTATTTCTTTTGATTGCAATGTTGTTATTCTTGAAATCATTTATATTCATGGTTCAAGTTCTGCCATTTTTTCATGGATTTTGAAGCCCTAATCTCTTGAGTCCTGTTCGCCGCCATCCTTCAGATCCATGGATCCATGCGATCCCGTCTCCTCGTCAAGTCTGAAACCGAAGAAATGCGGAGTCTAAATAACTAGTTGGCCTGGAAATTGGAATCTTGAATTTGGAGAATCTGGTGAATCTGACAATCTGGCATGTGACTCTACATAATATGCATCATTGCAACGTAAAAAAACCCTGCATATTCCTTTCAAAAAAAGAAAGAAGAGAATCGTAGAAAAAATCGTACAAAAAATTGATTTAAAAAAGAAAGAAAAACCAAGTAGAAAAAGAGAATGAACGATTAAAAAAAGGAGCTAAAAGAATCGATATCGGCTTATTTAAAAAAGAAAGAAAAACCGAGGAGAAAAAGGATATCATTTTGCTTCTGCATTCCCATTTTCTAACAAGAAGGCATATCAACCAGGTTATCCTCGTGTCGGCGTTTGAAAGGAAGCCAAAGGATCCCACTTTAATTATAGTTCTAGAGAAGATTTAAAAAACAAAATAAAGAAGGCTCCGACTCTCAAGAATGTACTTATTTTCAGCACATATCCACATACCAAATTCTGGATGCAATTCCGAACACAATCATATAGATTGGAAGAAATTTCTTGTCGCATCTCCGAATAACCATGTTCTATGTGTAAGCTTTAACACACCCTCGTATTGCCTCATTAATTACAGAACATATGTACACAAACTACCAGATGTCGTTATCACATACTTGGATTCAAAATTTAACCACCTCCATTAATCTAGAGGATAATTGTGACATACACTTAAAAACAGTAACCCAAACAATGCAATCTGATTAAAGAATAAAAGCAATCTGGGAAAAAAGAGCAAGTATATACATATACTAAAGCAGAAGAAGAAGACCAATAAACTCCGAAATCCACCGTTTCAAAAACCAATCAAATATTTACACCAAAAAGAAACCACATTGCATCACCCATTATGCACATGTCCGCTGGTGATCTCCCCGCAATGGGGAGGAATGGCAATAAGAACCGAAAACCTCACCCTTGACCCCAGTGCATACCATTATGGGAGAAACTTGCTTGAGGGAAAGGAAAGCCCACACATAGATGAGCAAAGAACCAAAGGGCCATCCCTAAAGGTGACAATGACCGACGTGTAATCCATTCGGGGAGATACCCAACTTTAAAGTATTAGATATAATTAATCGTGTTCCATGTACGGACTGCAATCCGCAATCGTATTGCCTCACTAAATATGGAACAAATAAAACAACATTCCCTTCAAGGTTTAACCATTTCGGTTAAACTAACTAACTCTGACAATAAAGCAAAACTCCTTACCCTGCATCACCCCACATACAACCAGATACACAAATAGAAACCCTAATCATACACCAACCATAACAATACAAAAAAATATTCCAAGATCGATGAGGTTACCTCAAGAAGAAATAATGTTGGGGATGTTAATGGTTTGGATCGATGGGCACCAACCGTGTAGTTGACACTTACTTGAGAAAAACAAATGACTTGTTTATTTGGAGGACCTATCTCTTCCACGTGAGAAGATGCATGATTGCTGAAATAATGTTAAGTGTTGGAGTATTTGGTTGTGCGCCATATGTATAGGAGATGGGTAAATGGATCTTGGAGAGGATCCTTTCACCCAACCAGAGTTTAGTACCACATCTACCACCTATGGGATGTGGAGATTCCGTGGGTGCTATATATAGATCCCCACACCCTTGTAAAATGAGAAGAAAACTGTAAAAAAAGAAAAAGAAAAGAAAAGAGATTGAACGGCTTACAAAAAAAGAATTCAAAATTTTTTTGATAACAATGATTTGAGAAATCGAAAAGTTGTGATCGGCTTATTTGGTTTTCTCCCCATCTTTGTCTTATCTTCTCCCAACTTAGTCGACGTCCATGTTTTTCGACAAGTATGGGAGAAAGGGGGAGTATAAGTAAAGTCACATGTCTTCTGCAAGTTGTAGATTCGTTAGAGGTCATCCAGAATTTACAGACTCTACAGTTCTTCAATTGATCAGACTCGACGATTGTTTCCGAGTCTGCAGTTCAGACACGCACGAGTGTGCGGTCTTCAGTTTCGAGGTCCCCATCATTCTTGTGGTTGTTTCGGACAGAGTTTTCATGTGGGTCATAGGGACTCCAGAGTAGAGGACCATTCCCTATGCCATATTGGCAAGGGTTTTCATGTGGTATCATAGGTACTGCAGAGTAGAGCACCATTCTCTGAGCTAGATGGGAGAGACCCAGTTCTCCGACGAGGAGACTTATTTTAGACTCCATTCTCCAGCGACCGTGGAATCTGACGAGGATTGCACTTCCACGACAGTTCGACCCTTTTCAGAGATGGAGCAGTTGTCCACATGTTGTGGCGGGCCAGAGTACACCGGCGAGGAGACTCATTTTTCAGTTGCAGTGACTCTGAAAGGCGCAATTCAACATATGCTCTCCGACGAGGAGATTCAACAGACTCACACTTCAGCCCGTTTGTCCTCCTCACATGCACGACATTAGAAGCAACGTCCTCGACAACTTCCAACAGTTATATGCGTTGAGTTGATATTGTCCGTAGTGTTCTGTAGCGTGAGTTGAGTTTCTTTCTGTTTGTCCAAGTTGAGCATTGCATTCTCCATCTTGAGGGGGATTGTTGGAGTATTTGGTTGTGCACCATATGTATGGGAGATGGGTAAATGGATCTTGGAGAGGATCCATTTACCCCATCCAGGGTTTAGTACCACATCTAACACCTTGTGGGATGTGGAGACTCCGTGGGTGCTATATATCTCTTGTTAGTACCACTACCCTTGTTAATTCGAGCAAATTAATGTTCAAATTAATTGATATTGTTTGTTGCAGTCGGATAATGAGAGCAGATCAAAAACCACTTTCAATTATATTCAAGCTAATCTCGAGCGGCAAATTTTTTTACTTGGTGGAAGTCCAAGGTCGAACTCAGGGAGGCAGCTGTCTCCTTAGGTAGATTCGAAGCAAATTTCCAATGTTCGATTTTCAGAGGGAATATTTTTGGTCTTTTTCGATTTTTTTATGCAAGACTCATGTAAAATCCGGCCAACTTACAAGTTAAATCAGAAATATGGTTAAATTAATTGCAAAAATTATGGAACTTGGCCAGATGATGAAATATGGTGAAATTAAGCTACAATAATTTTTTTTATAATTTTTAGATGCACAGATAATAAAATATGCAGACTTTAGTGAAAATGACTAAATGAATTTTAATAATTACCAAACGATGATATTTCTCAAAAACAAAATTAATCCAAATAGATCTAATTAAGAGTTATTCAAATCAACTTAAATTTCGTTAAAACTCTTCACAGTTGATTAATTAAAAATCGATTAAGGTTTTCACTAAATAATTTTTCTAGGACAAACTATACGTGCAAATGGGATGATTTTTGGATATGTTGTAGCATAGACTTAGATCTACCAGTGATGATTTTTGAGAGATTTTTCGTTAAGCAGACAATGCACAATAAATTAATCAATCAACATGGGCAAAATGTTGCAATTTTCACCAAGTTAATTTCCATAAGTATTCTGCAAATCAGAAAAATACAAATAAATGCTAAAATGGTAGAACAAGAGTTCTACTACACAATGCAACTTTCGGAATTAAAAATTGATGACAGAATGACAACAAAATAAACGTACAAATGCGTGGGTATGAATGCAATACAGAAAAAGAAATATGAGCCCAAATGAAGAACAAGAACTTACATGTAATTATCGGAAAACTTGCAAAGGGTGCAAGTGTCCCCTTTGCAAATACCCAATTTTGTCCTTATTATCCGATACCTCTCCCCTGTTCTTGGTAATGAAACAGGGGAGGTCTTCAAGGTGGCTGACGGAGCTTGGAGGAGGAGGTGGCCGGCGAGGGAGCATCATTGGCGGAGCTCTGAAGCGACGCGAGGGGGAGCTGGGCGCGGTGGAGGAGTCGGTGGGGCGGCGAGCTCGCGGTGGCGCACGGGCTGGGGCCGGCGGTGCCTCGCGAGTACAACTGGGTTGCGCGGTTGGTCGCGCGTGGGAGATGGATCTGGAGGTCGGGCGGCCGGTGGTCGATGGCGCGCGGCTAGGGGTCGTCAGATGTCCTGCAAGTGAGAACGCAACTGCGGCGGAGGGCGTGTGCGTGTGGCATGGTGAGCGGAGGTGAAGGGAGTGAAACAGGGGAGGTTCACCGCCTCATGTATTTGTTTAGTCGGAGTTAAATTTTTGATTAATTGATTGATAAAAGTTATCCGAAAAATTCAATAAAAATCACCGTTGCATTCGTAATGTGTGATTTATCCGTTGAAGTGTGATTTGTTTGGTGATTTGGATGATGAAAGATGGAGAAATGATGTGAGAAAGAATGGGTGTAGGAGAGGAAGAAGAAAGTGAAGTAGTTACCTGTAGATGGAATGGGCACCTGTGAAGAAGCTCGAGGATGAGCTAGGGTGATCGCTCAAGGTTGCGGCGCAGGAACCGAGCTCGGCAAGCTTCGAGGTGAAACTTGCATCGGCGAAGACGAGGCTCCGTCGGATCTCGCCTAGGAAAGGGGAGGTCGTTGCTCAAGGGAGGTCACTAGCTGTCACATGGTGTTAGCTCCCGGGTTCTCTCTCTCTTTCCTGTAATGTGATGGCGGATGGGGAAGAATGTGGGAGATGGAAAGGATATAAAGAGGAGGAGGAGGCGGTTGTAGAGGAGATGGAGAAGGTGGAGGAGATGGGTGGGAATTTGGAGGTGTCGATGGCTTCCCCTTTAAGTTAAGGGAGAGTGGGAGAGAAATGGGTATGAGCCGTTGATGGAGAACCCCCTCATCCAACGGTCCAGAATAAAGGAGAGAAATGGTTTAAGTTGATGAATGAGGAGGCGATACATGGCGGCTTTAGGAGATGCCACGTGTCCCTTCAAGAAAAATCTGCAACGAAATACAAAAAAAAACCAAAAGAAATAATAAAAGAGGTTAGATCAAAAAGTGGTCAACACGAATGTCGCTCGTCTCGACGAGATCTACAACTTTCATGAAGAGTCGAAAATCAAACGAGATCATCTGTACAAAAATGTATTTTTGGGTGGTACCTTATAGATATAAAATACCGTATTTTATCTTTTTCAATTTTTTTGTCATTTTTAAATAAGAGAAAAATTAAAATAAATATAGAGAAAATGTTAGAAGAATATTTACAATTTAATCTATTTTTTTTGGATTTTCAATAATGAAGAAAATAAAAAGATAAAATACAAGGGTAAAACGGTCATTATGTACAATGTACAAAAGGGGCCCAAAACCTAAGTTTTGCATACGAACTCCGATTTTAATAAAATTGATCTTGTTTCGAAGGTCTTTGAATGTATATTACTTTAAAAGTGAGTAGACCTAAATCGGAGATTGTATGAGAGAGATATGTGCATTTTAAGACTCTTAGTTTCAAACTTGGATTGAGGGTTTAGTGGTCAATTTTGCAAGTTAGTATTTTTTTTGATATTTTTCTTTAATTAATGTTAGTCGTATATACACTATGAAGTTGATTTTATTAGATTCGGAGTTAGTATAAAATATATACAAATAAGGTATTTTATCTAATATACAGGTGAATATTTACAAGTGAAATTGGCTTCTTATTTTATGCAAATATGAATGCTAAAATGCAGATATTATGTTTGTATGTATGAATGCTAATTATGCAATATAAGTGGAAATATGCGTCTAATTATTCGGGAACAAAGCTCTATTTTCGACTTTTAGAGTGATGAATCACAGATTCATCAACCCCACACCCCTTTAGTCCATTGAGAGAAAAGCAATAGAATCATATGCCCCTTTGAGGGCTTCTCTCGTGGTTTCATCTCGCTCCCACGGAGTAGGGTTCCACGTTAAATCCTCCTGTTCCTATTCTTCTTTATCTTTTTCAATGTTCGCCTCCGCATATTTATTTTCCTAACATGGTATTAGAGCGGGTCGATTCTCGAGGATTTCATGTTCATTATTATGTTCGAGATTCGATTATTTTTTATTATTGAAGATTATTCAGTTCGGATTTGTTATAAGTTCTAGGGTTTCTCTGGTGAAACCCTAAATCTGGGCAAGATTTACTCTTCCCCGCGATTATCCAAGCTTTGAAGCAACAATCGTAGTTCTCCAAGAGACGACGTTAGATCTCCATCTCCTTTCATCCAGCACAATCCGCCGAGAGGCGGAGTTCCAAGATCCCTTGCGCTCCACGCCACATCTCTCCTGCGGTCTTTAGCATGCAACAACAACAACAATAGAACGATCGTTCCCTTATCCATTTTAATGCGGCTTCTGGCGGTGATCTTGCGCAACCTTTAGTTCCCAGGTGGCTCCTGACTGTCAGACCTTCTTCGCTCTTGGACCTTCAAGCCTCATCGCAACATCTTAGCGCGCACAACTCTTCTTTAGAATCCCCAGGCAGCACTTCAGCGAAGCCCCTTCGCATCTCTCGCATCTCCTGCAGGCGGAGGTTTCCTTCCATTCGCCGCAGATCAACCCCTAGTAGGGAGGCGCTATTTTCCCTACCATGCGACACCTCTGATAGCACCCATGCCTCTCTCTCTATCTCTCTCTCGCGCGCGCGCAGCGGCGTCGCCGCTGAGATCCCGCGAAGCTGCCTCCTCCCTGTTCGAAGCCCTCTCCAGCCCTTATGCGAGAGGTATTCTGCGCAGCATACTCGCGCGCAACATACTCGTGCGCCGTCACACCATACTCGAGTTCACCCCACACCTCGCTCTCCATTTCAGCAGCATACTCGCGCGCGCTCTCATCCAGACCACTCTGCGCGCCCTCCTCCAGCCACGCGGCGCGACGAGCTCCCTTCTCCAGCCCCGTGACTCGACGAGCCCCTCTCATTCTCGCGATGGCGCGAGTCCTCCAGGCCGTTCCCCAGCGGTGGCGGTTTCCAGAAAGGGTTCCCACGAGGAAACCCTAAAGGCTGGGACCAACTAGTTTTATTTCAAACATAAAAAATGGTTATATGTTTTGAGGGCCCAAGTGGGTCGTGACTTGGTTGAAAAAAAAGAGGGGGCCGACTGTTTTAAAAAAAGAGGCAGGCTATTTCGTAAAAGAAGAGGAGTTGCATATTAAAAAAAAGAGAGAGATAAGACAGGATTCATTCAAAAAAAAGGGGAGCGTAAAAAAAACTTTACGCAATTTGCAAAAAAAAAGAAGAGAAAAAAGAGCTGAAAAAAATCGTGAAATGATTTTTTTAAAAGGAGGAGGTGTTTTTTAAAAAATGAGAAGAAAGCTGTAAAGAAAAGAAAAAGAAAAGAAAAGAGATTGAACGGCTTACAAAAAAAGAATTCAAATTTTTTTTGATAACTATGATTTGAGAAGTCGAAAAGTTGTGATCTGCTTATTTGGTTTTCTCCCCATCTTTGTCTTATCTTCTCCCAACTTAGTCGATGTCCATGTTTTCCGACAAGTATGGGAGAAAGGGGGAGTATATGTAAAGTCACATGTCTTCTCCAAGTTGCAGATTCGTTAGAGGCCAGCCAGAATTTTCAGACTCTACAGTTCTTCAGTTGATCAGACTCGACGATTGTTTCGGAGTCTGCAGTTCAGACACGCACGAGTGTGCGGTCTTCAGTTTTGAGGTCCCCATCATTCATGTGGTTGTTTCGGCCATAGTTTTCATGTGGGTCACAGGGAGTCCGGAGTAGAGGACCATTCCCTATGCCCTATTGGCAAGGGTTTTCATGTGGTATCATAGGTACTCCAGAGTAGAGCACCATTCTCTGAGCTAGATGGGAGAGGCCCAGTTCTCCGACGAGGAGACTTATTTTAGACTCCATTCTCCAACGACCGTGGAATCTGACAAGGATTGCACTTCCACGACAGTTCGACCCTTTTCAGAGATGGAGCAGTTGTGCACATGTTGTGGAGGGCCAGAGTACTCCGATGAGGAGACTCATTTTTCAGTTGCAGTGACTCTGAAAGGCGCCGTTCAGAGCATATGCTCTCCGACGAGGAGATTCAATAGACTCACACTTCAGCCCGTTCGTCCTCCTCACCTGCACGACATTAGAAGCAACGTCCTCGACAACTTCCGACAGTTGTGCGCGCTGAGTTGATATTGTCCGTAGTGTTCTGTAGCGTGAGTTGAGTTTCTTTCTGTTTGTCCAAGTTGAGCATTGCATCCTCCAGCTTGAGGGGGAGTGTTGGAGTATTTGGTTGTGCGCCATATGTATGGGAGATGGGTAAATGGATCTTGGAGAGGATCCATTTACCCCATCCAGGGTTTAGTACCATATCTAATACCTTGTGGGATGTGGAGACTCCGTGGGTGCTATATATAGAGTCCCACACCCCTTTAGTCCATTGAGAGAAAAGCAATAGAAGCATATGCCCCTTTGAGGGCTTCATCCGTGGTTTCATCCCGCTCCCACGGAGTAGGGTTCCACGTTAAATCCCCCTGTTCCTATTCTTCTTTATCTTTTTCCATGTTCGCCTCCGCATGTTTATTTTTCTAACATGGTATCAGAGCGGGTCGATTTTCGAGGATTTCATGTTCATTATTATGTTCGAGATTCGATTATTTTTTATTATTGAAGATTATTGAGTTTGGATTTGTTATAAGTTCTAGGGTTTCTATGGTGAAACCCTAAATCTGGGCAAGATTTACTCTTCCCCGCGATTATCCAAGCTTTGAAGCAACAATCGTAGTTCTCCAAGAGACGACGTTAGATCTCCATCTCCGTTCATCCAGCACAATCCACCGAGAGGCAGAGTTTCAAAATCCCTTGCACTCCAGGCTACATCTCTCCTGCGGTCCCAAGCGTGCAACGACAACAACAACAGAACGATCATTCCCTTATCCATTTTAACGCGGCTTCTGGTGGTGATCTTGCGCAACCTTTAGTTCCCAGGCGGCTCCTGACGGTCAAACCTTCTTTGCTCTTGGACCTTCAAGCCTCATCGCACCATCTTGGCGCACACAACTCTTCTTTAGAATCCCCAGGCAGCACTTCAGCGAAGCCCCTTCGCATCTCTCGCATCTTCTCCAGGCGGAGGTTTCCTTCCATTCACCGCAGATCAACCCCTAGTAGGGAGTCGCTATTTTCCCTACCGTATGACACCTCTGGTAGTACCCATGCCTCTCTCTCTCTCTCTCTCTCTCTCTCTCTCTCTCGCGCACGCGTGCGCAGCGGCGCCGCCGCTGAGATCCCACGGAGCTGCCTCCTCCCTGTTCGAAGCCCTCTCCAACCCTTGCGCGAGAGGTATTCTGCGTAGCATACTCGCGCGCAACATACTCGTGCGCCGTCGCACCATACTCGAGTTCACCCCATACCTCGCTCTCCATTTCAGCAACATACTCGCGCGCGCTCTCCTCCAGACCACTCTGCGCGCCCTCCTCCAGCCACGCGGCGCAACGAGCGCCCTTCTCCAGCCCCGTGACTCGACGAGCCCCTCCAGGACGTTCCCGAGCGGTGGCGGTTTCCAGAAAGGGTTCCCACGAGGAAACCCTAGAGGCTGGGACCAACGAGTTTTATTTCAAACATAAAAAATGGTTATTTGTTTGTAGGGCCCAAGTGGGTCGTGACTTGGTTGAAAAAAAGAGGGGGGCCGACTGTTTTAAAAAAGAGGCGGGCTATTTCGTAAAAAAAGAGGAGTTGCGTATTAAAAAAGAGAGAGAGATAAGACATGATTCATTCAAAAAAAGGGGAACGTAAAAAAAACTTTACGCAATTTGCAAAAAAAAGAAGAGAAAAAAAGAGCTGAAAAAAATCGTGAAATGATTTTTTTAAAGGAGGAGGTGTTTTTTAAAAAAATGAGAAGAAAGCTGTAAAGAAAAGAAAAAGAGAAGAAAAGAGATTGAACGGCTTACAAAAAAAGAATTCAAAATTTTTTTGATAACGATGATTTGAGAAGTCGAAAAGTTGTGATCGGCTTATTTGGTTTTCTCCCCATCTTTGTCTTATCTTCTTCCAACTTAGTCGATGTCCTTGTTTTCCGACAAGTACGGGAGAAAGGGGGAGTATATGTAAAGTCACATGTCTTCTCCAAGTTGCAGATTCGTTAGAGGCCAGCCAGAATTTTCAGACTCTACGGTTCTTCAGTTGATCAGACTCGACGATTGTTTCCAAGTCTGCAGTTCAGACATGCACGAGTGTGCGATCTTCAGTTTTGAGGTCCCCATCATTCTTGTGGTTGTTTCGACCAGAGTTTTCATGTGGGTCATAGGGACTCCAGAGTAGAGGACCATTCCCTATGCCATATTGACAAGGGTTTTCATGTGGTATCATAGGTACTCCAGAGTAGAGCACCATTCTCTGAGTCAGATGGGAGAGACCCAGTTCTCCGACGAGGAGACTTATTTTAGACTCCATTCTCCAGCGACCGTGGAATTTGACGAGGATTGCACTTCCATGACAGTTCGACCCTTTTCTGAGATGGAGCAGTTGTCCCCATGTTGTGGCAGGCTAGAGTACTCCGACGAGGAGACTCATTTTTCAGTTGCAGTGACTCTGAAAGGCGCAGTTCAAGGCATATGCTCGCCGACGAGGAGATTCAGCAGACTCACACTCTAGCCCGTTCGTCCTCCTCACCTGCACGACATTAGAAGCAACATCCTCGACAACTTCCGACAGTTGTGCGCGTTGAGTTGATATTGTCCGTAGTGTTCTGTAGCGTGAGTTGAGTTTCTTTCTGTTTGTCCAAGTTGAGCATTGCATGCTCCAGTTTGAGGGGGAGTGTTGGAGTATTTGGTTGTGCGTCATATGTATGGGAGATGGGTAAATAGATCTTGGAGAGGATCCATTTACCCCGTCTAGGGTTTAGTACCACATCTAACAGCTTATGGGATGTGGAGACTCCGTGGGTGCTATATATAGAGCCCCACACCGCTTTAGTCCATTGAAAGAAAAGCAATAGAAGCATATGCCCCTTTCAGGGCTTCTCCCATGGTTTCATCCCGCTCCTCACGGAGTAGGGTTCCACGTTAAATCCCACTGTTCCTATTATTCTTTATCTTTTTCCATGTTCGCTTCCGCATGTTTATTTTTCTAACATTAAGCGATTTGTAACATTACCATAACGGAGAAAATTGAACCACGAATTAAGCTATCTTAACAATTAAGATTCAGTAGCATAATCATCTTGTTTGGGCCTTTGGTTATACATATCGAGTTGGCAAAAAATGCTAAGATATACTCTATACTTTTGTAGTGGAGTGCTCTCTAAATCTTATCCTGCAGAGCCTACTGTTTGGCATGGTGTTTTATTGTGTTGCAAAAGTTTCTTGCGCCAAAGTCCCATTTTAATATTTTATTATGAACTTTGAGTGTGAATGTTTTAATATATCATGTTATTCTTATGATTTTGTTATACCAGAATATGAGGATGCTGCCTTAAAGACCCAGAGTAGTCTGGCGTTCTTAAACTTTGGTCAGAACGTTATATTTAGCACTGCTTTGTCAACAGCAATGGTTCTGTCTTCTTATGGAATAATGAGCGGATCAATGACTGTTGGTGACCTGGTAACCCTTTCTTTGAAAATTTTTCAGGTTTTTTAAAGGAATATATTATCCAGGATCCACTGGCTTTGTATCGTGTCTATATTATACTATTTGGTGAATTTGTGGAAGTGTTTTCTTTATTTGTCACATCGTTTTCTTTTCTTTTTGAAAAGCAGATAATCCTCATCTGTTTTATGGAATTCATGACGTGGAATTGGTTGATGCAATACTTCTCTTTGTTTTTACACTTGTAGTCATTGTAGTTGCCGTCTTGCTCATTTTTCTTGTTAGCATATTATTTCTTTCGTGAGAATTGTTGAGATTAATGTGGATTTTAATATCGAGAGTGAACCCGACTCCTCTATATATAAGAAGAGGTTAGGATTAGGGAGAGTACACGTGGCTAAAAAAATATAAAATTACCCTAAGAAGTTTGAACTCTCATATACCGTACCATTTCTTTTCCAGCTAGAGCATAAATCTTTTTTTTCGAAAGCTCAAAAGAGGGGGGTCACTCGATGGTGATCGCCCCAATATATTAAAAAGTAAAACGAAAACAAAAGAAGAGAGAACAGAGAAGCTGTACAATGACGGCCAACCGAAACTGGAGGCCACTAAGAAATGAGCCCCCCAACTAACAACAGAAATCTAGCCATGGTCCCAATCCTCCAGAAGACGCTTAACACGTACTATGATATTTTCCCTGTAGAACCGCTGAGCCGAAAAGATTGCTTCGTTCCTCCCTATCCAAATGCTCCACACCCTAGCGATTGGATCAAGAATAAGCTTCCTCTCCCTACCCCTGGAGTTAATCAAACTGTCGCACAATGCTGGAAAGAAGCTAGAGCATAAATCTCTAACGTGCTCAGCTTGTGTCATCGGTCCAAGGAGGCTCTTAAGAGTGGCTTGGAAAAAATAAACATGGCTTGATTTGCAGACGGAACACTAGGAATGTAAGAGATGGTAAGATAAAGAATTATAGGCACCAATCACTTGCTGTTTTAGGTTGGAGTGCACAGAGATGCACGGGGAGGAGAGAGGGAGCATGTTATGCCTCACGAAATGATTGGGAAAGGAGCTGAGAATGAGAAGGAAGGGACATAATGAGCAATAATCTAAGGGATGGAGGATAACACTCGCAGAGAGTCTAAATTAGCATTCATTCTTCACTTCCATGTCTTTAGAAGCATCCTTGATTTATACACTTTTTTGAATTGAAAAAGAAAATAAGTTTCAATGCATTCTTTGATTTATATGCTTTAAAAATAAATAAATGTGTATGCCATATATTTATTCATGCTCTCGTGTGTTTTTTAATTTGTTAAACTGGATAAATTCTACCTATCTTTGAGAACTCAAATCTTGCAAGTTAAGGTGGTGTGAGTATTGGCATAGTAATTGTCAAAGTTGAGAAGACGATGACTAAACTTTCTAATATTGTGGTGTGTTGCTGCGGCTTTGCGAATTATGAATCCCTTACATGTATTTATCTTTTACTTCGTAGTCGATTTTTTAAAAGATTTTTTTCATAGTGGTATCTAGAAATTTCCCTATTTTTGTTGTCTTTAGACTTAGACGGCCTGGAAATGTTATAAAAGTGCCCATTAGGCTTTGATGTATTTGGTTAGGGTCCTATATTTCAATCATGAAGGTAGGTGGAAGCAATCAAGCTTGATAGCATAGCGCGACAACTTAAATGGAGAGGTTAAAGGCTTCTTATGATAGTGGAATCTTAGGCGATAGGCACTATTGTCAAAATCGGCCGACTAGGCCGTTTAGTCGGGCTGATTAGTCGACTCGGTGGGGTAGCCGAGTCGACTAGCTATAGTTGTGTCATAATCGGGCATAGCCGATTACTCGGCTGAGTAATCGGTGTAGTCGGCCGACTAGGCGGCCGTTTTTTGCAACAATTAATCGGGTACCCATTAAACCTATACCCCCAAAGTTATTTTCGACAGAACCCAAAACCCTTCTACAGAACCTTTCTTTTCTTCGAAACCTCCCACCCCCGCAGCAAACAAAACCTCCCACCCCCGCAGCTCCTCGACGTTCTCTCCTCCATCGCCGCTCCGGTCAGCCAGCGCGCCACTCCTCCATCGCCTCGACGCCGCGCGACTGCCCGACGGAGGATATCGACCAACATCTCGCCGATCGCCGCCCAGGACGCCATGTTAGGGTTTTTATTTTTTTTCGTTTTTTTTTATTTTATTCTATGATCTTAGCATTCTCAGGAGCTTATACCATTCACTATAGTCTTGATAACAGATGTTTTAGGTTGTATGTTTGATAAACCCCAGGTTGTGAATTGTATTAATATAATATGTTGTATGCTTGTTTTAGGGTTACTTGCATTTTACATCATGCTATTGATTTTGGTTATATCATGATGTGTAGGGTTGTATGCAACTTGTAGGACTGTATGGTTTCAAAAAAAATATTTATGTTGTATGCTTGATGTTTAGGGCTTGTTGTATTGTTATGTTGTATGCAATTATATTTATGTTGTATGAATGAGGGTTTAGGGCTTGTTCTAGTATTAGGTAATAGGTTGTATGCAATTATAATTATTTAGGTTGTATATCATGTCACTGATTTTTTTATATCACATTCTGTCATTTTTTTATTATGTAGATGGCTACACCTCCAGCATCCGGTAGCGACTCGTCTTTTTATGTGCCGCCAGGATCAACTGATCCTGCATGGCAATACGGTTACCTTGCGAGCTGTACGGATCCAAATACGTTCACTTGCAGATTGTGCAAGAAGATTGTCAAGGGTGGTGTGTATAGGTTCAAGCAACATCTAGCACACCGAAGAGGGAACGTTGCTGCATGTCCCAAGGTTGATGAGGAAACGAAGAACAAGATGATTGCATACCTTGATGATGTTGCTAGGAAGAAGTCTCAGAAAGCCGCAGATGTTCATGAGATGAGGGAGGAAGTTGATATCACTGAAGATGTAGGTTCGGCAAAGAGATTGCGAGTCTCTGAATCCTTAGAGCAGACTGTCACAGTGGAAGGATCACCACGACAGATGACCATCAAGGATGCATTCTCCAAGGATCATCGTGATAGGGTCACATCATACATATCCAAATGGGCATATACATCGGCGATTCCGTTTAATGCATTGACGATGAAAAACTTCCTGCAGATGGTGGAGGCTATTGGGAAGTACGGGCCTGGACTAAAGTCTCCCACGAGGTATGAGCTTAGTGGTCCGCTTCTGAAGAAGGCAGTGAAGGAGATTCACGATGGATTGCAAGGTCATTGTGATACGTGGACATCGACGGGATGCTCTTTGATGACTGATGTGTGGACGAACAAGCGTGGAAGGAGCATCATCAATTTTTGTGTCAATTGCACCTTGAGGACTTCATTTTTGAAGTCCATAGATGCCTCAGATGAGGCTCACACTGCGGAATACATCTGCTAGTTGGTGGAGGAGTGCTTGAATGAAGTGGGAGTGGATAAAGTGGTTCAGATTGTGGCGGATAATGCATCCGCCAATGTAGCAGCAGGAAGATTGTTGGTTACCAAATATCCGCAGATTTGACGAACTCCGTGTGCTGCGCACTCCATTGATCTGGCTTTGGAGGAGATAAGTAGAGAGACAAAGGTGAGAAGTGCAATCACAAAGGCGAAGAGGCTTACGGTGTTCATCTACTCACACGCCAAAACTCTAAGCTTGATGCGCAAGTTCACCAACAAGAGGAACATTGCAAGGCCCAGACAAACAAGATTTGCAACCACTTTTCTCACTCTTGAGAGCCTCAATGAGAAGAAAGACAAGCTGAGATTGATGTTTTCTTCAGAAGAGTGGAGAAGCTGCAAGTGGTATAAGACCAAGAAGGGAGAAGCTGCAAGTTCTATTGTATTCAGCCTTACGTTCTGGAATCATACAACACATGCTATCAGAGTGTTCACCCCATTGGTTCGTTTATTACGTGTGGTTGATGCAGATCGACGCCCATCCATGGGCTTTGTCTACGGAGGGCTTGAAGAAGCCAAGAGGGAAATAATTGCAGCATTCAGCGGTGTGAAGTCATCATATAAATTTTTTGTGGATGCTATTACCTCCAAGACCAAAGGGAGGCTCGATACTCCATTGCATCTAGCAGCTTATTACTTGAACCCATTTTTCTTCTACACTGAATCTCATGGTGATCCAGATGTTGTGGTGAGGAGAGGGTTTAAGGACTGCATGGAGAAAATTTATCCATATTTGGATATACAAGATGCAATTACTAGGGACGAGCTTCCGACATATAGACTTGGTCGTAGAGATTTTGGGAAGCCTTTAGCTGTGAGACAAAGGATGACGAATGATCGCAATTTTGATCCAGGTATTGAAATCATTGTTTTCTTATTAATGTTAATCATTATTTTATTAACTTGACCAATTCTCTATTTGAATAGCTAATTGGTGGCATAATCATGGAGATGACACGCCTCATTTGAAAGCTGTGGCTATCAAAATCTTGAGCTTGACGTCTTCATCATCGGGATGTGAGCGTAACTGGAGTACATTTGACTCGGTAATGACTCCACTCCACCCACTAAATTCGATTAGTAATAGTAAAATTTAAATTAGTAAGTGATATAAAGTTGTTTTTTGGTCTTCAGATCCATACCAAGAAGAGAAACAGGTTGGAGACGAAGAAGCTGAATGATCTTGTGTATGTGCGTTTCAATTCCAACCTACAGGAACGCCGAGCTGAGAAAGAAAGAGATCCCCTCTCATCTCGTGATCGTGCACACATGGCAGAATGGACCGGAGACGTTGATGCTCATGATGAGGAGGTTTTTCCAGGTTCCGGACTGACATGGAGTGTCGTAGCACATGCTAGTGGTGCCGAAGAAAATTTGGACCCAAGAAGGAGCCAACGAGTTGAACGTAGAAGGGGAGCTTCATCGTCAAGTTCCAATGCTACGCCGATGAATAAGGAGGAGGAGCTACATCTTGAGGATTTAGAAGAAGAAGAAGAAGAAGATGATGATGAAGAATGTGGTGAAGAAGAAGAAGAGTTGGACTTGGATGATGACATTGACGATTGAATCCAATGACTTGGGATACTCGTCCGTTACTTTTCGCTTGTATTATTTTTTGGGCTTGTTGGAAACGTTTTTTATTTTCGAACATGTGCTTGTACTATGTACCAAACATATTCTTCTTAACTTGCTTCTTTTTTCCTTCTCTTACTATATTGTTTAAGCTCTTAAAAATATTAAAACTGCTAAATATATGAATATAAATGAGAGTATATGTTATAAAAAATTTATTTATATTTAAAATAATAAAAAAATTCCTAACCGACTAATGCCCGACTAAATCCGATTACTCTCCCGACTGCCGATTAATCCTTAGTCAGTGACCCTACCGACCGAGTACCGACTGCCGACTTCTGCAACCTTGGCGATATGTTGTCGGAAGTGATAGACTGGAGAGGAAGGCACTCAAGGCCATGATATGAGTACTGGGTGGAGGTGGCTAGGGCTAAATAATTCATCGTGGCAAAGTTAGAGCACTAGGCGGTGTTGCCGGCATCTCGGGCTTTGGTTTTGGTGGTGGTTGGGATTTGGTAGAGCTTGCATAATGGTTGTATGGTGGGTATTAGTTGGCTAATGTTGGAATTGATGATGATGATCGGTGGAGGGTCTTGTGACACCTTCGGATCTGGGATACATGTTTACACAACATCATAGTATCATGCTCGCTAGGGATCACATTTGGTTTTTTGAAAATATCGGGAAATTTTTTATGTTTCGAATGACATTCACATTTAACCAACGAGCTACAGAACCAACAATGTGTCACCAATTTATATTGCATAAATTTCCATATAAATTACTTGTAACAAAAGAAACTACATTATATACATGTATCCCAAATTGTAGCAGAAGAGAAAGAAAAGTATTTATAATATCCTGAATAAAACTATAACATGTGTACGTGACAATATAATAACTGCAGAAACTTAGGTTCAACTCTCCTAATACTATGATATAAGTATTTTTCCCACAATCCATGCGATAGGGAGATCTGAACGTCAACAAATGTTGAGCACAACTAATCAATTAGAAAATAACATGAAATTAGTAGTTCCAAAAGAAAGAAAATAATTTGGGTTTGATATTTAAATTTAATGAGCTATTTTGTGGAAATTGGTTTTCAAGTTTGTTCTGTATGTGAATCCCCACACTTACTCATCTTACCTCAATTATCCATAATTAACATTTTCATTTATTTATTATATGATCCATATATAAGCTATGGCGTTTTTATTAATTATAATTCATGTTTGATGGATCTTTGTAATATGTATGATGAGTCCCTGATTTGATCTTTGTCTTTATCTAATCCGTCAGGTTTAGTGGATAACTTATGATCTTTGCACTCTGGTAAACCCAAACCCCATCGAGTGTCGCAGGAGGTCGTGACCCTCCGTTGTTCAATCCCTTATGGTCGCTAGAGCTGAAGATGAAGGGCATTGAAAGACAAGTTGCGGAGGATGGGGTCGAAGAATGTGATATTGATCGTACACTTCCTTTACCGACCATCTTTGGCTCCTCGATCCCCTCCTTCCCGTCAGGAAGGCCAGATCAACCGCTCGGTTGTGCAACCTCCCACGTACGATCCCCGGTAGAAGGCGAAGGAGCATCTAGCAAAGCATGCCGTCTACGAACCATCGCTCCTACCACGGATCCTGATACCTACATCTAGGCCTCCAGCTCTGACTTCGATAGAAGCACACATCAAAGAGAGGGGGAGCTGCTGGTGAGCACAAGCCCCCCTCGCTTGTAGAAGACCTCTGTCGCCTACTCTCAAGAATTAGGGAAAAATAACCTCCATGTGCATGTCCTCCCCACTATGCTCCATCTAGGGATGAGCATTGGGCTGGGCCAGCCCGACCTTTAGCCCGAAACCCGGTCCATGCCCAATTGAATGTCGGGCCGGGCTTGGGCCCAATATTTATGCCCAATGTTTTTTGCGCTGGGCTCGAGCTTGGCTCGGCCCAATCCGACCTGGCCCAAGGGCCCGACCCGAAGAGGGCCCAGACCCTTTCCCACATCCTACATACGTGAAAACTGCCACCTATTTCGTGTATACTCTCTTCTTGTATCCTGTCTTCATACAATGTTTATAAATCAAGAAAGTCAGGCGTGCCACATGAGTTGATGATCATTGTATTTCAACTAAGATTTAATTTTCCTTAATTAGTCTTTGGTTTATAATTTGTTGGTTATTCTTGAATTTATTAATATTTTATTTTTCAATCAGAACATTTTGTATTATTGTACCTTTACCCAATACGGGCATTATGCTCATTTTTTAGCATGTAGGGTCTGATGCACCTGTTGTTGATTGGGTAAGTTTGTTTCACTCTTTCAATTTCTATACATGAGAGACAATCATGATATCTTGCATTTAGTGCACATGTGTAAAATGAGAAATCTTCAGATTTGGTAGAACTGAATTTTAGTTGTTTCACGTATGCCACATGGATTTTGTAAAAATCGTGCCTTTTTGCAATTGGATGTGCCATTATTTGAGTTTAGATCCAAATAAGCGAATATTGTGTACTATTTTCTGCTCTTTTCTAAATCAGGCTTTTATTTAAAGGGGATTTTTGTCTTCTTGTTGTAAATTCAAGCTCTTCGCTTCGTTCTCTATATAATTAATTGATTACATCGAATCCACGGCCTTGCCCATCTTGTCAACCTCTTTGAGTGTCCTGGACTATACAACATCCTCATCTTTCTGCATTCCCTCCTCCAAGGATCATTAGTCATTATCCATCATCTGGCATTTTCTATCTGGGCATTTAAACCTCCCTTTTTCAGATGTTCAAAGCAGTTCAAATGTGATAGTTCTATTGGTGTCATGCCATTGTGATCTTTTTTAATCTTGCTATAAATCAAATTCAAATTTATGTGGGCACAAATTCATCTAGGAATATCCCGCTATAGCATTCCTATTGTACTCGTCTATGGCTGATGATCTAATTCTAAAATAGTATATAACCTGGCAGGTATCCTTATCACTGTATAATATTTACATTTTATTATTCAAATGTTTTGTTACTTGCAAAATGTCATTTGTTGTTTTTCCATTTGAACCGGCAATATTGATTCTGCCAAAAATTCTCATCAGTTCCTCCATCTTGTTGAAGAAATAATACCTATCATTATGTCCCCTTTCTTCTACGATGCTGGAAACCTTATATAATATGGCAGCCCTCCATCTCTTAAATTTCGTATTTACTCCGGCTCGTCGTCCATCGGAACAGTGTAGTGTCCTCTGTGTACTTCGGCACTTGTTACTGCTCATGATGATAACATAAATTCATATCATGGCAATACCATTTATCATGATCTTGCACTTCATTTTTTTTTCTTTTTATTGAATTATTAGTTGTCATCATGATGAGATTGAAGTGGCACTTTGTCATGCATTACAATACCGACATTTCATGTAGTTCTCTTTTATTAGAGTTGACTTTGCAATATTCTTACTGGTCTCGTTCTTCCTTAAGTGAATGTTATTTGCCAATGTGCTTCTTTTCATATACATGACTTTAAGTCATTGTTAACATGATACAGGTTATGATCAATGGGCTTCTCTTTCAGCTATCGATACCTCTCAATTTTCTTGGAAGTGTATATCGGGAAACTAGACAAAGCCTCATTGATTTAAAATCTATGTTTCAACTGCTGGAGGTATTGCAATGATTTTTTATGAGCTCATTCATTCGCTTTATTTAATAGAAATATGTATTTATGTATATCTTTTTGTTTTCTTTTGCTGAAGAACTGACATCTTTCGCATTTTAGCACATGCCATAAGGTGTAAGTTATATTCCACGCTCTCCAGTAGCAGATTCTGTGCTGAAACTTTTGTACCCTTCCAAGGGTTTTTTGGCTCCATTCCAATTCTCGCAGGGACTCTCTAATCTCTGGTGGAAAGCAATTGATGAGGAGTTAATCAATACGGTTATGTGCTGGGACATACTTGTGGAAAATCATGCAAATGTTCAGACCACCTGGACATGTGGACTATCGTAGAAGACCCGTCTCAGTGGAAGGGACATTGTTGATCGGGGTCTTGGTAGTATTATATACCAATTCCCAGAGTTCTTCAATAGATCAAGGATACATTTTCTCTGATAGGAACTTAGACCCTTGGGGAGAAAAAACAACTTATCTAATCATGAGACCATCGTAGGATTCTCTTATATGGAGAAGAGAAACCCCATATGGCAAATTACATATTAGAGAAAAATGAAATAGAAAATACAGAAAGGTAAATATATCTCTCAACACTTCCCCTCAAGATGGTGCATAGATGTCAATCATGTTCAGTTTGGAACAACACCTTTGGAACAATTGTTTTGGCTATAGCCTTGGTAAAAAATATTTGTTGTCTGTTCCCTTAAGTTGACGTGGGAAGTAGAGATAAAACCCTTTTTAATCATGTCATATATATAGTGACGATCTACCTCAATATGCTTGGTCCTCTCATGGAAGGCATGATCATTGACAATGAAAAGAGCATCATGGTTATCACATCGTAGTTGCATGGGAAGAGGCACATCAACAACGAGGTCAGTTAGAACGGATCTGACCCACATAGTCGTAATGCCCCCATGCGCCATGGCTTTGTAATATGAGTCGTCACTAGATCTAGCAACCACGTTCAGCTTCTTACTCTTCCGTGATGCCAAGAGCTCCCTATGAACACTGCAAAGTCGAAGGTAGATTTCCTGTCCTTAGGGCATCTTGCATAGTATGCATTTGCATGTGTCGTTACGATGAGAGATGTTCCATTGCTAAAGAACAATTCAGTAGTTGGAGAGGACTTTTGATATCTCATAATCATATGAACCACATCATTGTGTGCTTGCCTCGTCTACTCCATAAACTAGCTAATTTTGCTCACAACAAAAGGAGATATTCGACATGGTAGTAGTTATGTAGAGAAGCCTTCCAACAAGCTCAATGTATCTCCTCTTGTTTACCTCCTCTATTCATCGTCATCAAGGTTGCAGAAAGCGGTAGTCGGTACTCGGTCGACGGGGTTACTGACTAAGGATTAATCGGTAGTCGGGCGACTAATCGGATTTAGTCGGCCATTAGTTGGTTTTAAATTTTTTAGTTATTTTAAATATATAAATCAATTTTTATACACATATTCTTATATATTTACAATGATTTGTATATTTTCTATACTATCATTATGAAATAGAAGAAGTAATTGTCTTTAAATATAACATTAAGCATATCGGAATAAGTTTGCTTTTAAAAAAATCGAAAAACTAAAAAAAAATTAAAAATATCTATGTAAAAGTCGGCCCGATTAGTCGGGATGACCGACTAGACCGACTAGGCCTAGTCGAGTCGGCTACCCCACCGACTCGACTAGTCGGGCCGACTAATCGGCCTAGTCGGCCAACTTTTACAAAAATGATCGTCATATAGCTTTATGCTGGGATCCATGGGTGTAGTGGTTGGTTCTCAATCTGTCGTGCATGTCTCTGAAAGGAGATATGTAACATGCTTCCTCTTAGTCATCACAATATCGTATTGGTTCGTGGTATACTCAATCCCTATGAAGTATCGTTAATCGCTAAGGTCCTTAGTGATAAATTGTTGTCCAAGCAATTCCTTAGCTGCACTAGTACACTGTACATCATCTCCTGTAACAATGATATCATCAACATAGACCAGAATGACAATAAACTCTCTTTGAGTCCTTTCAACAAACAGTGAATGATCTGAAGTCGATCTCGTGAAGTCCTGCTGCTCTATAAAGTTTGAGAGCTTCTAGAACCATGGTCCGGGACTCTACCTATGGCCATAGATAGCCTTATAAAGTTTGTAAACCTTCTGACAGACTGACACTTCCCCTCAGCAGCGAACCATGTGGCTGATGCATGTAGACTTCCTCATACAGATCATATAGAAAAGCATTCTTCACATCTAGTTGGGATAGGGAGTAGTCTCGTACTACAATAACAAAGAGAAAATCCAAAAGGCAGAACGATATACCACATGAAAAAAGATATCCTGATTGTCAGCCCTATAAATTTGATTGATCCACAAGCCACAAGCCTAGCCTCGTGCGATCAACACTGCCATTTGTAATGTGCTTCACTGTAAACAAGGTCCATGTGTCACGCGACTGGAGCCCTATAGGGGCTGTAACCAAGCTCCATGTGTCACGTGACTGGAGCATTGTCATCTATTCCATAGCAAAGCGTCACTAACTGTCTTGCATATCATCTTAATATGTTCATGGGATCTCCACAGCTGAGTGACCCACACCAAGCCTCCTGAAATCCATTGAAAGACACTCCAAAGAAACATGAGAAGTGAGAGGATACATATCACATATACGCCTCCGCTTCTTGAGAAAAATGTCAGATTGATGTCCTCTGGACCATTCGGGTCTTGTAAAGTAGCCTTTGGAGTTGGCACCTACTCAACTTGTAAAGTAGCATGTTGTATATACAAATTACCAAGGCCATTTAGAAACCAAGTGCTCATAACTTACCCGGGGTGTGTTGTATGAAGGGGAAGGCATATGAGCATGAGATATAAAAGGTGACATGCGGATGTAAAAATGGGGAAAACATTGAGCCAAAGGAGTAGGCACCATTAGGAGGTGGAGGTAGTTGAGGTGTAGGAGGAATCATAGGTAGAGGTGGTGGTGGTACAAGAGGAGGGTTGTAAAATGTCCTTCCAGAATCGGACACAGTCAACATGTCACATGTAGGAGAAAACTACCTGAACGATTCAAAGAAGATGACATCAACACTAACATAACACTCATGTTTAACTGAATCAATGCATCGATACCCCTTCTAGGTCTGGATGTAGCCCACGAAGAGACACCTGTCTAGGGGAGAGCTTGTCACAACTTGGATTCAGATGATGAATGAATGCCACATAGCCAAAGACACAGGGTGCTAGAGAGAAAAGATCCTTCGACGGAAATAGAATTGAGAATGGATCCTTTTCTCCTAACATAGAGGACGGTATACGATTCACCGAGTAACACAAGTAAATACTAGTGTTTACGTTCAGCAACACCGTTCTGCCGGGAAGTGTACGCACGAGAAGTATGATGTATAATGCCAAGAATCCTGAAAAACTGAGGCAACCGAATGGTACAGAATTCCAAGGCATCATCTGAGTGAACATACTTAACCATAGCAAAGAAAAATATTCTTTATTTCATAATTAAAGGATTGGATACCAAACTTATCTTTAGACTTCTTTTTCAAAAGAAAAATCCATGTCAATCTAGAGTAATCATCGACAACTACAAGATAAAACATGTACCCATGATGGTCAGGAACATGGCTGGGACCCTATATATATATATATATATCAAAATATACTAGCCCAAATAAGCTGCTGCTGCTGCTACTACTACTACTACGACGACGACGATCATTTTCTAAAGTGGAATCAAGATGTGATCGATTAGGTAGCTACATTAATTGATTACTCAAAACAGGAACATGGGGTGTTCAATAGTACAAAAGGTGGTCGATCAATATAAGAGGTGCGAACAATAATAACTATGGGATAGTTGATCAGATCATAGAGGCAATGTAATCATGATATTCCTCGTTTATGATAGAGAGCGATTCATCAATCTCCATGGAGAATGGTTAATCACAACTTCTCATTGATTGTAGGGAAAAACGATATTGATTGACCAGTAGTTGAAAATTAGTGGCATTGATCTTGCAATCTAAAGATCCTTTAACACCTTCGAAATTCTTTGAGTGTCTAGAACACTTTAATCCCATGGTCTTTTATGAATTGATTAACAATCTTAAGATGGGAGACCTTAATGCAGGAGCAGAAATCTCGAATTATACATAACCTACAAACTGGATGCCCTTGATATGTGTTGAAACACAAAGTGCTTTCATTAAATTCCCAACTCTCGATTTGATTGGCTTTGGTACAATGTAAAAAAATACACAAACAATCAAACCGTGTGAACATGTGGATTTGTGGAAGTTATTTGTTATAAAAAAGGAAATCACAATAGGGGGATACTAGTGAACAGAAGTGGCTGGGGTTTTAATGTATTTCATGTAACAACACGCACACACAGGCAAGGCTCTTTCCGGTCTCCTATAGGACCATCTTCTTTGTTGATTTGTCATAAGGGAATCTTATTAATTATTAGTTTACATTCTATTTTTCTTCCTCTCAGCTTCACAATCATAAGTCTGCCTTTCTCGTGGGATCGTAATTTTTTTCTTTCTTGATCATGATATATATGTTTTATTTTGTTATTATAGCTTGTGTCACCCCATTCTTGTTGAAGAGGCGAATATCATGGTTTTTGCTTCCAGTTAATAATGTAGTTCTGCCTTTGAGCGGCATAATGCTTCTGGATATCGATATCGACATGTGCGGTGATTATGATGATAATACTATTTCAAAACTTATAGTTATGAATATGTTTTACAAACAAGTGTGTATTTCTATCTTATTTATTGGCTTAAGAACATTACAATCTTATTTTTTGAAAAAAAATCAATCATTTCCATGATCTCCAACGTTTGAAATTCTCTGAAATTTCTCCGTGGACTTGGTGAAGCGAAATCGAAATTCAAAATTTAAAACCTTGATGAACAATCAATGTCGTATGTATACAAATTTTTTTGGGGACGAGGGTAAGGCAAATCCACACCCAAGATCTATTTAGCCCATGTACAACACTCAACTATTCTTACAACATTTACCCTATTTCCATGAGATAAAGGGCAATTTAGAAGACTAAGAATCCAAATAGATATTTTGATTGTTTAATTTAGATGACGAGGCCTGTAACCACGGTTTATAGTACTAAATAGGCATCTGAATATGAAGGTGCTTGTTATATGTGGAGCTCAATGATAGAAGGATGTTGACCACCTTCTATTTGGTTGTCCTTTTGTGCAAAGGATTCGGAAGGAATCAACTTGCTTTGACTTTGATGGGAGAAACGAATGACTTGCATTAGATGTACCTGAGGGCTCTCTTATATAGGAGAAAAGCCCTTGGGTTAATTACATGATAAGTACTAGGAGAAACTGAAATTACATAAAAGAGACATAAAGATATATTTATCTTAACACTCCCCCTCAAGCTGGAGCATATATATCTATCATGCTCAGCTTGGAACAACACTTCTGAAATGGGGTTCGAGATAGAGCCTTGGTGAAGATATCTGTCGTCTGATATCCTGTAGACACATGAGAGGTAGATATGAGTCCTTTCTGTATCAAGTCTCGAGTGTAATGGCAGTCCACCTCGATATGTTTTGTACGTTCATGGAATGCAGGATTATTCGCAATGAATAATGTAGCTTGATTATCACATAAGAGTTGCATAGGAAGAGGAACTTCTTTGGTAAGATCAGTTAACACCGATCTAACCCACATCATCTCTGCACTCCCTTGAGCTATAGCTCTGTACTCAGATTCTGTACTTGATCTAGCCATCACAGTTTGCTTTTTGCCTTTCCATGAGACAAGCGAGTGTCCAACAAACATTGCAAACCCCAAAGTAGACTTTCTGTCTATGGGACATCCTGCATAGTCAGCATCTGCGCAAGCAGTTACATCCAAGGAAGCATCCCTACTGAATAAGAGTCCCGAACTGGGTGAGTTCTTCAGATATCTCAAAATCATAAAGATAGCATCCATATGTGCCTTTCTAGGCTGCTCCATGTATTGACTAACCTTGCTTACAACAAACATAATATCTGGCCTGGTGATAGTAATGTATAGAAGCTTTCCAACCAGTTCCTTGTACCTCCTGCTATCAACTTCTTCAGTATCCTCATCATACAATTTCATACTTGGATCCATGGGAGTCATAGCAGGCTTACACCCGGTCATACCTGTCTCAGAAACGAGATCCATGACAAACTTTCTCTAGGTTATCACTAGACCATGATGATTCCTGACAAACTCCAACCCCATGAAGTAGCGAAGGGTACCAAGATCCTTGGTCACAAACTCTTTACTTAGGACTTCTTGTCTATCTGAATGCCCTGAGCATCATCTCCTGTAACAATAATATCATCTACATACACAAGAATGGCAACCGTACCTTTATGTGTCTTCTGGACGAAAATCGAGTGGTCTGCAGTGGACCTCTTAAACCCATGTTGCTCAATCAACTCTAACAGCTTTTGGTACCAAGCTCTAGGACTTTGCTTCAGGCCATAAATTGCCTTATGGTATATGCATACCTTATGGGACTCCCCCTCAGTAGTAAACCCAGGTGGCTGCTGTATGTAAACTTCCTCTTGATGGTCTCCATAAAGGAATGCATTCTTCACATCAAGCTGAAATAACGGCCAATCGCGTGAAACAACCACTGCTAGTAAGACCCGAAGCGTCAAGTGTCTCGCTACTGGAGAAAAAGTGTCCTGGTAATCCACCCCATATGTCTGGGTAAAGCCACGGGCTACCAACCTAGCCTTGTAGCGATCCATACTCCCATTTGCATTTTGCTTAATGGAAAATATCCACTTGCAGCTGAGAATCGATGCTCCTCGCAGAGCCGAGACAATAGTCCATGTCCCTCTTGACGTTAATGCCGCCATTTCTTCTTCCATGGCTTGACGCCACCTGTTGTCCTGTAAAGCCTCCATATATGTTCGGGGTATAGTAGCCGCAGAAAGTCCTACAATAAACTTCTTGTATTCATCAGAAAGATGATCCAAATAAACATGTGCAACCAGTGGGTATGTGGCACATTTGCGTCGAGGCTTCCTTTTCGCAGTAGGAACGTCCAAATCTACATCCTCACTGTCTTCTGTAGCAAAATCACCCTGTGTATACTGTAAAACTCCAGTGGCATCAGTAGAAATACTGTTATCAAGACGTACCGGAGGCGTGCGGGATGATGTGGACGACCCATGAGCAGAAGAGCTAGTAGAAGACCTGCGGGTGTAAACAATTGGTAAGAATTTGGGCGCATGTGGAGGTGGTGGTGGTGACGAATTTGGAGGTAATGGTTGCTCAGGTTCAGATGCTGGAAGAGATGGAGGTGGAGGAACAACAATGTCATCCGCAGTATTATTGGACAACCTGTCACCTGTATGAGACAAATACATGATGGACTCAAAGAAAGTAACATCAGCACTGATATAATATCACCGACTTACCGGATCATAACATCTATATCCTTTTTGAGTACGAGAGTACCCAACAAATACACATTTGATAGCTCTTGGTGAGAGCTTATCACGACCAGTGGTAGAAATATGCACGAACGCCACAGATACAAAGACTCGAGGTGTCATGGAGAATAGGTCCTTCTCGGGAAACGCAATCAAGAAGGGAACCTTTTCTTCAAGAACAGTAGACGGCATACGATTCACCTGGTAGCACGCAGTAAGAACAACCTCCCTCCGAAAAGAATGAGGGGCACGACTATGGATCAACAATGTTCGAGTGGCATCCAGAAGGTGACGGTGTTTGCGTTCCGCCACACCATTTTATTGCGAAGTGTAACTACACGAAGTTTTGTGAACAATGCTCTGTGAACTGAGAAAATCTGACAAATGTAATGTTGAAAACTCCAAAGCATTATCAGTGCGAATCACTTTGACATTGGTAGAGAAGATATTATTAACTTCAAGAATAAATTTTCGAATAATAGTACCAGCTTCAGACTTTTGTTTCAACAAAAACACTCATGATAGTCTGGAATAATCATCCACAACAACCATATACTAACGATGGCCCTGAAGATCAGGGACACGTCATGGACCCCAAATATCAAAGTGAAACAACTCAAAAGACCGACTACTATGACGACTCGGGCGACCTGGAAATGAAGACCGATGGTTCTTCCCAAGCTGACAGGCTTCACAATCCAATGCAGTGCAGGTAGATATCTGTGGTAAGACATGACACATCTTCTGTAGAGGAAGATGGCCAAATCGAAGATGCCAAAGAAATGGAGAAACAGATCCAGAGGGAATAGTAGCAAGTCCAGCACATGGTGATATAGCAAGCTTACACATGCCTCTCTGCTCACGGCCACTTCCAATCATCCTGCCAGTCAGTATGTCCTGAAACACGAAAGTAGAAGGGTCAAATATGGCACGACAATGTAAATCTTTACTAAGTTGGCTAACAGACAACAGGTTCATCTTAAAGTCAAGTGCATGTAAGACATTCTAAAGGCTCAAGGAAGGCGTTAGAGTAATCTCCCCCTGACCAACAATGGGTAATCGAACCCCATTGGCAATGACTACAGAATGTCCTGGCGCAAGTACTCTGTAGGTAGTAAACTGCATTCTGTCGCCACACATATGATGGGAAGCCCCGGAATCTGTAATCAAATATGTCAAGTCTGAGCAAGTAGTACTGGTAAGCGCATAGCAGATTCCTGAGGAGCTAGATGCCGCTCTGGCAGGGGCTGCCGCTTCTGTAGAACCTGGAGAAGGAGATGTAGGTGTAGCCATCATCTCACGGAGAGACTAAGTCGTCAAAGCGAGCATCTGGGAGAGGCACTGCTGCAGCCTCAGTCTGCTCCGCAACACGTGCAGTGGCTGGATATCCATGCTTGTGAAAGCATGTTTCATCAGAGTGGTCTGGACGGTGACAGTGAGTACAGGGGCCACAACTTCGAAAATGTGACGATCCTCCTCTGCCACGGGTGGCAGCCATAGCTGAAGGAGTAGGTTGTGCTGTAGACGCTGATGCACTAGTAATCCTACTCAATCTCTTATACACCTCCTCCATGGGTGGAATAGTCTCATCAGTCAGAAGTTGAGTACGGGCTGCATCGTACTCAGGATCAAGGGAGGACAGAAATACCCCCGTCATCGTGGCATTCCGATATGATTGTTGTTGTTCCGTGCTAGTTGTGATCGGCATGAAGCTATGCAATCTCTCGAACATGCCCTGCAGATGAGAGAAATGGGCTTGGAGTGGCATTCCATTCTGTGTGGTGGAAAAGATGTCGAATTGTAACTGAAGTATATCCCACATAGCCTTTGTTGTGGGTTGATTCTCAATGTCATTAGCAATCTCTGTAGTCGACGTCCCAGAGAGCCATATACGAGCATAAGCATCGTCTTGCTTCCACGTCGCATTCGCTCCAGTCTTGTCTTTCGGCTCGGAATCTGTCAGCATGTGCTCCTTGTTATGGCACTGCATCAGGGTTCGAAACTGCATGGACCAGAATTCGTAGTTGGTCCCGTCCATCTTTACTATAGGGGCCTGACCTTTGAAGGCACCCGGAGATGTAAAGGCGTCACCCTTGTTCTCTGACATGATGGAAGAAGAGCCGCAGACCGACGGAGGTAAACAAACTAGTCGATCTACAGTATCATATAAGGGATTGGTGGTATGTGTAGACTCATACAACCTTCCCTAATCTCTGTTAAAGCGTCGATCCTAGTCCGAAGGTGACAAAGACAGTGTCGAGGGCGGCTGGTGCTGCGCGGAGGGGGCTAGGGCCGCATGGGAGGACGGCTGTAGCGGCGCAGGAGGCCGTCGGTGCCGCTTGGAAGCGGCTGAGGGGGCGGCGTGGGGCCGCGAGGTACTGGGGCGGTGCGGGGCCGTGAGTGGGCGGCATAGAGCCGGTTGGGAGGCTGGCGCGGAACCGCGAGGGCCGCTCGGAGGCGGCTGGGGTGCCGGGCCGCAAGAGGGATGCGGCGAGGGGGGGCGGGGGCAGGTGGGGTGATTAGGGTTAGGGTTTTGGGTGGGATACCGGGACCTCGGTCTAGGACCGTTGCTCCGATACCATGATGGGAGAAATGAGTGACTTGCATTAGACGTACCCGAGGGCTCTCTTATATAGGAGAAAGGCCCTTGGGTTAATTACATGATAAGTACTAAGAGAAACTGAAATTACATTAAAAGAGACAGAAAGCTATATTTATCTTAACAGACTTGACTCGTCTTTTGGGAGCTTTGGAGAGCTTTAGGATAAAGTTTTACAAGTCTCATTTTTGTAATATTGACAGCTTATCTGTGCCTATGTAGGTCTCTGGTTTCTGTGCGGTGAATGCGATTGTAGTATTTTAGGAGAAAATAGATACCATGCAGAGAATGTACTTAATGGATCCTTGAAGTCGTAGTCCTGGGGGTTCGAGGGGTCCTTTTTAGAGTAAGCAGTTGTGCTGATTATTCTTTTATGAATTCTGGATGACGATATGATACGATGCTGACCTAACCATCAAATTGTATTTTAGTAGTGCTGCAATTAGAAGTTATTCGGGCAGTGTCATATGAAGAATTAACAGTCCATGTCTGAAATTCCATATTCTATAGATGTTTGAGATGTTGTTAGAGTTGGTATCAAGGGGTCTCTTTTAGGTGTGTCAACCTGGTGAAGTATCAGTTTCTTTTATTTTATTGGATTGCAGAAGAAAAGATGCTGGGTAATCTTCTTTTTCGTGGACAACTGTGATGCGTCAAATCGTTGGGTTTCTTTGCCAAAAATGTAAGCGCATAAAAATGGCAAAGCCTTCCCCCCTTTAAGTAGGTCGGCTACATGGATTCTTGCTCAAACCCATGTTGAAAGATCCGACTATTTTTTACGTGTCGTTGGCTGCCTAACGCAACCTCCACTTTAAATTGAAGTGCACGCTACTTGAAAATTATATTCAGTTATTTTACATCTGAACAGCTGCACAGACATGCTTTTGTTTTATAATATATTATTTTGAAGCATGAGGTAACTCACATTAGACAGAATTTTGAAGTTAAACAATATCTAGATTTTTGAAGTAAAACAATTGCTTATAAAAAACTTGTTCAGGTATATATTTTCAAAAAGAAACTTGCTCAAGTATATGAACAATGCTTGCCCCTTTTTTCATCCAGCATAAATCACTGTATCTGTGTACCAGATTTGTAAGCACTTGTATTATCACAAATCTTAATAACTGTTGCATGCGCATCAAGCTTATATATATATATATATATATCTTATTAATAGCTTGTTTTTTGCAGGAAAAGCCTAGAATTAGAGATGATGAGATGGGAAAACCTTTGAAATTAAGTGGGGGGCGAATTGAATTCGATAATGTACATTTTGGGTGAGTCTCTTCTTTATATTCTCAAACTTATGTGCCATGTTGAAATTTTGGGTTATGCTGTTAAGAAGTGACACTGAAGATTTTGATTGCACGTTCTTTAGCAATCTCTATGGATGTATTTTTTCATTTTGTGTACATGTACTGCACATCTACCCAAACATGCATGTGTGCTTCTGTCTATGCATGAAATGCATGTTTGCATGCTTGGAAATTGGTACATATGGACACATATAAAGAGAATTTTTGTGAGAGATCTGTTGGCGCAATAATAACTTGCTTGAATCGAGCATTGCAAGTTTTTTTTATAAGCAAAACTGCAGCTTTCTGTCTGTATGACCAGTGTGACTTGTCTCGTTTCCGTTGTCCATTTCCTGTTACTTTTACTTACGTGTATTGTTCATCAATTTGACGTATGTTTGCAAGGTCTAGAAGAATGGCTTATAAGCATAACACCCTTCCACCCATTTACCCGAATCATCACAACCATAAGAATGCCAAATGTCAATAAGAGTGTCTGTATTTATACAGGCTCGGTTTGAACCAATTAGAATGACACAGATACTTTTTGAATCCCAAGTGTGCCCTTCAATTATCTTAAAAATATTTTCCTCCATGTTTCAGCTATGTAACTGATAGAAAGATCCTTGATGGAGTGTCTTTTGTCGTGCCAGAAGGGAAAAGTGTGGCGATTGTTGGAACTAGTGGTAGTGGTAAGACCCCTAATTTTTTAGCTCGATAAATTTGAATTTGATTATTTGTTTTTGCAAGAGATGGAAATGCAATCAAATGGTCTGGTAGTAGTGCGGTGTGCCTACCACCCAAAAGACCCAGGTTAAAATACCCCCTTGTGGTGGTTGTGTTATGTAGTCGACAACCAGCGTAAAAAAATAGTCGAATCTTTCAACATGTATTTGGGCAAGAATCCATGTAGCCATCCATACCTACAGTGGGAGAAGGTTTCGCCATTTTTTCGCTAGAGATGGAAACTCATATCCCATAGTTATTTAAATATCACACAGTCCACTGGCAAGAGAAGTGGTTATATATAGTTGATGTGAGTGGGATGCTTGGTGGATGGAGGTGATGAGGTGTTGAAGCCTCCAGGTTGTTCTCAACATGGTGTGAGCTGTTGCTATGTGCCATCTAGACAAGTACCTCAATACAACGAATATGCTAGAACCTGAAAGTTGCTGTGCTTTTTTTATGCCAAAGGATGACTATCCAAGTTGGTTGATTTTCTATTTGTTATTTTATAATTTTAACTTGTAAATTCTTTGGATTCTTTTTTACTTCCAAATTCCATGAATTATTTTTGCTATTTTTTCTCATGTTTCTTTAAATGATGATATGGTTATTATCGTAGTGTTACAAATAGGTATCGATCAGTAAAGTTGATTGATTATTTCCTTACCTAATTCCAAGTACATCTCCACTTCGACTGCAGTTTTCTCTCACCCAATTTAGATGCCTTTACGTGATGCTATTTGCTTTGGTGGTTGGTTACTCCATGGATCTCCTTGTTAACCATTATTGGTATGTTTTGAATTCATACCACCACCCTTTGTCATACAGTTTTTACATAAATGTCCTGTAAACTGTCATATAACCCTTATGTTTTCAACATTGCGCGGATGACCCCACAGCAATGCTTTGTTTTTATACCATCCATCTCTTCATTTAACATTATTGAAACAGTATCACGGTCATGATACGTGTATCATGAGCATGATTCGTAATGGATGGTCTAAGAATCTTCTACCTGCCTCCATCCTCATTAATTCGTTTCTGGGATTTTGATCCTTCACGCTGATGTTGTTTGATCCTTCCTAATCCCGTCCTTGGACCTTGAGGTTAGAAATCACAATCTCTATATAATGACCTTTTTGTTTCTATCATTTATCAAATTTGTACACTGTAATGTCCTTTATGGTAAGGATTGATTAAGCGAACCCCATAATCAGATTTGAAGTAATAATGTGAATAAGTCTGATTCCAGGCTAAGAGGCCGTGGATCTTGGTAAGCTTGCACAACCGCGTGATTAATTACGAGATTTTTGGAAAACTGATCAACAAGTTCGATAAGCACAATGGGTTTATAGGAAATCTTTCCCACATGTTCCAACTTATTGATTTTTACATCTTGCTCGTGATTTCGGGGAGTTATTCTTTCTGTCCACCAATGGTGTCATCACATCTTTTTAATCCCACTTCTCCCTTGTGAAGCCCTCAAATCCGGATACTTGTTTACGTGCCATTCACGTTTCACATTTGACATCCAGAATCAATGTAGACAACCACAAGACCAACAAGAAGGGCCATCAATTTGCATTTCATTAATTTCCATATATATACGACGTGTAACAAAAAAAAATGGTGTATACATGTCTCCCCAAAATGTACAGAAGAGAACGAAAAGCAGTACTACAGAAACTGAAACAAAAAGTGTAACAATTGTACCGTCTAGTATAGGTGTGAATGCTTAGGATCATCAATCTGCTACTACGATGCAGGCTTTTTGCCTATCAGGTATGATAGGGACAATAGGATGTCAACAAATGTCGGTATAACCCAATATATAACATAAATAATAGTATTTAATGTGTCCAAAAGAAAGCAAGTTGAAAGGCAATGATATTTAAAATTTACAAATTACCTACGCAGAAAAAGGTTTTCAAGTTGCTTTGTTTGAATGTTCCATGATTTCCATAGACCATTGCACTAAGCGGTTGCTGCCCTAACTGGGCTTCCTATTTCTCGCCCAATTGAGGGTCATCGCGCCCTCGCACAATTAGGTGTAAGGTGCACCATGACTAAGGTTGCAGAAAGTGATAGTCGTACTCGATTGACAGGTCACTGACTAAGGATTAATCGACAGTTGGTCAACTAATGGGATTTAGTTGATCATTAGTCGGTTTTTAATTTTTAAATTATTTTAAATATATAAATTATTTTTATACATAGTTTTATACATTTTCTATACTTTTATAATGAAACAAAAGAAGTAGTTGACTTTAAATATAATATTATTGCATATTGGAATAAGTTTGCTTATATATTAACATAGATTTGTACATTTTCTATGCATTCATATTGAAACAAAAGAAATAATTGACTTTAAATATAACATGAAGCATATTAGAATAAGTTTACTTTTAGAAAAAGTAAAAAAAAATATAAATCCTTGATGTAAAAGTCGGCTCGATTAGTCAAGCTGACTGACTAATGGTCGACTACCCCCCCGACTCGACTAGTCGGACCGACTTTTGCAAGTTTGACCGCGATCGACACTCTAAACTGTAGATCATCACTGATTCACGATCGTCTTCACTTGCTTGTCTCTTCTCTTTCTCAGTTCTCTCTGTGGTTAATCGTACAGATCTAGATCTCTTATTAACTATTTTATTACTATCACTTTATGGTGGACTGCACCAATTCGCGTCTTTTGTCATATTAATAAAATATACCTGGAAGATCAAAATAATGAATTACTTGATAAGGATTATTAGGCATAATAATCAAATAATTATTTGATGGCTTCCTGACGGAATGTTTTTAATATTCTAATATGTTGTATTTCAAACTCTTCTATAAGATCATGCGATTAGAAGCTAAATTAGTGATTTGAGGTTGAGTCTAGTTTGCATGTTAATCACCCATCCAGTATACAAACTGTGTCTTGTTACTGGTCCAAGCTTAGGCTCTATTTCAGATGTATATATATACATACTTATATAGAATTATAAATACTAAATCAATTATATTATTATTATTATTTTTACAGTAGCATAATCTTAACTTTAAATTGAAATTTAAGAATGGTAAGGAATTCAATTTCCTTCATAACATAAGTTTAGTAAGTGAAAAGTACTTATAAATTTCATGTTTTCTATGCTTATTATCTTTTCCTATTTTAACAATTAATCATCTTCTCCTCGCACAGTTTAACTAATGACACTTGACCAATTTTCCTTGAAGAGAAAATTTTGACTCCATGAAAATGGCAACTAAGCTGGAATAAATCACCTTATGATAGCCACTGGTTTGTACAACATTATTTCCTAAAAATAGACATTGATGCAAACTATAACCAATTTAATAACTAGAACTTTGTACATGTTAAGACATGCGCACAAAATGCCAATGATAATTTTTGATTTTTAACCATCGATTTATCTAAAAAAATATAATCTTTTTGGAATCGGAGTATTAATATTCTTTGTCTTAGTAGAGTCAGGATTTTGAGTTAAAAAACGGCTACAAGCTATGGAAATAAGTGTATTTGCAATAAATAAATGAATGAATGACAACTCAACTAGAACCAAATTCCTGAGTAGTACCTTGGATTTACTTAACTCCTCAGGTACTACGAAAAGTTTTTTTTACACCGAAGCTACAGTGGTGTTACATGTTAAACATGCGACACTTGAAATATTTTTTTTACCTCGGAACTACAGAGGTATCGCATCTTGAAGATGCGACATATAAAGCGCATATCGAATATGCGATTTTTGAACTAAATAAACCACGTGCATATCGGAATCCCTCCTCACGCGCTGCTCATTCGGCCGACCTCCCTGTGCCACCCGCCTACTCCCACTGCTGCAGCTCCCGACCTTGGCTTCTCCCTCTCCCACAAACCTGCAATTTGAACACTCCGAACCTCGCGAAAAACTCCTTTTCTATAGCTTCCTTGTTCGATACCGACCTAGCCGCCACCGCCTCTCACTTGGGCTTACTCGTTGTTGCATCCATTGAGATTTGGTAGAAAAAATTCTGGAGATTATTGGTTATATAATATGCATATTTATCTTCATTTCATCAATATATTTTTTTTACTTGTACGTTATGTCACGTATTAGGTCGGAATGGAGCTGTTGTATTGTATGTTTCATTTGAAGGGTACGCTTTTTGGCGTTTCGACGACCAATGTACGGGGGTTTGGATTAATGCCTAATATGATGTTCGATGAGATGTTGAACTTGGTTTCTAGTGGTGTTCGGAATTGTTGACGCGGAATCTGGGTAGTCTTATGGGAAGTACAAACAAAAATTACTCATTGCATACAGTATTGATGGGGATAAACATATCGTTCCCCTTGCGTTCAGAATTGTTGACGCGGAATCTGGTTCTTCATGGAAGTGGTTTCTATCGTTGGTACGTATCAGGGTAATTGGCATGTGAGCTGTGCCAATATGTATCATTTCCGATCGAAACTCTGGAATAAAATCTGCTATGAAAGATGCTGACATGGACTTATTAGAACCTTTTGCATATTGGCGGTTCTGTTTAAGGTATGTCGCGAGCAACTTCAATAGCGTTTTCAAGAACGGCTCCATGGAAGCCTTGGTGCAAGCAGCAACATTACAAACAACTAATAGAAAGTTCGCTTACTTCATGAGAAAATTACAAAAGTGGAACACAGAAGCGGGTAGATGGTTTTTGACTCATGATTGTCGCCGTGAGCAATGAACCTTGGGTTATGATGGTGGTTATAGGTTTGGTCAGATGACTACAAATCTGAGTGAAAGCTACAATGCAGTTCTCAAAGATGGTCGTTGCTTGCTAATTTCTGCATTGATCGAGAAGACTTTTTATAATTATGTGTTATACTTTAACCAGCATGCAGAAGAGGCAAGCGCAACCATTGCTGCAGGATGCAAATTCACGCATTACACATCAATGGAGTTGAACCGTTGGAGTGCAACTGCGAACGAGCACACAGTAACGCAAATACAAAGGCAGCCGGATATACTGTTTGAGGTTTCTAGTGGTGTTCGACGGACGCAGTATGTTCTTCGCGGTCGCGAACAATACACGGTTAATTTGCTCCAACGTAAATGCACATGTAATAAGTGGCAAATTTTCCGTATCCCATGTTCCCACGCCTTTACGGTCATTTCTAACCGTTGAGCAGAAGTGGATTCCTATGTTGGAGAGTCGTACATGTGTCAACACCAACTGAAAGTGTATGGAGAAAAAATTTTTCCCATCGATGATTGGGAAACGTAGGCCCCTTTGGACTATCCATAACTACATCCTGACCCGAAGTGTAAACGCGGCAAAGGTCGACCACGCTCAACAAGAATTCATAATGAAATGGATGTTAGAGATGTGATTCAGTAAAATACTTGTTCGTTTTGTGGGATACTGGGTCACACACATTGTGGTAATGCGCAGACAACGGGAAGGAATAAAAATAAATGTGGTAATTGTGGTGGCGTAGGTCACAACAAGCGCAAATGTCCTGCTTTGAGTAAATTTGCTTCTTTTTCTTTTAATTTACAACATAATTGCTCTTTTCCTATATTCTTTTTTGATGTTTGATAACAATACATATGTATATTCTATCATTAAAATTTTAAATTGCAGATGGATCCTGGTCCACTTGACCCATCTGTTTTGACTCTCCAGGAGCGACATCGTTCTCGTCGTGTCTGGGCTGGCGATGTAAGGTATTTAAAATATTTTTCTTTACTTGTTTGCTTATAACAATTATCTTGTAGGAATATTCATGGTTGCGTTGTCGACGTCAGGAGACACATGTACGCCACATTCCTTTGGATGATCGACTCCAGCCGTATGTAGCTCAAGCTGGCTTTGGATACATATCTGAGCTGGAATTCATCACGCTTGATTGGCATTTGGTAACGGCTTTGTTTGAACGTTGGAGAACCGAGACACATACTTTATACATGGCTAGTGGGGAGATGTCTATCACCTTGCAAGACGTCGCGTTCATAATGGGGTTGCGAATTGATGGAACTGTTGTTACCGGGGAGACCACACCTGGAGCTACATGGGCGGATACGTGCGAGGAGCTGTTGGGTGTATGGCCTCTTTCATCCGAGATCGTTGGTAGTAGGGTGTTAGTGAGTTGGTTATTCACCTATTTTGCTGAATTGTCAGAAGATGTAGAAGAGATGGTCTTACAAAGACATGCTCGTGCTTACGTCTTGCAGTTGCTTGGTGGTGTATTATTCATGTACAAGTCAGGATCATTGGTTTCCCTTATCGCGCTACCACATCTGGACGATCTAGAGTACTCTGGGACGTTGAGCTGGGGATCCGCCGTACTTGCGTATTTATATAGGCATCTCTGTTTAGCGGCGGATATGGCGACCGAGGAGATTGGAGGCTCGGTCATACTGCTTCAGCTCTGGGCATGGGAGCATTTCCCCCACATTGCTCATGTTGTGAGGGAAGGCAGACAGTGGCACGAGCGCTCGTTAGGGGTTTGTTGGGCAACGACGTTTGTGCATCGTCGACAGCCAGCACACGTTGTAAGACTATATTGTGACGCTTTCGACATGCAATCACTTGAGCAGGTAAATTTGCATCCACAAATTGATTCAATTTCAACCAAAAAAATTTACTAAACTAAATACAATTTTCCCATACAGGTATTGTGGACGCCGTATAACTATGACATCCGCGTAAGTCTCCCTGCCAACTGTCTTGAAGGCGAAAGCATTTGGAGGGCGCGTGCACCATTGATATACTTACACATTGTGGAGTATTACTTCCTGGACCGATTTCTGAGACATTTTGGCGACCGTCAGGACATTCCACGCCATTGCTTTACCTTTCAGGACCTTCACGCCATCGACTTGAGGAGAAAGGTGCATGTGGATTGGAGGACGAAACATTGGTAGCATATAAGTCAATGGGATGATCGGGAAGATAGAGTCGTTGCTCTCAACTAGTCCAATGGGAAGATAGATTCATGTGGCTTTTTTACTGTAGAATCACAATACAATAACAAAACAACCACGGAACTCTACTTATGTGGTGACTATTGAAAACAAGGAAAATTTGTTGTAGTGCCATTTCTTAATTTTCACTAGATGTGTTTCCTTCATTGGAAATCAACTGGGAAGGATCATAAGATAATTACATGTCTATTCGAATGCACAACTTGTTTTGACTTATTTTAAGTTAGGGATTTTATCACTTGTGCCCCTCCGAGATGTTGTAATATCAGTTATGCCCCTATCTTTTTGGTAATATCAGTTGTGCCCCTCACTTCTTGCTATTTTATCACTTGTGCCCCTCGGGTTAGTGACCGTCCATCTACAGTGCAAATGAACGTTAACTTTGAGGACATAAGCGGAATTATTTTTTTTTGAAAAGGTTATGTGGTCATTTCCTACTCCTCTTCCCCAACCTCTTCTTCTTCCTCCTCTTCCCATCTTCTTCCTCCTCTTCCCATCTTCTTCCTCCTCCTCCGACCTCCTCCTCCTCCCTCTCCGCCCCGAGCTCCCCGCAGCCCCTCCCCTCCCCGGCATCGCACCTCCTCCCAGCCAGCCGCCCCCTCCCCTCCCCGGCGCCGCTCCCTCCCCTTCCCGACACCGCCCCCTGTGCCCCCTCCCCCTGGGTTGCACCCCTCCCAGCCCCGCTCCTCCTCCCCTCGTCTTCTCCAATCCCAGGCAAAAACTATCTCGTCCACCTTCAACCTCCAGGCGAACACCCAACCCCTTACTTCCTCTGTTTTCACCAAAAGCTTCAACTATCTCGTCCACCTTCAACCTCCAGGCGAAAACCCCTTACTCCTCCCAACACCCGCCCCTAGAGCAACCGCGCCTCCCAACAGACGGCCTCCACCGGCTTCGCCAGCGCGAGCCACCGCGCAACACCCGCCTCGCCTCGCTGCGTCACCACCTGGAGGACTCGCTCCATGCGGCTGTGAGCCGCCGCATCACCCAGGAGCCTCTCCTTCCGCCCCCAACCGACCCCCGCCCAACACTCTCCTGGCTCCGCCTCCCCCCGTCGCCCTCGCCCTCCGCACCTCCCTCCACCGTCCCGCCCCCAGGTCGCCCCGCCGCCCCTGCCCCTAGGTCGCCCCGCCGCCCCCGCTCCTTACGCCTCCCCCTCCCCCGTGCCCCCCTTCCGCCCTCCTCCGCCTGTGGCTGGAACTGAGTTGTGTTTTTTTGTTAAATTTTGATAAATTTTTGACTAATTGATTCATAAAAAATCATCCAAAAATTCAATAAAATTCATCGTTTGATCCGTAACGAGTGATATGTCCGTGGAAATATAAAAATTTTAGAGATTCGATGGATGCATGAAGGTGTTAGTAAGAGAGAGAAATTATGAAGAGAAGGAAGAAGAGCAAATGGAGGTGGAAGAAGATGAAGAAGGGTATGGACCATAATACCCTTCTTAACCACACCATGGTTTGAATAAACCATGGTTATTTTAATTTTTTGACGGTCAATCTGACGGAAGGGCACAACTGATGACGGAGCAAGTTTTGAGGTGCACAACTGATATTACCAAAAAGATAGGGGCATAACTGATATTGCAACATCTCGGAGGGGCGCAAGTGATAAAATCCCTTTAAGTTATTTGTTGATGTTTAAGTTGTATTAGACCTGCTTCTAGAAGGATATACATGTTTAGCTTATTTATGGCAAAGTTGAAGTTTTAATTCTTACTTTTTGAACATGATGTTTAGAAAAAATAGTGGTTTATTGTGAACTCTCTCGGATCGGGTACTTGTTTACACACATTTCGCACTATTACATTCGCATAAGGTCGCAGAAAGTATTGAAATTTTAGGGAAAATTTTTCGCGCTGATATATTTGCACATGACATTCCAAACCACATTCACCATATTCAAAACTGAGACAATTGCCACCAAAATTTTATTCCATTCATTTTCATAATATATACACATGTACATCAGAAGTCGACAGTTCATTCATTTATGTGTCCCATAAAATATATACAGAAGAGAAAGAATACTTACATTAACTGACCAAAACTGAAACAAAAGGAACATACCGTCTGATATATAATCTATCGTCTGGAATCATCAATAGCTACTGAGCAGAAGGCTCTTTGGCTGCCAAAACATATTTGGAAAGAAGAGGCGCCAGCGGGCGTTGGTACTTCCCAAAAATTTATAAAAATAAGCAGGCATTTATTATGTTCAAAAGCAAGCAAGTAAAAAGGCAGGAACAACTCAAATTTATTTCTACTTACGTATATAAAAAGGCTTTAAAGTTGTTTGTAAGCACCTCCCATGATCACCCATTATCCTAACATTTCTTATATAACATATTTATATTGTAATTGATTGATCATAGGTATGCATATGCTATTCTTATATTATTCAGAGATCATGTTTGTGAATTTTGATGATGGGAAAGTTGAGATTGGAAAGGTTTCTTGATTTTATTTAAATTCTTAAGTCTAGTGGATAGTGTGTGGTCTTGGTCAGTGTACGGTTTCACACTATGACTTTAAGACATGGGGAGTACCTTAGGGTTGGGGTGCCTCTGTATGTATGCGGTGTTGTATAATGCATCCTAACTAAGTTCCCAAGACGTCCACCAGCTTATAGGGATTTTGAATCAAATCTTATTATAGCTACTTCCAACCAACTCTACTTTGATTATAAATACTCCAAACCTCAACAGCAACTCAGATGTAACTCTAGATAACTTAGATGTAGACATGGATGATTTGGATGTCGAATCGCCAAGTCTATTGGCGAAAGTAAAATTCAAACGGTGAGGAAGTCTACAAAAGGGCTCTTCCGTCTCACCCTCTAATTGGAAGTGTGGTCAAATAGAGGAAAAGGTCTACTCCAAAACTACGCCCCAGAGACGGGTGAGAGAGACTCTCCGGAAAAGTCACTCTAAAAACTGGCCCGACCGATAACGGGCAAACGAGCTCGTACGAAAAACTAAAATCAAGGATCCCCCGCCTGGGTGTCCTAAAATAGAGGGCCAGCAGAACTGGTCAGAAGTCGGGATCCCAACGAAGCGTAAAAATACTGCGAGCTCGCGTAAAAATCGAAAAAGGATTGTGATCCTAGACCCGCGCACTAAGCGGTCGCTGCCCTAACTGGGCTTCCTATCTCCCGCCCAGTTGAGGGTCACCGCGCCCTCGCAAGGTCAGGTGTAAAAATCACCATGATCGGCACAATATAAATTGTCATTGATTCTTATTAACCACATAGGTTCGTTAATTATATATATATATATATTCATGCCCTCGTATCTTATATGATTGATTTTACAGATCTATTTGCTCATTCCACATCATCAATTGTGAAAGAGATGTTCATATCATAGGATACTAACAATCATTGATGATGAGTTTGTAGCATTGAAGAATACTTAAAATTTCACTCAAATTTTTATCTTAATATCTAGAGATCTGGAACCAAGGATGGATCTAAATTTGAGATTGAAATCTACACAAAACCCCTACTTAATTTCTAAAACTCCCATATTTTAAGCAATTAAACATGAATTTTATAGTCATTATACAGGTCTAAAAGTTGGGTTTAATATATATCAAACCCCCCAATTTTTAAGAATCAAAACTTGAATTTTGGGCTCTAATTTAGATCTATAATTCTTGGGAAAATACATTCAAAATTCCCAATTTCATCATGAAAATTCCAGCTCTTGAAGTATAAATTCAGGTCTGAAATCTAGAGATAAAGACATCCAAAACCCTTAAATTTTAGGTTATAAATACATGGGTTTTGGGGCTCTAATTCAGATCTATAATTCTTAGAATAATACCTTTTAAATCCCCAAATTTCTGATCCTTTGAAAAATGAAGTCTGTAGCCAATTATTGGTATAAGTTAACTCAATTGTATGTAAAACACCCCCAAATCTTCCTCTTTTAAACATGAAATCTGGAGCTTTTTACTTGGTCTAAATTGAAGACTAAAGTCACAATTTTGTGATATTTGAACAACAACTAATCACCAACAAAAATCCCCAAATGTTCATCTTTAAATGCATGAATATGAGCTCTAAAATTGATCTGAAGCCAAATGATAGGTCTGAATTTAGGCCCAAATCGTATGCTAAAACCCGAAGTTTTTCATCTTTAAAAGCTTTTGGAGCTATTAATCAGATATGAAGTTTAGAAACAATGTGTATTTAAAACCCCAAATTTTCATCTCTAAAATGTGAGATATGTAATTGTTAACGTATATGTTAGTTGTTTGTGTATCTCTCTGTTATTTTTATTTTCAGCTGTATGCTCTATGTAATTTACCCTTTGGCTACTCTCATATATAAGAGAGCCTAGGGCTTATTGAATAAACATCTCGTTCATTTTTCCCAACATGGTATCAGTGCGATGGTCCTAGACCGGAGTTCTCGAAACCCTAACCCTAACCCTACCCCACCCGCGAGCCTTTCTCTATCGCCGACGCCCTCGTCAGCTCCTCCGCCTCGCCGCGCCTCCGCCAGCATCTTCGCGTGCTCCTCCACGCGCGACTGCGCATGTGCGCGTACACCTCCACGCACGACTGCGCCAGTGCGCCTGTACGCGCGACTGCGTGTGCTCCTCTACACGAGCGATTGCGCATGCTTCTCCAGTTGCACGCGACTGCGTGTGCGCGTGATCCCTGTGCGCGTGCGCGTGTGCTAAGCCCTAAAGCGCACACCATCATCTACATGGGTTTAGTTGCTTGAGGTCTACACATGCAACTAAATCCGTCTATGTCTTTGTAGACGAATATCATCTTCAGTCAATCGCTCCAGTCTTCAGTCTCCAGTATGTCAGAAAGCAAGGCGGATATCCCATCTATTGGCGCCTTTCGTGGTCCAACGCCTATTATAAAGATGGACAGTACAAACTATGAACTGTGGGCGATGCAGTTCATGAGCATGATGAAGTCTACGGGTAAGAAGCATATTCTTACCGAACCAGAGCCTGCTGAGAAGACTGGAGCCAATGCCTCGTGGGAGGCCGATGACGCATATGCCAAAGTTTGGCTATCTGGTACGTTGGCGATTGAGATTGCCAATGACATTCTACATCAGCCCACGGCCAAGGACATGTGGGACATCCTGGCGGTAGGGATGCAAACGGATACGAATATATCCGTATCCGATCCGTCACCGTATCCGTTTTATGTAGATTTTGACATCCGTATCCGTATCCGTTTTAAAATGGATACGGATATGGATATCATTTTGATATCCGCAAACATCCGTATCCGTATCCGTATATCCGTTTTTGTATATAAATATAGTCATAAATTTATTTTTAACCCTATATAACATAATTCTCTACCTCCTTTTACCATATTTATATAATTTTTATGATACAAACACATTTAGTAAATTAATATCATGTGTTTTCCATCAAATTCTTATATATTTTAGTCGATTCTATAGAGTATTTCTAACATTACTCATGTACGATCTGTATCCGTTTTACATCCGTATCCGTTTTTTAAGGATATGGTAAGATAATTTTAATATCCGTTAATATCTGTATCCGCATCCGTATTCGTATTAAAAAACGGATAAGGATATGATAATACATATATCCGTATCCGCATCCGTATTCGTATTAAAAAACGGATAAGGATATGATAATACATATATCCGTATCCGTATCCGACCGTTTGCATCCCTACCTGGCGACCACATATTCTTAGTTGAAGAACGAGACAAAGATCCTGCAACTCCAGCATGATATATTCACTATAAAGCAGAATGGTCGCCCTCTGCATTCACTCTACACATCCCTGAGAGGGATGTTGGAGAAGCTCTACAGCTTCATGCCTCTGAAAGCCACGCCAGAACAACAGAAGACATATCGGAATGCGACTATGGTGGGCGTATTTCTTGCTGCACTTGATCCAGAGTATGAGGCGACACGATCCCAGATCTTGGCCGACTCTACTATTCCTCCCATGGAGGAAGCCTTTCATAGACTGAGCCGCATCACCGTTCCTTCCACGGCCACGAATCAGAATACTTCATCCATGACCGTCAACAGGGGTCGCGGGTTTCATCATCAGACCCGTGGGCGTGGACCTCGTGGCAGAGGAGGTCGTACTCGGCCAACATGTACCTACTGTCATCTCGTTGGACACAATGAAGACACATGCTACTCGAAGCATGAATTTCCTGCTTCTGCACGAGTCGCTGAGCAGATAGAGCCTCCATCTGCTGCCACTTTGGATCAGCGGTTTGATGATCTAGTTGCCCGTCTGAGGGGCATTATTCCCCCATCTGGCCCAGCACCTACTACTGAGAGTCAGTCTGATGCTGCTGCTTCTGCCTCTGCGTCTACCAATGCTTCAGGTAACATACTTGCATTTACTAGTAATAGATCAGATACATTACCGTGCATTATGGACTCCGGCGCTACACATCATCTATGTAGCGATCAGAGTTTACTTACAGGATATTCTCAGATTCCTCCAGGCCGAACAGTGGTCATTGCCAATGATACACATTCTCCCATCACTGGTCAAGGGGAGATTAGACTGACATCTTCTGTGCATCTCAAGAATGTGCTACATGCACCTGATTTTTCAATGAATTTGTTATCAATCAGTCAGATTACGAAGGATTTACAATGTCGGGCAATTTTTGATCCATCTTCTCTTATTTTTCAGGACATCCGTACGGGCAACGTGATTGGTCGTGGCTATGAGTAAGGAGGCCTCTATCGCCTAAATTAGACTCCATTCGCTGGAACCTCATCCCTTCCCACTGGACCAGTATCTCCTTTGCTGTGGCATCTGCGCTTTGGACATCTACCGCTTCAGAAGTTGCGTCTGTGTTACCCCAGGGTCTTCCTCACTTATCTATCCAATGTGAGGCTTGTCAGTTGAGAAAGCATCACAGGTCTACCTTTCCCAGTTGTCCAGGTCGGAGTAGTACCTCCAACTTTGAGTTATTTCATATTGATATCTGGGGTCCGAGTCGTGTACCTGATCATCAGGGACACGGATTTTATATAGTTATTGTGGATGACTTCTCTCGTGTGTCATGGGTATTTTTGATGAAAAATAAATCTGAAGCAGGCAATATTATTATCCATTTTCTGAGTGAAATTCAAAATGTTTTCTCCACATCTGTGAAGTTTGTAAGAAGTGATAATGCCCTAGAACTGTACACTCATGTCCTAGCCAACTACTACTCCTTAAAAGGGATTATCCATCAAACATCATGTGCTTATACCTCTCAACAAAATGGGATTGCTGAAAGGAAACATCGCCACCTACTAGATGTCACAAGATCGCTTCTTATACAGTCATGTTCCTTATTCTTACTGGGGTGACGCGGTTCTCACAGCATGTTACCTAATTAACCGTATGTCGTCCTCTGTCTTGGATGAACAGATTCCCTTTTCCCTTATCTATCTTGGGAAGGATCTTTTTCCCTTACTCCTCGTGTGTTTGATTCTGTCGCCTTTGTCCACCAGTTGTCTCCTGGTACTGACAAGCTCTCTCCTAGGGCTGTCAAGTGTGTGTTTGTTGGGTACTGCAGAACTCAAAAGGGGTACAAGTGTTTTGATCCTTTGCGTAGGCGGTATATGGTCAGTGCAGATGTTACATTTTTTGAATCCGTAATGTATTTTTTATCCTCAGGGGATCAACAGCTACCTCCACTGACTACCGATGCCATATATATGACACCACCACCTCCAGCACCATCACCACCACCACCACCACCAGCTCCACGCACTATCCTCATTTCACCACTACCATTCCATTATACACGCAAGCCTCCTCCAGCTCATGGTCATGACTCGTCTCCTAGCTCGCCTATGCTATGTACTGAAGATACTTCTCTTGATGGATCTAATGATATTTCTGAGCAGGATATGTTGCAAGGGCCAGATGAGGACACAACTGATTTAGATGTTCCTATTGTTATATGCAAATCGAAGAGGAGCTGCGTTACATATCCATTGGCAGCTTCTGTATCTTTTGAGCGACTATCTGGGGATTTCAAGAACTTTGTGGTGGCCTTGTCAGCTGTAGATACTCCACGGAATTATCAAGATGCTTTGCAGGATAGTAGATGGCGTCTAGCAATGGAAGAAGAAATGGCAGCACTTCAATCTAGGGGAACTTGGAGTCTAGTTCCTATACCTCCAGATGTGACCCCGGTGAGCTGCAAGTGGGTATTTACGGTGAAGCAAAATGCAGATGGCAGTATTGACAGATACAAGGCCCGCCTTGTTGCACGTGGCTTTACACAGACATACGGGGTGGATTATCTTGATACATTCTCGCCAGTAGCCCGTCATTCCACCCTACGGATCCTGGTGTCCGTCACGGTCATTCGAGAGTGGCCGTTATATCAGTTGGATGTGAAGAACGCGTTCTTATATGGAGACCTACAGGAGGAAGTCTATATGCAACAACCACCCGGTTTTGCTGTTGAGGGGGAGTATTCCAAGGTGTGCAAACTTCATAAGGCTATCTATGGCCTTAAGCAGAGTCCCAGAGCATGGTTTCAGAAGCTCTCAGACCTCTTTGAAAAACAGGGATACAAACGCTCCAATGCTGATCATTCCTTGTTTGTACAGAAGACTCTAAGAGGTATTATTGCAATTATGATTTACGTAGATGATATCTTGATTACATGAGATGATGAGCAAGGCATAAAGCAGGCAAAAGAGAAGCTGGGGAGAGAATTTGTCACTAAGGATCTTGGAGTCCTTAGATATTTTCTGGGGCTGGAATTCGCTAGAAATTCGTATGGGTTAGTAATGATGCAGAGGAAATATGTTACGTACCTGTTGAGTGAAACATGTATGCTTGGGTGTCGGCCTGCTACGACACCAATGGACCCCAGCATGAAGCTATATGATGATGATACAGAGGAGGTGGACAGGAGGAGATACAGAGAACTGGTTGGCAAACTGTTGTATGTCACAATCACTAGGCCCGATATAGCCTTTGCAGTGAATCGTGTGAGTCAGTTCATGGAGCAACCACGTCAGGTTCATATGGATGTCATACATATGATACTTAGATACCTCAAATCATCTCCAGGTGCAGGTTTGCTATTCAAGAAAGGAAAGGGGATTTCTATCTCAGCATGTGCGGATGCAGACTATGCAGGTTATCCCAAGGACAGGAAGTCCACCTCGGGGTTTGCAGTCTATGTTGGAGATTCTCTAATCTCATGGAGGAGCAAGAAACAGACGGTGATAGCCAGATCTAGTGCTGAATCTGAATATAGGGCTATGGCCCAGGCTAGCACAGAGATGATGTGGGTAAAGGCTGTACTTACAGATCTATGTCTAGATGTACCACTTCCTATGAACTTAGAATGTGATAATCAAGCAGCCTTGTTCATTGCAAACAATCCAGCATTCCATGAGCGGACCGAGCATATTGAGGTTGGCTGTCACTTCATACGTGACATGATTCAGAAGGGGTTCATTGCGACATCTCATGTTACCTCAGAAGATCAAACTGCCGATATATTCACCAAGGCATTACTACGAGGCCCATTCCAGAAGTGTGCGTCCAAGCTGAGTATGATTGATATCTATGCTCCATCTTGAGGGGGAGTGTTAACGTATATGTTAGTTGTTTGTGTATCTCTCTGTTATTTTTATTTTCAGCTGTATGCTATATGTAATTTACCCTTTGGCTACTCTCCTATATAAGAGAGCCTAGGGCTTATGGAATAAACATCTCGTTCATTTTTCCCAACAGTAACGTCAAAATCTAATCTGATCTGATTTCAGATTAGAATTATATAAATCAGTGGCTTTTGAAGAGCATATTTTTGCATGCAAACCCCTCAATTTTAACTCCATTTCAATAGAATTTCATCATCCAAATTCATCTACAAAATCCCCCAATTTTCATCTCTAAAATCCCAGGTACAGGAGCTCTAATCAGATCTGAAATTTCTCTAACTTTTACACTCATGAGCTTTCAAACAGTGAAAAGTTCACATGGAAATCCCAAAATTTTACTCTTTTCAAATCTGAAACTCAGGAGCTAAACTTGATTTGGATTGGGTTTTAAAGTCACATAGAATGACAGTAAGAAGGGGCTATGATTGTACATAAAATCAGGCACAATAATCATGCATGGCAGCAATGAGGGGAAGAGGATGTACCTAATTAGATCTCTAATGAAGATCTACTTGCATGCTAAGGTTGGTGCTTTGGAGCAGCTCCAAGGCTCCAATGATGCAGAAATTCAGATATGCAGCTCCAGCAAATGGGATTGTAGCAGGGGCTGCAGCAGCTCCAGGAAAAAGGAGGGCCTCCAGCTTCTATTGGTGCAGCTGTGGTAGCACAAGCAAGAGGTGAAGCTACAGTTGTTGTAGCTTGACCTGCAGAAAAGAGAGGGAGGAAGTTGGGGATCCCTACGGCTATTCTTGGAGAGGAATGGAAGAATAAAAGAGCATGGGGATGGTAGTATTTATAAAATAGAGAGAGGGTTTTAGAAGTGGGGAAAAACAACAAACCAAGTGGCATTATCTATAGCCTGAGTAAACAGGAAAATAACTTTTATTTTTTTCTTTCTTTTTATTTGAGAAGCCAAAATCGACCGTACACACACTTCGAGTTTCCGATTTAGGTGTACAATGTCTCTTTCGATCGTCTCTGGACGGTGATCAAAATGAGTATAATATTCATATATTTTTGATTGGGTTTGGATGCACGAAAATTTTGAGATACAGTTTTGGTTTATGATTAAATTTCGTGATTTAAAAATATCAAACGACCTCCGATTGACGAACGGTCGATTCCGTTGGTCTTCTTTCGTCAAATCGGATTTTTATGTGGTTTTGATTTATTTCGTGGTTTCCGAATTTTGTGTCGCGGCTTTTTCGGGCACACATTACGGTGCGACTGATTTTTGGTCGATTTCGCCTGAACGACTTTTGATTCACGATCAATTGATCGTTTTAAGTCGTTTAATGCAGACCGACAACTTTATTGGATTAAACGGACCCTAGTCTGGTCAGGTTCGGGTTTGTGCGGATTCGGATGTTACATCTATGTAGATTTATTTAGTTAGATATCTGCGAAGCTGAAATTGGGTTGTTATATTTCTTCTGTGATTATAAAAATTTTGGCATAATGATTATATTTTCAACAACTACTGTTTATTCACAATTGATGAATGCATGTCCTTGCAGGCAAGTCAACCATTCTAAGATTGCTCTACAGATTCTTTGACTCTGGTTCTGGATCTGTGAGTATCTTAAAACTTCAAGTACTGTTTAGTGGTTACTAGGAACATAACATATTTCGAATCATCCTTCTAAATTGTCAGAAATTACTTTTGGTGTGTTATTTGATCTTCTCCTTTCTTTAGTTGGTTTTGATGATGGATTTTACGTTTAGCCTTGAACCATGGGATTGCGATTTGTGAGAGGATAGAGTATACATGAAGAATTTGTACCATTATTTTTTTCCAGAAGATTAATATTGATGTTTGCCTTTAAAGAGGCGGATGGCTCTCTAACATATGGTATCGGATACAGTGACTTGGCAATTTTCTTTTTGTGGAAGTTTGTGCCAAATTATTTTACATCAAGTTACAGTGGGGGTGTATCAATAGCTTCTTCGAGAAAGTGATGCTCGCTTTTGAGGTGAAGATGGCGTCAAAGCATCAAATATTGATAATTATTTTAACATCGTCAAACCCAAAATGATACATCGTAGATATGCTCAGTATCTATGAGATTTGTATAAACATTTTAATACTTTTGATTTTCTAAGAAATTCAGATATCCAGGAACATCATATACTATGCATTAATATGCGTTACAAAGTAAAGACAAACCAATGTAAACCATAGTGTATTATAAGCTTGCAACATAGTGAAAATGTAATGATAAAACTTATATATACTTAACACGTGTTATTTGCTCAAAAATACATAATAATCCTACCAAATTAACATTGAGTGTTAGTACTTCCAAATCTCTGCAAAGAATCTTTTAGAATGATATTCAAAACCATTTATATATTACAAAATCTGTACTAAAGCTGGAAAACATGTAACATGTTGTAGGATAAAGTAAGTAAAAGGTAAGCATGATCTAAGCTATAATTTCAAATCTAGGGGGGAATATAAAATAGAGGATGTTGAATCAGCAAACAAATTTTTTTGGGTTTTTATCAATTATGCCCCTCTCTGCTGTCAGTTGGTTCTTTGAGTAAGCACTTCCTCTCTTCGGCACACTGCTTAACCCAAGGATGCCTATCAGATGATCTCAACGCCTCCAGTTCCATCAGCACCTCCTTCATCGTTGGCATCTCATCTCTGTTCAAGCCCAAGCATCGCACTGCAATGCACGAGACCTCCCACAGCTCCATCGACAAACCGTCTCCAGTAATGGCAGGATCCAAGATCTCCATGAGCATGTCCCCGCTCTCGTGCGATATAAACATGACTTGCATTGTTCTCAACTACCCACATAGCATTTTGGTGATTTTTCTACATACCTTTGAATACATCTTCGAGATACGGATTGCGGACAAAGCCTTCAGAGCAATTACATCGGTAGCCAACAAACTAGTACTCGACACATAAGTTGTGTTCGCTGCGGCACACATGGGTCATCACGTTGGCCTTCGCAGCCTCGCAAGTCCTCCTCCCGGCGATCCAATTCATTACGAAGTGCACAAGAATTGCTCTCCAGGTACGGGGGTGATCTGGGGGCAGCAGGAACAGGGGGAGGCGCGGGGGCAGGGGGCGACCTGGGAGCGAGGGGAGGAGGCAGGGCAGGGGGAGGGGGAGACGCATGGGCGTGAGGGCAGGGGGTGGCAAAAGCAGGGGGAGGGGAGGCGTTGGGGTGGCGGGAGCTGGGGGAGGGGGAGGCGCATGGGCGCGAGGGTAGGTGGCGACAAGGGGGAAAGGGGAGGAGGCAAGGCAGGAGGAGGTGCGGGGCGGCAAGAGGAGGGGGAGGGGGAGGCATGGGGGCGCGAGGGTGGCAGGGGCAGGGGTTCCGACCTAGGGGCAGGGGGGGAGGCTTGGGGGGGAGGAGCTCAAGCAGAGGGAAGGCAGCGCGAGGGCGGGGGAAGGAGCTTGGAGCGGAGGGCACACCTGGTGGTGGGGGAGGAGACGTATAGGAGCAAGAGGCTGGGGAGGAGAAAGAGAAGGGAAGAAGAGGAAGAGGATGGGGAAGGAGGAAGAAAGGATGATACAAATCACCTCTTCATTCTTTATTTTAAACTTAATTCCCATTATGTCCCAAAGTTATCGTCCGTCTACATTGGAAATGAACGTCATCTAACCGGAGGGACACAAGTGATAGAACGACAAGAAGTTTGGAGGCACAACTAATATTCCCCAAAAAGGAGGGGCATAACTGAAATTGCAAGATCTCAGAGGAGCACAACTGATAAAAATCTAAATTGTTTTGAGTTAAAATGGTGGAAACAATCGTAATGGTGTCTGCCCCATTAATATAATAATGAGGATATAAACATAATACAACAAGGAAGTTTGGCACAAGAGGAAGGATGAATTGTGCAATATACAATATCTCAATCACAATATCCGATTAGAAAATGTATACAATGTATACAATGAATTTAACGTGGAACCCCAATTAGGTGACAACCACCACCCAGAACTTTGTTATCGGATTTCCTCTTCGTCCTCTCAGCGAATCTTGCTTCCATATTTCTAGCACTACATTAAACTGAAGGTTGCACAACCTCTTCTACAACTTGCATCGTTCCTTGGACAACTTCCAAAAGAAGATTTTATCTCTCGCAGGGAAAGTAATCCATAAATCAAATATCTATTTACAATACTCTGAAAAGAAAATAGTTTTGCAATAAAACTTGAATTCACGGGCTTATAAAACCTTCAACATAAAATCTGCTCGATAACGATGAATATTGTTGTTGAGCACAACGAGCTTGAGTAGCTAGAGATCTTTTGATAGGAGAGAGCTCAGGAGCGCAAAATCGCAAATAAATCTTGAATATCGCACACAATAGCATTCTTCTTTAGAGAATGTTTCTCTTCGTTGTGTGCCTCAACAAAGACGTCTAGGGTCCTATTGATAGGGTTAGGATCTTAAGGTGGCCGTTGGTGACAAAATAGGAAATTCCAACATTTTTATATTCAAAAAACCAAAGATGGTCAATCATGATTTAGGGTTGATCCATTATAGGTGATCGAACAGGTCAACAAGGTAATTGATCATTTTGTAAGCATTAAATGACCGTTGAGCTGCAATTTGAAAAGTGATCAATCATGGTCAAAATTTGGTTGATCAGGTGTAATAGTTTGATTGATCAGATAACCAAGGATTGACTGATCAAGATCAGAAATTGATCGATTTGATCAAAGTGTCAAGATGATCTATCACGTGTCCGTAATTTTATTTTAGGGATTTTTCCCCATGAACCCTATATTCATTGTAAATTACCTCATTGACCTTCTAAATATCGTTATTACCTCTATGACCCTGTAAACTTGCTAACCCTTACCACACAAACCCTATGTTTTCTCTCATCCATTTACCCGTTAAATTTAATCGGATTTCGTTAAAAAGAGGTGTGTATTGCTATCGTTATTTTGTAAATTTACATAAGATGCCATTCCTCCTCCCTCGCCCTCCTTAAATCTTCTTCCCCTCTACCTCCAGCAGCCATCTTGAGCAACCCCTCCCCCGTACCATTCGATCTCTGCCCTCCCTCCCCTCACGTCACCTGAAGATCCGATCTTGTCGTCTCTGGACCTCTGCCCTTCTTGACATCTGCCCCCTCTTGGATCTCCACCAGCTAGGAACAGAAAAATAGGGTGCAAAAACTTATTGAAGAGTTGAAACCAAACCAGGTAGCCACAACCAAATGCCATGTCTTTATGATTTGTGAGACGGATGCAACACAAGTGTTCAGGAAGGGAGTTGAGAATAGGGGTCACCATTGATCTGTAGAGAAATTAATGTTGAAAACAAGCTTTATCTACCTTATAACTTCCTGCTACACCATCGAATGTTGGAGCACTTGTGCTCCATGGACGAGCTTCAGAAATGGAGGGAGTTGTGGGCAAGGTGAAGCTCTAGATTCTGGGTTGACGGGAGCTCGCTCTAGGTGGAGGAAGACGAGTCCTCTCCGCATATCTTTAGGGAGAAATGCTGGGGGGAGGAAAGGCACGTATCGTGCTCTCTTTTAGATCGATTAAAAAATTTACAGCGGTATGTACTATTAAGGGATCTCCATCAAAGAAGAAAGAGCAAATTGTGCTCTTGTTTCCTGAAGTATATCCTTCTGCATAATCTCTGAAAAATTTACGAATTGAGCCGTATGCATGGTGGGGATGCTCGTGACCATCTTCTTCTCGAGGGAGATCACGTGGAGATCCCTCAATGACAAAGAGGTTCTCGAAGACATTGACGTTATGCATGATGTCGAGCATGCTAGGGGAGATCGCCACCCCAATATAGCAGTTCCCATTAAACGAAGCGGTGGTTGACCTCCATGTGCTGGCCCTCTACGAGTGAAGGGATCTCTTCGATCGAATCATCGCCCGAGGGCACTACACAGAGAGGGTGGTCACATGACAATGGTGTGGGGAAGAATAAAACTCTCATAAGCTCCAGCAGAATCCTTCAACGATGGCAGATAGGGATGGTTTGTTTAGAAACCTCAAATATTTAATTAATTGGTTCAAGAAATCATCCTCAAAAATTCAAGAAAAATCATTTTCGTGATCAAAAGGGATGATTTATCTGTGAAAATATAAAAAATTTGGTGATTTGGTGGACAGATGGAGATGGGTGAAGAGAGAGAAATAAAGAGAAAAAACAAGAAGAAGAATGGAGGAACAATAAGAGGAGGAATGAGATGGGGTGGTGGAATATCTACCATCAAATTCTCCTCTTGTTAGATTGACTCAAGATTAGCCCAACTAATTGACTCAAATAATGTTAATGTTGTTGGTAAGGTTCACGGGGTAAGACGGAGCAAGTTTACGGGGTCGAGGGGGTGATAATGATGTTTAGAAGTTCGATGAGGTAATTTACAGTGATTCTAGGTTTCATGAGGTAAAAAATTCTTTATTTTATGATTTTGATGATTATGGCTTATTTTTGCTCACTGATCAGAATCTTTAATATTGTTTTTCAGCATCGATTCAGACTGATACTCGATCTGCAAAGGTGCACGTATGCGTACAGGAGGTCTTGCGGCGGCCTAGGGGGGCAGGGGGGGCTTGGGTAGCTTGGGGTGGTCTGATCGACGGCTTTGACAGACGAGGCAGCAGCTAGTCGGTTTTTCGGCGGTGGGAAGCTCGAGGCAGCCTTGGCGGTGGCGGCTTGTGGCCGGGGAGGGCCTAGCATCATCGGAGGAGGCCGGGCGGTGGGAGGGGTGGGTAGGGTTAGGGTTTTGGTGGGATAAGAAAACTCTGGTCTAGGACCGTCGCTCCAATACCATGTTGAGGGAAATGAATAGAGTGCACTAATGAGAGGCTCTTGGGTTCTCTTATATAGGAGAGGAACCTATTGGAAAAATTACATGAAGTATACAAAATAAATAGATAACAAGATAACAGTAAGAAAGATAGGAAATATCTCAACACTTATTGTTCCCCTTTCAGCTGAAGTGTGGCCTCATTAGCCCAGAACATGTAAGAGAATAAAGACAGGACTTTTTATCATTTTTTCCAGCATCCACTTTTCAACTCTCGTTTGAATCATTTTCCAAACTCTGTGCTTTCTTTTTTGGACTGTTTTCACTTTTTTTTCACAGCTAATGGGCTGTTTCTTTTGGGGGGTGTTGGCTTGAACATGATATTCAACTCTGAGTGGCCATATAAATTTGAGAAAGATTCAAATTTGCTTTACCCTTGACAAAAATCAGGTCAGATAGTTTCCAATCTTCAATAGACTTATGTATGTGAGATTAGTGTGTGAAGGTTTTGATTTTAAGTGCAGGTTTGAGATGCCAAATTGTGTCACACCATATACATGTTGCCTCTCTTGTATTATGGTCAGTGCCTTATAATGGATGTTACAAGTTTCATAAAACTACAATTGTTCTCCAGAAGGGAACTATACGCTTCCTCATTTTATCATTTATGTGTGTTTGTGCAATATGTTTTATGTTGATCTATTTAGGGAAGTTGCTCCTGAAATAAATCTTTCCAATGATTTATGTCGAATAAAAAATAAATTTTCATGTATTGTATCAGAAGTTATTGGCAATTTCTGATACCTTTACTGTGCAGATCACTAATTGTTATCACATTTTCTCCAAAGATATTAGTACAAAATTCTCCCGGCAAGAAATTTAACCATCTGTCAGTTTCTATTTTGCAGATACTGATAGATGGTCAAAGCATCAAACATGTGACACTTGATAGTCTCAGAAGTTGCATTGGAGTTGTACCTCAAGATACTGTGAGAACTTATGTCCAAGAATGTTTAATTTCCCATGTATATTGTGTTTGGATGGTGTTAGAACTTAGAAGATATCTTTGTTTTTCACTAAGAAAAGAAGATATATTGGTTTTTCCACACCTTGATAATATCACCCAGTTTTTAGACTGAGATGGTACAGACAGTTTGCAGCAGACCTAGATGGAAAGAGAAATTCCGAGTGTTGGCATTAACATCATGTTTGGATGGTAATGTAGTGGAATATGAAATGTGCCGAGTGGTGTTTGGTTTATTCAGGGGATACAGGTGGCTATTCTATGGGTAAATGTCTAAAATGTGCAGACAAAGAAGTTCCTAGTTTTGACTATATTCTGCTTATCACAGTATAAGCGGGGCATTCCCAGGATACACATGCTGGGATTTCTGCTGCCTAACATAGGGTATTGAGTGAAACTCTACCATCTCCCTCTCTCTCTACACATATATGTAGGAATGATTGTGGGACCCACGATTTGTTCACTTTTCCCACTCAATCGTGCTTGTAGCCAAAGAAAATTGAGTAATAACTTATATGTCCTTATCTCTCTCTCTCTTTGATACATGGGTCGAACACTCTGCTGGTTCTGAGAAACTTATAGGTCTTTTTCACGTAAAAGTAGCCATCACGTCAAAACCAATTGTTGCAGCCCTCTGAAGGGCCCGACATTTGTAAAAATTCCCTAAAATGTTGCTCGTACAGGGGAGAAGGAGAAGCATGACATCCACTTACCATCAATCCATACTACTCTAACAGACACTTCAATGTCCTCACCGAATGCAAAGAGGTGTAGGAAAGACACATGAAGGAGCCCTCACCGGACCAGTCATTCATCTAGAACGTGGACTCTCCATTGTTGAGAATCGAGCACATATGTGTAGGCATCTCCTAAATGATCGAGCAAATTCCTTTCCAAACAATAGAGGAAAGTTGTTGCGAAGACTCGAAAATGGCAAGCTGAGTACGGATATTGTAGATGTCTGTAAATAGACGGCAAGGAAGTGTTAGTTATTATCTGTTCCCAAAAACAAAAAGAGGGATATGTTGTTGGATAGTTTTCCCTTTGTGGACCTATTCCAAATAGAGTAGGAGAGAGAGAGAGGTGGTGGAATACGACCCCATGCATGACTTTGGAGATCATCCCAACGACAAGCATCTCTCTCTCTCTTCTCTCTTAGTTCTCTCTCTCCAAGCAAGAAGAGAAGCAAACCATGCAAGGCGCGAGGAGCAGCTCACGCAAGGTGCGAAGAGTAGCTCGTAGGGGTGTGAAGAGAAGTTGTATCTGCAAGGAGCGTCTGCACCGAAGGCGCGAGTAGCAGCCGACAGGGAGGTTCGTTCTCGAGGAGAGGCATCATGTGACGAGGAGAAGCAATGGTATTGTGTTCTCCAAGTACAATGTGACAATTCTCTAATTTTCTTCTTGTAATCGAGCATCAGATTTGTTGGGCAACAAAACTGAGAAGATATTATGCCCTCTTCTTTTCGACCTAGTAGATTTGTTGCGGGTCGTCGTGCTCCGTGGGTTTTCCCCTCTCTCACATCGAGAAGGGTTTTCCCATACCAAATTTCTCGTATCTGTAGTTGCTTGATTATTGTGCTATGATTATTTTGCTTGGTTCCTGTGTGGGAAATGTCCTGCTATCAGTCATCCTTTGCAAGACAGGTTAAGGGAACCCTACGATTTCCTAATAAATGGTATCAGATCTTGCATTGCGGAGATGGGGAAGGATGTCGAAGGCACAATGATCAAGCAAATGAGAACAAATTGGCTAATTTGGAAGGCCAAGATGGAGGACATCTTGTATTGCAAAGACCTCTTGGATCCAGTGGAAGGAGAAACAACCAAGCTCGAGGGGATGTCCACAGGTGATTAGATGTAGCTGAGCAGGAAAGCAATCAGCACCATCCGGAAGTGGCTTGACTTATCGGTATTCCACCATGTTACAGAAGCGACAGTTGCAAAGCAACCGTGGGAGAAACTGGCAGAGCTTTATAAGCAGAAGACGGCCACCAACAAGGCGTTCTTGACTCGGAAGTTGGTGAATCTGAAGTATGAGGACGGGATGAAGGTTGTTGAGTGTAACATCCGAAATCCGCCAAACCCGAGCCCGACCGTATTAGGGTCCGATTAAGTCAATAAAGTTATTCGGCAACATTAAACAACCGAAAACGATCAACTGATCGAAAATCAAAAGTCGTTCGGGCGAAATCGACTAAAAACGGTCGCTTCGTAATACGCGCCGCGAAAAAGCCGCGACGTAAATTCGGAAACCACAAAAAGAATCGAGACCGTCAACAAATCCGATTCGACGAGATAAGATCAACGGAACTGACCGTTCGTCAATCGGAGGTCATTTGATATTTTAAAATCGTAAAATTTAACCTCAAAACCGAAACTGTATCTCGAAAATTTCGGGCATCCAAATCCGATCGGAAGTATATCAATATTATACTCATATTGATTATCGTTCAGAAATGATCAAATCGGGACATTGCGCGTTGAAATCCGACATCCGAAGCACAAATACGGTGAACTTTAGTATGTCAAATGAAAAAAAATATATAAAAATATTAATATTTCTTTATTAGACGTGCTGCTACAGTAAAAAAAGTTATTAAAATAAATTTTAATAGTTGCTACAGTAAGAATAAGACGGTAGCATCAGGCGGTGTTCGGTTGTTTAAAAAAAAATCTTTTTTGACAGTTGTACAGCTGTACCGTAGGACGCTGCCATGTTGACACTTAAACCCCACTTGGCACACACTAAGTCTCCAATTCCTCTTATTTATATCGTGCAAAACGCTTCGTTATTTCTCAAAACGTTTTCCCTAATTCCCGTCAAGACCCCAATCGAGAGAGGTGTTCAAGTGGTTCGAATTGCTCCAGCAAACTCCCGATTTTCCCCATATTGCTGCTCCAGGCAGCAGCTTGAAGCTGCTGAATTTTCTCTCCCAGGAGCCTCCAATCAGCCATTACAAAACCTTGCTCCTGGAATCACATGCAAACCAAAGTAATCCTCAAATTTTTGAAAATTTCAAGGTACGTTTCCTCTCCATTCCTCCTTGCTGTCATGCGTGTCTATTACACTTCTCTTTTACTGACTATTGTGTAAATTGCACACAAATTGATCCAACTTTCAAGATCCAGAATTTCAATCCCTAATGTTTGTTTTTGATACATAAGGGGTTTGTATGGGTTTTTTTTTGCTCTTGAGGAACTCTTGAATTTTCAAAATTTAGGAGATGATTAGGTATAAATTGGCATGTGTTCGCTACGTAATTGAAATGAAAAGGTTAAATTCCAAGTTGAATTATAAATAGTCCTGACTGAACTGTTTTTCTAAATTAGAGATAAGTTAGAAATATGAGTCACATATTCTGTTATATGTACTGCATGTGCATCTTCTCCAAATTTTGTATGTTACCTTTAAAAGGTACAATTCCATAACCTCTTCCATTGCTGCCATACATGCTCAATACAACCTTCAATTGTTTTCTTTACAGTGACTGATGACAGACAAGAATATCTTCCTTGAAATTATATGTTGATGATAAGTCTTGTTCTTGCCAATTAGCTCCAACGTGAGTACATCAGTAGGAAGAATACTAATTAAGAAATTAGGAAATTTCCTGGAGTTTTAGTTATCCCTTGATAAACACAGAGCAGATTTCTGTCTCAAGAAAGTTTGGTAACAGAATAAGATATAATCGATTGTACACATGGACTTTTAAAATTTTATCCTATTCATATTTTTGTTCTACTAGATTCACATTTTGTTAACCTTAAACAATTATAAACTCCAGTAAGGTAAACACGATTATAGATATATATAATCAGATGTACCTGACACCTTTTTGTTACTCAACTATTAAGCTCTTCCAAAATTAAAAGAGAAGGGGATCCTATGTTTCATTAAATAAAGAATATTCTTGAGGATTTTATTCAAGAATCATGGATGACATGGTGTTGATAATGATGATGGTTGTGTAAACAATGAAGGTGATATGGATTTCTATGGATACAGAAGACTGGGTTGTAAATGTAGAACTAAGTTTTGTGGAAATAATCAAGAGACACTCATAGTCAAACCATTGGGAATATATGGGATGTGCATGATATAGGATATGCTAGGATTAGATCTATTATATCACATTATCCTGATTGATACAATCGGTAGTAACTAATGACTAATATTGAGCCAGTCATGGTAAACCTTACACCTGACTGTGCGAGGGCGCGGTGACCCTCAACTGGGCGGAGGAAAGGAAGCCCAGTTAGGGCAGCGGCCGCCAAGTGCGCGGGTCTAGGATCCTAGTCCTCTTTCGGTTTTTACGCGAGCTCGCAGTGTTTTTACGCCTCGTTGGGATCCAGAGTTTAGACCAGTTCCGCTGACCCTGTCTTTTAGGATGTCCAAGCGGGGGGTCCTGGTTTTTCAGTTTTAAGTACGAGCTCGGTTGCCCGTACTAGTCGGGCTGTTTTTCTAGAGTGACTTTTCCGGGAAGTCCCTCTCACCCGTCTCAGTGGCGTAGTTTGGGAGTAGACCTATCCCTCTATTGGACCGCGCTTCCAATTGGAGGGCGAGACGGAAGAGCCCTTTTGTTGGCTTCTTCACCGCTTGAGTTTTCTTTCGCCGACAGACTTGGCGATTCTACATCCAGATCATCCACATCTATATCTGTATCTACATCATCTATAGTTACATTGAGACAGTTGCACTTGAGGTTTAAGGGATTACAATTTAAGTTTAATAAATTAATATATCTTGTCATCTCATCTTTTTCATGATCAAAATACCCCAGTATGATCTCTGAGTAATATGACAATGAAATATATATACTTGTTTTATGCTTATGAGGGAAATGTTGGGATAAGGGCTAAGTGCTTACTAGAAATTGGAAACCTTTTACAATTTCAAGTAGAATTAAATTTTAATTTGAGTTGCTCATACCTCTCTACTTGCTTTCTTTTGAAAATAATAATTGCCTGTTATTTTTTTAAGTTTTTGGGAAGTACCAGCACCCGCTGATGCCTTTTCTTCCTTGCACGCATGGCACGCAAGGAGTCTTTAGCATAGTAGCAGGTTGATGATTCCTGGAGACCGAGTATACACCAGACGGTATGAAGTATTTCGTCTCAGTTTTTGTTCAGATAGTGATGTAAATGTTTCCCTTCTTTTCTCTTATGTACTACATTTTGGGATATATTGTGTATACTGGCAGACATTGTACATGATGTAAAAATATATAGAAATTAATGAAAAGAAATTTTTGGTGCCATATTGTCTCTTTTACTTGTGGTTATGTGTTGGAAATGAATGTCATAGTTGCGCGAAAAATTTTCCCTGTTTTTCTGCGACAAGTGCGATCAAATGTGAATGAATTATTGCGAAATGCGCGTAAACGGGTACCCGGATCCTGAGGGGTTGACATTGAGCACTTGAATGAGTTTCGGAATCTCATCAATCAATCGAGTACCAGAACATGGTGCTATATGATGAATTACATGTGTTTGTTCTACAGTGTTCTCTACTGGACAGTTGGGATACCCGAGTGATTATTGTGAGCAGCTCCGCTACAGACGGCATGCTGACATCCCTATGGTCAAGAATATTCTCCTGAATAAAGAAATCAAATGACGATCATCTGGAGAGTCATCTTCTCATGTGTATGCAGTTGAAAGAAGAGGCAACCCAAGCAGTATCAAAAAATCACGAGAGAGATCCAGTGAGAAGTCCAAGGACAGAGGAAAATGTCATCATTGCAACAGGTATGGTCACTGGAAGAGATATTGTAGAGCTTGGAAAAGAGAGCAAGCAGAAGCCAAAAATAATCAGAAGAAAGATGAAAATGAGAACATTGGTTCAGCAATGACCGATGACGACGAGGATTTGTTGGTTCTCAGTGTCTACATGCAAGGGATGACTCCGAGTTGATCATCGACACATCTGCCTCCTATCACGTGACTTTGCACATGGAGTTTTTCACCTCCTATACAGAGGGGGATTTTGGAGAGTCAAGATGAAGAACAACAGTTACTCCAAGATCATTGGCATGAGGACCATCTCAGTTCAGATTGATATTGGATGTGCAATGTCACTGCAGACAGGATGTTAGGCATGTTCCTGACTTGCGACTTAGCCTAATATATGGTTCTCAGCTAGTAGGGAAGGCTACCATCTTAAGTTTGGCAACAACAAGTGCAAGATCAGCAGGGGCTCTCTTATCACGGTTAGAGGCAAGTTAGTTTGTACACTCTACAAGACACGAGTGAAGGTCGTAGATGGCAGCCTCCATGCTAGTGATGCTGACACGTTGGATCTTTGGCATTGATGACTCAGGCACATGAGCCAAAATGGCTTATAACTTCTGAGCAGGAAGAAGTTGATTCCATGCCATACTGACATTACGCTATCACCTTGTAATTCATGTGAGATTGGAAAGAACATGAGCTTACCTTTCAAGACCAGATCAAAGGTGAAGGAAGACCTTCTGTAGTTGATTCACTCTGATATGTGTGGTCCCATGGATACAACATTTTTGGGAGGAAACAAGTATTTCCTGACCTTTATAATACATCAAGAAAGGTGTGGGTTTATATGTTGAGGACGAAGGAACAAGTCTTTAATTGCTTTAGGACAATTTCATGCCATGGTGGAGTGTGAGACAGGTAAAGTGTTAAAGTGTCTGTGTACTGGCAATGGATGGGAGTACACCTCTCACAGCTTTCATAGGTACTGTGCAGAGCATAGGATCATGCATGAAAGGAGAGAATGAAAGAATGAATAGGACCATTGTGGACAGAGTTCGTTGTATGCCGAAGACAACGACGTTGTCCAAGACCTTTTGGGTTGAGGCGGTTCGGACTGCCTGCTACTTGATTAATGGATCTCCATCTGCTCCCTTCAATTTTTAGGTCCCTGAGTGCATTTGGTATGGGAAAGATCCCTCATATGCTCACATGAGGGTGTTTAGATGCAAAGCTTATGCATTTATACTAAAGGAACGGAGGAAGAAGCTTGATGACAAGGGAGTGTCATGCACTTCCATTAGTTATGGAGATCAGGAGTTCGGATACTGACTTTTGGATCCAAGGAAGAAGACCATCACCAAGAATAGAAATGTAATTTTTTATGAGAAGCAGACTTTGGCTGAGGATGACAATGGTGATATTGACTCGAATAGGATTGCTATGGATGATGGACTCAGATACTTCTCTAGTACTAGGTACAGATAGAGAAGATGCACGGCCAGAACAGCATGAGCCAGATCCATACCCTGCTGATGCAGGTCCAGGAGATCTTGGGAAGGGGGAGCAGCCCCATCAGCTACCAGATGCAACGGAGCCTCAAGTAAGGAGATCTGGAAGGGCACATCAGCCATCATCCTGCTATCCTAGTTCTCAGTACGTGATGCTGACTAATCATGATGAGCCATGATTTTTTAAGGAGGCACAAGAGCATAAGGAAAGAGATCATTGGCAAATTGCAACGAGTGAAAAGATGCGGTCTCTGAAGAAAAATTATACCTATGGTTTTGTTGAGCTTTCTGCAGGAAAGAGAGCGTTTAAGAACAAGCGGGTCTACTAACTGAAGACAGATAATGGTGGCAAGCAACTGAAGTATAAGGCCAGATTTGTTGTGAAGGGATTCAACCAGAAAGAGGATGTGGACTATGATAAGATCTTCTCTCCAGTTGTGAAGATGAATTCTGTGTGAGTGGTGATAGGCATTGTTGCAAGCCTAGACCTTGAGCTAGAGCAGATGAATGTGAAGACATTTTTTCTTTACAATAACCTGAAGGAAGAGATCTACATGGAGCAGCCACAGGGATACCAAGAGAGGGGGAAAGAGCACATGGTTTGCAGATTGAGGAAGAGTCTCTATATCTTGAAGCAAGTCCCTAGATAGCGGTACTTGAAGTTTAATGCTTTTATTACGAAGGAAAACTTCAAGAGGACTACATCGGGTCCATGTGTGTACGTTTGACGTCTTCCTAATGGTAGGTTCATTATCCTATTGATCTATGTGGATGACATGCTGATAGTTGGTCATGATTAAGGGTTGATTGCAAAGCTCAAAAGGGAACTCTCCAAAAAATTGAGATGAAGGATTTGGTCAAAGCAAGCAATATGTTTGGATGCAGATCACCCGCGACAGGAAGAAGAATAGGTTGTGATTGCCACAAGAGAAGTATGTTGAACGCATTCTGGAGCGGTTCAACTTGAAGAATGCAAAGCATGTTAGCACGTCTCTTGCCGCTCATTTTAAGTTGACGAAAGAGACATGTTCGTCTACTTCTGCGAGAAAGCTAAGATGACCAAGATTCCTTACTAATCCACAGTTGGTAGTCTTATGTACGCCATGGTTTGCACCAGATCCGACATTGCTCTTGTCGAGGGTGTAGTGAGCAGATTCATGTCGAATCCAGAGAAGGATCACTGGGAAACTGTGAAGTAGATTCTGAGATACTTGAGAGGGACATCAAGTATGTGTCTGATGTTTGGGAGGTCTGATCCCAAACTCCATGGATACATAGATGCTGACATGCAAGAGATGTGGATCAGAGGAAATCGACTTTCTGGTACATTTTTACCTTCGTAGGGGGTGGGGGCGATTTCGTGGCAATCCAAGTTGCAGAAATGCATTGCGCTCTCAACAACTAAAGCCGAGTACATTGCAGCAGCAGAAGTAGGAAAGAGGTGATGTGGTTACAACGATTTCCTAGTAAACTTGGATACGAAGACAATGAGCCGATTATTTTCTGTGATAGCCAGAGCACCATTGATCTGAGTAAGAGCATGATGCACCATGCTTGCACAAAGCACATAGATGTGCGATATCATTGGCTGAGAGATGCAATTGACAAGAAGCATCTCATTCTGAAAAAGATACACACAGATAAAAATCCATTAAATATGCTGACGAAGGTCGTGACTCGTGACAAGCTGCAGCTCTGTAGAGAGTTGAGCGATGTCATCTCTCAATGATCGTCTTCTTGGTGACACCTCATCGTTGAGAACGTAAGGGGAGGTTGTTAGTTATTATCCATTCTCAAAATTTTAAAAAAAATAGAGAGAGAGGTTGGACAATTATCCCTTTGAGGACCTATTCCAAATATGAGTAGGAGAGAGAGCGGAGATGGAAACTCGTATAAATAAGGCATCATGCATGGCTTTGGAGATAATCTCGACAACAAGCATCTCTCTCCTTTCTTAGCTCTCTCTCTCTCCTAGAAAGGAGAGAAGCAACCCATGCAAGGTGTGAGGAGCAGCTTGCGCAAGGCACGAAGAGTAGCCAGTAGGGACGTGAAGAGAAGCCGCATCCACAAGAAGCATCTGCGTCGAAGGCGTGAGGAGCCGCCGATACGGAGGTCCGTTCTCGAGGACGGGCATCAAGTGACGAGGAGAAGCAATGGTATCGTGTTCTCCAAGTACTAGGTGACAATTATCTGTTCTTATTCTTGTAACTGAGCCTAAGTTTTGGTGGGCAATAAAACTAAGAAGACATTGTGCCCTCTCTTTTTCGACCTAGTGGATTTGTTGGGGGTCGTCCTGCCATGTGGGTTTTTCCCCTCTCTCACATCGTGGAGGATTTTCCCACGTAAAATTTCTCCTCTCTCTGTGGTTGCTTGATTGTTGTGCTACGATTATTTTGCCTTGTTCCCATGTGGGGAATGTTCCACTGTCAGTCGTCCTTTGCAGGACTGGTTAAGGGAACCTCGCGATTTTCCAACATTAAGGTCATCACCATCACCCTAAATACATACCACGCATTTAAGTAAGGGCGCCCCAAGATCTTAGGATGAAGTGACCAACTCCCAATTCACTAGATGAAGCCCCCTTAACTACGTATTAGAAGAGTTGTGCATGCAAGCTTCCATGCGATTCGTAATCCTGACAGGAAGAAGCCTAGTGGAGATAAAGAAGATGGGAATAGATGTTAAAACCACCTTCAAAAGAACCAGTTTCCCTTCTCTGGAAGTGTATGAAACTTTCTATCTGGTAACTTCTGCTCTGGTATCTCAATCACTGGGAGCCAATATGATTGTTTCAATATGCCACAAATTAGTGGGAGGCGGAGATAACGATAGGGAGTAAACCATGAGGGGTTTTAATTGTCCCAGTGCCTTCCTCAATCTCAGCATCGGAAAGTTCGAACGGCATGAAAATGAACTTGGCTTTATTCACTCAGTCCTAAAGCTCCCTAAAAATGTCCAACATAGCACGCATGGCTCTGACCTCCTCGTATCCCCCCTCAATAAAGAAAATAATATCATTAATGTATTGTAGGAGGGAAACAGAGATGTCACCTCGTGTATATCCAACAGTCCTTGCCCTCTGAATCACCTGATCAGACATAGTAACAAGTGCATCGACAACAAGAATGAAGAGAAATGTAGTCAATGGATACCCCTGGTGAACCCCTCTCTGGGGTTGGAAGTAGCAACAAATATCTTCGTCCATGAGATCCAAAGCTCAATAAATCCCCGTCTCGTGAGGGCAGACCAAAGGAACTGTTAGTCAACACTATATGCATTTAAAAAATCAACCTTCCACAATAAGCCCTTAACTCATCTGCTCTTCCAATCATCCACCATCATCAAATGCTCCAGGATGATCCTTCAACACGAGGCTTGGGCGGTTAGCTAAAATGTTGGCAATGATCAAGTAGATCGCATTAGAAATCGCTATGGGTCAGAAGCCCCCGTTCTGCTCAAAACTTTTCTTCTTGGGAAGGTGGAAAAGAAGCACTTTGTTGAGCATGTCAAAGCCATGGTTTGACGAAGCAAACTCACCCATCATCGCAAGTGTTAGAGTATTTGGAGCATGTGTCAATTATGTAATAGGTGGGTAAATGGATCCATCCTGGATCCATTTACCCCATCACTGAGTTTAGTCCCACATCTACCAATGATGGGATTTAGAGGCTCCGTGGAGGCTATATAAGGAGCCCCAGACCTCATGTATTCTTTGAGAAAGTTCAATGAACAAATCAGCTCTTTGAGGCATTCTCCTGTGGTTTCATCCCGCTCCTTAGGGAGTAGGGTTCCACGTAAAATATCTTATGTTTCTTCATATTTTATATTTCTAGTTCTATGCTCTGTTTGGCATTCCACTTCCGCATTCTCTATTTTCTAACATGGTATCAGAGTGGGTTCGTTTCTCGAGAATTTTTATGTTCTATATTTTTTGTGTTCGAGATTCGAGATACAATTATAGGGTTTCTATTGAAACCCTAATTATTTTTCTAAGATTATGTTTATATTTGAGATTGGTTCTGGTGAGAAAAGTCTAGGGTTCTGTAAACCCTATTTTCAAGCTGTTCGTAGGCCCTCTTCTTCTAGGATTCTTGCTCCAGGCAGCTCATCCATCTGCGTCATCTTCAAGCACACTCTCTACAGCCTCCAGGACAGTCGGCGATCTCCTCCATCTCCAGTTCGGCGGCAGGGGCACCCCTCGGGGTGATATCCCATCTCCTCGTGCACTATTGCATCCCCAATCCAGACAGTGGCGGTACCCAAGCAATGCATCCTTACGAAGCCCTGATCTCATGCGCCCTCCCTAGTTGTCGTACACCTTCTAGGCCGCCCCGCAGGCCCAGGCGCATCTCCTTCCTCGCCCAGGTGCAACCCTACGAAGTTCTAGGTGGTGGGCAACACCTCCTCGCGTCCTCCTGATCGTCATCGGAGGGAGCGATGTCCTCCCAGTCTGCAACAGATCCGCCAAGCCCTTCTAGGGCTCCTCCTCTCTAGGCTTTCACTGACGAAGGAGATACATGTGGTGGTGGCATCCTACCGTGAGGCCTTTAGGTGGCGCCACAACCCCTTGTCGCAGGCCGCGAGGGCACCATCAGCGGCGACTCCCTATCTTCCAGTCCTCCATGCAATGCCGCCTTCTTTTAGGCCCCATCGGGGCGGCAGCAGCCTCGTGCAGGCCCCATCTCCAAGCGACTTTCCATGCACACAATACCCACCAGATCGCCTCTAGAGCGCAGATCCTCTCCAACTTCTTCGTCGAGTACCACTCCTCACTCTCGCTAAGGCGACACGCCATGGCTCCCTAGGCTTCCCCAACGCTGGTGGAAGCCTCCAGGCCGCGAGCTCCAGATGCCGTGGCTATTGCAGCACACCTGCATCTCCAGGAAGAGCTCGACCTCCTCCTCCTCCCTTGCAGGCGGTAAGTAGCAGGAATCCCAAAGTGGGGGCGGCGGCGTTTGAAGAGGGTTCCCACGGTGGGAACCCTAGGGCTCGGAGGCTCAATTTTATAAAAAAATATTGTTGTCAATCCCAAGGGGGTTGGTTAATAAAAAGGGAGGAGCGAGGTCAGATAAAAAATTAAGAGATTTCTGAAAAAAATGATTTTCGGAAAAAGGGGTGTACAAAAAAAATCGTACGCAAAAGTAATTTAAAAAAATGATGTGTAAAGCAGAGAAAAAATGTGAATGGCTTATTTAAATATTGTTGACGGCTATTAAAAAACAAAGGAGGAGTGAAATAGTCGAAAAAATGCAAGAAAAGCCAAAAAAAAATATGAAGATCGACTTATTGGTTTCATGTTGTTTTCCCCATGCTATTGTCTTCTCTCGACATTGTCGATATTCATTTTCCAACAAATATGGGAGAAAGGGGAAGTATATGTAGAGTCACAGGTCTATTCAGATTCTCCAGATACATATTCCAGACCATTCAGATTTCAGATTCTACAATTGACAGTTGTTCATACTCGACGACGACACATGCTATCATTTGTCATGGTCCCCATCATTCTTGTTGTTTTGGACAGAGTTTTCATGTAAGCCATAGGGACTCCATAGTTGAGGACCATTCCCTATGACAAGTGGGCAAGGGTTTTCGTGTGGTATCATAGGGACTCTAGAGTAGAGTACCATTCTCTGAGCCAGATAGGAGAGACACAGTTTCATACTCCAGCCCATTCGTCCTCCTCACATACACGTAATGAGAAGCAACGTCCTCGACAACAACTGACAGTTGTGCACGTTGAGTTGATAGTGTCATGTATTGTGAGTTGAGTTTCTTTCTGTTTGTCCAAGCTGAGCATTGCATGCTCCAGCTTGAGGGAGAGTGTTAGAGTATTTGGAGTATGCATCACTTATGTAATATGTGGGTAAATGGATCCATCTCGGATCCATTTACCCCGTCACTGAGTTTAGTCCCACATCTACCACTGGTGGACTTGGAGGCTCTGTGGAGGCTATATAAGGAGCTCTAGACCTCCTGTATCCTTTGAGAAAGTTCAATGAACAAATCAGCCCTTTGAGACGTTCTCCCGTGGTTTCATCCCGCTCCTTAGGGAGCAGGCTTATGTTTGTCATTCCGCTTCCGCATTCTCTATTTTCTAACGGCAAGCATATCATCTCGTGTGATGTCCCAAAACTCCCTGAAAAATAACACTGAGAATATGTCATAGCCTGGGGCTCCATCAGCATTCATCTCCCATAGAGCTCCACAAATCTCATCAATATTTAATCCTATGTGAGCTTTAACAGTTAGTTGATTGAGAGGATAAACCCCCTCCTATGCCATCGCAAAGTCTGATTCTATTATAGACATGTCACATGACGAAAGTACTTGATAATCCTGACCTGCCCACATAATGATCGCCCTCCAGCAGATCTTCTACAATAGAAATAGCTTGAATGTAAATGAGGCATCGTCTCCAATTGTCCGTGGCATGGAAGAACTTCGCATCAGCATCCAATTCTTCGTACCATCACCGCATACATCTCTGATGGAAGAACTTCGCATTAGCATCCCCTCCTGCTTCTTATCCTATGCATGTAAAGTTCGATTTGTCGTCTATCTCCCCTCCATTCATGTAGAAAGAGCTCGCGGGTATCTCCCAATCAATCCAGCTAGCTAATTGTGCCTTGATCCTCACAATAGTATGCACCATGGCTTTTGTATACCTCCTTGTGGCTACGAGCTGTAAAGCTTCTTTTTACAGGACCTCCAACTTATAAAAGAGAATAATCGTGGTCGTGCCTTCTCTACGAAAGGCGGTCCAGAACTCCACAACTTATTCTTTGAAACCTTCCTCAAGAAGCCAAGGCTTATCAAATCTGAAAAAGGAACATAGGGTAGAGGCCTTCCTAAACGATCACAGGATGGGGATGCAATTCGAACAGGATGACAATAAAGCAGGGATGCCTACTAGAGGGAAATTAGCTAGGACTTTTAATGAACAAGGGAAGTGTTCTAACCTAGATTTATACCACAAATTGTGCCTGGTGAAATGATAATATGAGGCATCCATCACCGTAAGTTGGAGGTCATAACAGTTTCCCCAAATTCAACTGCCTACGCAATTTTGGACAGTTTGTAGAGAGTAGCGAGACATTTAAATCACCCCAATCGGTCAAACCTTAGATGGTTACGAGATTTTGACAACTCTCGGATTGGCCCAAAGTTGTTGTCGAAGCATAGGGTCAATGGGACCATATACACAGAAATAAACCATGTGTGCATCACTTCTTTTGTTCCTCAACAATACGGATACCGCATGGCTCCCCAATAATTCATATATCCATTCAAAAAGATCCTTTTCCAAGCTACAAGCTAGCCGCCCGCACTGCCAGTGCTTGCCACGGCTCGAAACGCCGAAAGGAGAACACCCATGATCCATGACCAAATCTTGCTACGATTGTATCTTTTTCTCTTGGAGAAAGACGACATCGCCATGACACTCAACGAGGAACCTTCTAACCGCTCCCATCTTCTCTTGGTGACCCAGACCCCTCATATTGTAAGAGATGACCTTTTTTAGAACCAATTGTGATCTCTGTGGTGCGAACCACACTCGCATCTATGGCACTATCTTCACTAAATAAAATACTGGCTGGAGGCACAAAATTTGATTATGCCAGTGCATACGTCCTAGGAAAGACCTCGTGGGACATGGCTTTAGGCCATTTATGGATGTAGCCCTTCAGCCTGGATGAATCCTCAACAAGAAAGGCATGCTTTAGATGGACGAGAAAATTCCCCTTCCTCTTCTTAGGGTGTGACAGGAACTCACTAACGGTAGCAGTCTGAACAGCCCAGGCCCAGCAAATCCACCCAAAAGAAATGTTCATAGCAATGTATGCTCAGAGAAATGAACGGCAGACCCTCCAGCAATAGAGGCCTGGAAGGGAAGGTGATCGAAGACATTGCGTTGGTGGACGCCCACCGATAGGTAAAAGTCGGAGGTGGCACAGAGGAGAGGATCGACAACCCGGCCCCTACAGGCAGGATGTCCAGGGTTGGAATCTTGACGGGAAATGGGGAGGGGGTTTCAATTCGACATCAGCACTCTATGATCTGAATTCCCCTTCCTACAATTCAGCAACCAGTCATTGTAGTCATGATGGTAAGGAATAACCTCAACAAGAACAGGCGGCTCCACTTTAATGAAAATATTCCAATTTTTGGCCTTGCACTGACCATCCAATGGACCATGAACTATATGGACACTGCTGAAAGGACTGTCCTGGAGACTGTCGCCCCCTCCCCCCCACCCCAAGGTACATCTCACACCTATGGGCCTCCCTAACTATCCAAGAAGGCACTCGAGTCTTCATGGTTGAGAGGGACAAGACCTAGCGGCTGCATTTCTTGAAAAAAAGACCGCTTCCCTTTCGCAACTATATATCAGCTTGAGGATGTGTGTGATGACAAAGGGTATAATATTACCTTGGAGGAAGAGGTCGAACTGGGAAATCTCTTCCACAAAATATAGATGTGAATGTTCTCTACTATATAAATATGTTTGTTTTTTAATAAGATATGTTGTTCAAAATGGCAAAATAATAGGTGTCTCCTCAAAAGAACCGATAGGGGTCTCCGCGACCGACCTAAGGTCAACTGAGTCGAAAATTACAACGAACATAGTTTCGAGATTTCCTCTGAACTGTTACCATTAAAGATCTGTGTTGATGAGCGGGAGCAACCGATTGTGATAGTGGATTCAACACTTCCACCCAAAGATTGAAAGAAGTAGACCCGCAAGCATAAAACTTGTTCGATTCGATAGCGAGGGTACCGGACCCTATAGCTCCCGGAAGACGACGTTGAAGTATTCACCAAGAGTACAGCCATCAACGAAAATATGAATCACCTCCCCACATCCTTGAGGGCTCTCCTCGGCGAGTAAAGGTCCCTAGAAGGTAGCAGAACCCATCTTGTTTAGACACATCTCCTACCCCTCGAGGATAGCAAGATCACTAGAAAAGTCTACCCCTAGCAGCTGTGGAAAATTCGTCTGGGCGGTACCCATGGAAACTTATTCCATGTGAACCCCAGGCGAACTTATAATTTGTTAAGTACCCCAAGGAGGCCGTCACTTCAACTCACGGCTTCCTTTGGAGCTTGTTTACATGGGAAAAATCACATTGAAGCCGCATCTTCAAAAGGCATCTTCGGTTTTGGCCAAAGCCGCCTCTTCAAGAGGCGGCTTCCATGTAAACAAATCACATGTAAACAAACCCGAAAGGAAGCCGTGAGTTGAAGTGACTGCTTGGAGCATTCAACAGATTATAAGCCGTGAGTTGAAGTGACTGCTTGTAGGGGTCACGTGGAATAAGTTTCCACGGGTACTGCCCAAGCAAATTTTCCTCCTTAGCAGCTCATAAAACATCTTCTAATTGGCCCAATGCCTGGGTGGCCAAACCATAAGACCCCTAACAAAACTCCTTCACATGGGCTCGTGGTTGGATTAAAGGGAGATCCATGCACGAGATCTGCAAAGGACATGCCTACGGTCGGTTCTTTTTCATCTTGGTGTTGCATAGCATGTCGTAGTTCACCCAGGAGGCATTGTGGTGATCCACTTCCCCACAACAGCCACATCAAAACATGTTGTCGTCTGTGAACCTCCGAGGATCCGGGTACCCGTTTACACTACCTTCGCGGCTTCCCATTCACTAGAGATCGCATAATTTATAGAAAAACAGGGAAATTTTTCGCAATGAATATATTTGCAAATGGCATTCACAATCATAACCACAAGTTAATATAGACAACTGTCACCAAAATCTTATTTCATTAACTTCCATATATTCTACAACATGTACTAAGTCTGACAGTACATATAATATCCCAAAAATCTGATTGAAGAGAAAGAAACATGATACATTATAAACCGAACAAAAACTGGCACAAAATATCATACCGTCGAGTATAAACTTTATCTCCTGAAATCATCAACCAGCTACTATGCTAAAGGCTCCTTGCCTGCCATGCGTGCAAAGAAGAAAAGGCGTCAGCGGTTGCTGGTACCTCCCAAAAACTTATAAAATAACAGGCATTTATTTTCAAAAGGAAGCAAGTAGAAAGGCGAGAACAACTCAAATTAAAATTTAATTCTACTTGCAAATGTAAAAGGTTTCCAAATTTCTAGTAAGCACCTCTCATGATCAGTCATTATTCCAACATTTCCCACATAAATATATTTCTATGATAACTCATTGATCATAAGTATGTATAGTTTATTCTCATATTACTCAGAGATCATCTTTGTGGGTTTTGATGATGGGAAAGATGAGATAAGAAGATATAATGAATTATTAAATTCTTAAGTCTGGTGGATAGTTTGTGGTCTTGGTTCGTGTGAAACCTCACACTATGACTCTAAGACTTGGGAAAAGTCTTAGGGTTGGGGTGCCTCCGTAGGCATGCGGTGTTGTATAATGCATCCTAACTAAGTTCCCAACACGTTCACTAGCTTATTAAGATTTCGAATTTAGATTATAGTCTCTTCCATTTACTTAACTTAACTGTGATCTTTATAGGGATTTCAAAACTGATTATAGTCACTTCTAATCATCTCAATTTTAATTATGATTTCCTCCAAACCTTGACTGTAACTTTCTCTCTGATGTAACTCTCGATGATGTAGATATAGATGTAGATATGGATGATCTGGATGTAGAATCGCCAAGTCTGTTGGCGAAAGAAAAACTCAAGCGGTGAAGAAGCCAACAAAAGGGCTCTTCCGTCCCGCCCCCTAATTGGAAGGACGGTCCAATAGAGGGATAGGTCTACTCCCAAACTACGCCACTGAGACGGTTGAGAGGGACTTCCCGGAAAAGTCACTCTAGAAAAACAGCCCGACCGGTAACGGGCAACCGAGCTCGTACGTAAAACTGAAAACCAAGGATCCCCCGCCTGGGTATCCTAAACAACGGGTCAGCGTAACTGGTCTAAAGTCGGGATCCCAACGAGGCGTAAAAACACTGCGAGCTCGCGTAAAAACCGAAAGAGGATTGGGATCCTAGACCCGCGCACTTGGCGGCCGCTGCCCAAACTGGGCTTCCTTTCCTTCCGCCCAGTTGAGGGACACCGCGCCCTCGCACAGTCAGGTGTAAGAGTCACTATGACCGGCATTCTATACAATTCATTATCAGTCATCACAAATTCTTATTATCCGCATAGGTTCATTGATTACATACCCGTATTTATATATTTATATGATTAGCTTCACAGCTCTCAATGATTGGTTTACACTGTCTATTTTCATTAAAAAATGATCTTTTACTCAAACGATCAGATCTAATCTTCGGAATAATTTAGTCATTCTCAATTCCTTAAAATCCCAAATTGAAATCCATAAAAAGCATAACGACGTCACTATAAAATCATTATGTTTGGACAATTGATCTCTCAATTCCACCAAAAACGATATAATTACTAAATCACAGCTCTTAAATCTTAACTCTCCTTACCACCAGTAGCAAAGGTTTACCACAATATCCATACCCTTGATGCTCACCACCAAACTCACTCACTGTAGTTATAAAGCACAGCCATCCCTTGCAAATCAGAATTTAAGTCCTTTACTCTAACTCTTGTCAAGTGCTGTTCACTTCGAGTGTTATGGACACATTGGCTCTAATCAATATTCTAGAAGTACAGATCTGTAAGACTCGAATAAATGCTTTAATGTTTGGCACATATAACAGAGTATCATTAGCCCCTTTGAAATCATTAACCCATCTGCCCATAACACTACTAGTGGCATAACTGATCAGAGGTAACATACTGAGATAGGTTATATTACAAATCCAATAGATCATGCTCACGATTAATATTGTTTCGTCAAGAAGGGATCATCACAGTTAAATGAAAGATCGATCAAATCTCAGGTCGTAACACTACAAGGTGAACTCTGTAATCATATAATTTGGTAATGGACACCATTAAAAAAATAAGGTTCATGAACAACATATGCCATTTTTTTTTAAATTCGGATTTCAATCCAACACAACCCTTCATTAATATCTTGGGTTTATCCAAATTTCTCCCAGCTCCAGACATTCTATGCTAAGCATATCATCTACAGAACCTTGATAAATCCAGACTTTCCAAGTAAAATCAAATCACGTTCCCAAAATCCTCTCTAATATCATATCTCAACTTTTCAAGCAAAACTAGAAAAATTATAAGTGGTTGTGATGACAATTGAAACAATGAAGTCAACCCTCATGCAAATGATGAAAAGTTCTTGTAGCATATCAGGTTGGAAGAACACAACAAGAACATGACAACTGCTCCATTCTCAAGAAAGGGGAATCGACTATACTGCCTAACCCTTTAATAAGTGCATATTAAAACAGTAAAACAGAAATCCTGACATGCTATACCAGAAATCTATTGTGTGCCATTTATTACTCAAAGAATTAATAATTATATTATTCAATAGGCAGCAAAGAAGTATATCTGTGTAGAGAATAAGTATGAAAGGAAAATAAGTACACATGAATGGCGGAAATGAGGGTTTAATTAGGCATGCATGGCAGCAAAGAGTGGAAATGAGGAGAGTACCTTTGGATTTAGATCTCCAATCAGGAGATCACAAACATGCAATAGTAGCTCATGAAGGACTGCAGTAGTTGAAATGGGGATTTTAATCAGAGAGCTCCAATTACAACTAATGGTTGTTTGCCTTGCAATCGATGGTTGTTGTAACTAAAACCATATCAACCAGGCAGTTGCTGAAATCTTCAACAAGGGAGCTGTTCTACCACACTGTTTGTTGGAAGGAAGGTGTTGGAGCAGTTGTATCGGCTGGAAGAAATGGAGATGAGAGCAACAGGTGCAGCTCTCTATATGGGGGAAAAGAAATTTAGAGGTGGGAAGTGAAGATCGACAGGAGATGGAAATGAAGAAGAGGTGGCGTTGATTTAAAGAGAAGGGAGGGGGTAACGTGGATGGTTTTTGGAAAAGGGGAAATGTACACATGTATAAAAATCTACTTATCCTTATCTCTTATTCTTTTTTATACATAAGCATTTTTTTTCAGTCCGTTACTTGCTTCCTAAGAAAAAAATTTAACTTATGCAGAACGTCTGCTGTAGTTTTGTACTGTAGCAGAAATTGAATATTATATATATATATATGTATGTTTATTAAATTTTCTTTTGTATAGTAAGATGTTGAAATTGTTCGTATGCGCATCTCGTGTGTCGGATTTCAACGCGCAATATCTTGTTACGATCGTCTCAAAATAACGGTCAAAATAAGTATAATATTGATATACTTTTGATTGGATTTTGAACCTTCGAAATTTTGAGATACGATTTTGGTTTGGATTTAAATTTTGTGATTTAAAAATATCAAACGATATCCGATTGACGAACGGTCAATTCCGTTGATCTTGTTTTGTCCAATTGGATATAATGATGGTCTCGGTTTGTTTCACAGTTTCCGAATTTGTGTCACGGCTTTTCGCGGCACGCATTACGATGCGACCGATTTTTGGTCAATTTTACCCGATCGACTTTTGATTTACGATCAATTGATCGATTTAGGTTGTTTGACATTGACAAACAACTTTATTGGATTAATCGGACGCTAATCGGGTCGGGTTCGGGTTTGGCGGATTCCGGATGTTACATCGTCCAGTGTCCAGTTCCTCATCTCCTGAAGAACTTCGCAGCTCGGATAGCATGTGCTCAGCGATGGGTCACAAACATCCAGCCTTTATTGCATCCACTCCCCCTTTGATCAGTGGCCTTCTCAAAATATTTGGTCCCACCCCCTTAAACCCTCGGAGGTGTGGCCGAAACCCAAGAGAAACATCGTTATGGAAGGAGAAGCGTGGCCCTTCACCTGAGATTTCCCAACCCACCAAACCCTACTCAAGTGTTGCCCTCACGCAGCACTTCACCCATTTGCTATTCAGTAAGGTATAATTACATCCTTAGATATGCATGTACACATAGAGTTGGTGTTATTTAGCTATAAATTTTATTTCCTTCTTTATAAGATTGAGTTCTAGTGTTTCACAAACATAAATATATAATACTTTAATAGCAAAAATATAGATGAAATACGAACTTCAATCCTGCAAAGCACAGGTCAACACTAGCTCAAACGGTGCTCGGAAATAGCTCCAATTGCTTCTTTTGCCTCAAAAGGAGTTATTTGCTTAATGGTATACCTTGCAATTTGATTAAGATATAAAATCAAGGATAAATTCTTATGCACTTACAGCTTTACATGCAGTTACTTAGATGAAATTCTATTTACAAAAATTAATACTTTCTATTCATCTAGGTTTGCACATTCCTTGTTCTCTATTAAATTAACAAGGTTTTTTATGGGGTTTAGCAGTGCCTTGACAGGGATAGAATTTAATTCCATGGTTTCGTGCTTTGGGGAATTCAATTATTAACCTTTTTCCAAAATAATATTGTAAAGATGATTACAACTTGGGATTATTTTTCCTGTGGACATTTTTTGTATCATTATTCTTACTTTAAACGCAACGTGTGCGTTCTGTCTTCTTAACTATCATTTTGTCAGGTACTTTTCAACGATACCATATTTCATAATATCAACTACGGTCGATTATCGGCAAATGAAGACGAGGTTAGTGAACAATAATAAATTTTATCGCTTTTTGACTGTTTCCATATTTGTGATTTTTCTCATTTTGTTCATGACGTGTAGGTATATGATGCTGCTCGACGTGCAGCTATTCATGATACCATTATGAAATTTTCCAGAAAAATATTCCACAATTGTTGGTGAAAGAGGGCTCAAGGTGATTGTTTTTCTTTACGCTTAATTTTAAGTCTTATTGCTGAACCCCTCACATTTTTGAGGCGACAAATAGTTCCAATATGTTGCCAAAATTTTCGTAGTCATAACTTCCCAATCTAATGGTGTCGGCAGGATATGTATAGTCGGGTACCTCCAAGCCACACTTGGGCGCATCACCGTGAAAGTTCAAAATGTCTGGCCCAAGTCTGACTTATCCCCCCCCCCAACCTACCGCCACCTCACCCTCCACATGCAGCCTATCAATGATGTTCTCTCTCCCTCCGTGAGGCCGCAGGAAAAATTGTGTTTTCATGTCTCATTAAACCAAACCTGATATTATGTTGGCCTCCCCGAGACCTCTCTCTTCGTATCAATCATGTCGACTTGGTTCATTCTAAGCTCTACCTCTCGGGTGGAAAGAGACCTCTCATCCTCCATTGTATTTAGCTTCTTAATCTACTAGGGTGCATCCTTGCATTTCTTCGTGTTGCTATTCCCACACTTATGCACTTTCCAGCATGCAAGGGTATCCACTCAGCTTGCCTAAGATAATCTTAGAAAGCTCCACAAAAATCTCAACTATCGTAGTGATCTCTCAATCCTCAACTACACCACTTTAAATGAAGAAAATCAAATCATGAACATACTGTAACACCCAGTGTGGAAAAGAGAAACGAATGGGATATTTATTCTATAGGGCTAGGGTCTCTTATAGAGAGAAAACCCTAGAAAGTATAGAGGAAGAATACGTAAATACCATGGTGCTTGTAATACCGAAGGGTTAAAGGTTACGGAACCCGAAGGGTTACTAGCATAATTGTAGTATAATAATTCTAACACTCCCCCTCTAGTTGGAGCATATCTGTCGATCATGTCCAACTTGGATACTAAGTACATGAGGTGTTTCCTTGTTCGGGAGATTCCTTCAAATATCGAAGGATCAAAAAGAGCATCCTGCCAGTGATTGTAAAGAGGCTTCTCCATATGCTGACTGGCTCTGCTCATAGCATATGAATATATATAGCCTAGTAACAGTGAGATAGAGTAATTTTCCCACTAAGCTTTTGTATCGTGTTGCATCCTCAAAAATTGGATCAGTAAATGCTGAATATTTCTCACTTCTGCAGGGATGCCAGATGGCTTGCATCCAAGAAGTCCTGCCTCAGTCAGAATATCGAGGCAATACTTTCTCTGTGAAAGATGGAGCCCCTTTGTAGTACGTATTACTTCGATGCCAAGAAAATAACGAAGTTGGCCGAGATCTTTCATGACAAAGACCTTCTGGAGGAAGGTCTTGGTCTCCTGAATACCATCCACATCATCTCCTGTGATAACCATATCACAACATAGACAGCAAGGATAATCGTGCCCAGTAGGCCGTCGTCTAACAAAGACCGAGTAGTCAGATGTTGTCCTCTAGAAACCAAGTGTGTTGATCTCTGTAGTGAGCATGTCAAACCATGCCCTTGGGCTCTGCTTCAGGCCATAAATGGCATTGCATAGTCAACATACATGCTTCCCCTCGACTACATACCCCGGTGGTTGCCTCCTGTAGACCTCCTCCTCAAAATCACCATAAAGAAAGGCTTTCTTCACATCAAGTTGATAAATGGGCCAAGCCTTTCTGGCAGCTACAGAGAGAATGGTATGTTTCGACCCCATTCTGGCAACAGGCAAGAAGATCTCAAAATAATGAACTCCAATGGTTTGTGTGAAACCTTGGCAACAAGTGTGGCTTTCAACCTGTCAATAGAACCATCAGGTGACTGTTTGATCGTGAAGACCCACCACAAGCCACAGGGTGAACTCTCGGGGGGCACGGTACAAGATCCCACGTGCCCCAGGAGATAAGCGCATCAATCTCCTCATCCATGGCATGTCGCCAACCATGATCTTGTATTGCACTGAAATGATCTCTTGGAATAGAAATAACATTCAGAGCATTTGCAAATCTCTTGTCATAGCTAGATAAACTATCTGTAGAATAAAATGTGACATGGGGTGATACATACATTGCCTTTTTTGCTTGCGTAGAGCTTTAGGAAGCTCCCGAGGTACATCCAAGACAGCAGTGGTGGGAGCACTCGAAGTGGTCATATCATCTGCATAAAAGGGACAGGAAAAGGTATAGACACTGGTGTAGAAGTATAGAGGTACGTATGGCGAGTATAGATGATTGGCAAAGGAGGGAGGTCCAGAGCAATGTCACTCACAGCCTGCGTGAAATAACTTGTTTGCTCAAAGGTGACATAAACAGACACATAGTATCGACGTTCATCAGGATCATAGCAGTGATTGCCTTTTTGTGTATGAGAGTACCCAAGAAAAATGCATTTGATGGCACGAGAGGATAATTTGTCGGATACATGGAAATTTTGAACAAAGGCAATACAACCAAAAATTCGCAGAGATATGGGAAAGTAGACTCAGTAGGGTAAAGTAAGGAAAATGGAGTTGTCCCTTTGAGAACAGATGAAGGAACACGGTTGATGAGATACACTGCAGTAAGGATACCATATCCTCAATATTGTTTAGGAACACTCATTTGACTAAGAAGAGATCTGGCAACATTTAGCAAGTGTTTGAGTTTCCTCTCAGCTATATCATTCTATTGTGAGGTATATGGACATGATGTTTGGTGAACAGTTCCATGGGAGGCAAAGAAAGAGGTCAAGTCCTATTGGGTTAACTCAAGAGCATTGTCAGTACGAATAATCTTAACAATGCTAGAAAAGTAAATTTTAACCTATTGAAAGCAATTTTTGACAATTTGATTAATCTCCGAATGCTCCTTTATTAGATATACCCAAGAAAATCGACTATAATCATCAAAGGAAACTATAAAATAGTGATGACCACTTAATGTGCTGATCGGACAAGGTCCCCCAAACATCACAGTGAACAAGATGAAAAGCAGCAGTACTATGAAACTCAGTACGAAAATGAAACGAAGCTCGATGGTGTTTCCCGAACTCACATGCCTCGCCCTGAAAGGGCTTCAGAGCAGAGAGTTCTGGAAACATCATGAAGATGGCCTTGGCAGAGGGATACCCAAGGCGCAGATGCCATAGGAGCAGATCTTCGGAGATGGACGCAACACCAACAAAATTGGAGTCCGAGGGTATGTCAAGATAATATAGGACGTTCTTCTCATGACCCCCACCAAAATCTGCTTCGTCCGAATGTCCTGAAAATAACAACAAGACTCATCAGATATCACGTGACAATGAAGCTCTACACAAAGCTTGTGAACTGACAACAAGCTAAGAGGAAAATCAGAAGTACAGTGTACCCTTGAAAGTCAGAGCTTGGATGAGACTTCCATAGTTCCGACAGTAGTAATATGGGATTGTGTCCCATTAGCGACTCGAACTGACTTCACAGAGGTAGATGGTATGGAAGAGGTGAGCAGACTACCTTCTCCAATGAGATGAGTAGAGGCACTGGAATCAATAATCCAAGCTGGAGTAGGAGTGCTAGTAGAGTTCGTTATTGTACCTGAAGGAGTAGCCAGAGCAGTAGTTGTACTGTTACTAGTGGTGGTAGGCCCTGGAATCTGAAGGATCTGCATTAGGCTGGAGTAATCTGCATCATTAAGATGAACAATCTTGCCACTAGAGATAGGTGATGCCTCTTCCACATCATAAGCATTCTCATAAGCATTATTGGCGTGATGAGAAGTACATCAAACTTCTGTCTGTGTCGTTCAGTCGGGTGGTTCCACCTACCACAGTGAGTGCATGGGACAATAGTCTCGCCCACGACCACAACCAAAGTCACAGCCTCGTCCAGATTCTCGTCCACAGCCACGACTTGGATCACGACCGCATCCTCCTCGCAAACCATATCTGTCTCCTCGCCCAGATGAGGTGATGTGTGCAAAGTTTTATGTTGAAGGTAAGACGGGAAGTCGGGCAGCGGATGACTCGAGCTCCTCAAGTCGACCAAAGATGACCTTCATTGTTGGCAATGTATCTGATATAAGAAATTGCTCCTTCGCTGCATGGTATCTAGAATGCAGACCATCAAGGAAGCGGTATACCTGCCAGTCAGAACGCTCTTGTATCTGTTTGGTATAACATTAGGGTTATATTGCAAGCTCCTCATACAGGCTAAAGAGATGCATGTAGTACTCGATGAGGGTGGAATCACCCTGAAATGCCGACCAGATTCACCTGTAAATGTCTGCAAGACGTGACTTCGTCTTCTTCAGGAATATGTTTGCTCGAGATCCTCCCACATTTCCTTGGATGTATTTTTGTAAAGAAGATTTGAGGCAATATGAGCCTTAACACTGTTGGTGATCCAGTTGATAACCAAATAGTTGTCAGTCTGCCAGTTATCGTACTCTTTGTCCTTTTCATTTAAAGTATCTTTAGTCAAAATGTAGAGTTTCCTCTGACCATCAATGAACACCATAAAAGATCAAGACCAGAGTACGTAATTTTCTATACCCTTGAATTTGATTGTTGTGCCTTGTGCCGTAACATTGTGGCCAAGGGCTTTGTCTTGGTAGAAGAAGGCACCATGGTGGAATTAAAATAGAAAGAAGATCATGTGATTAACTAAGGATGCATATTAGGGCTGAAAAATGCCCTAGTACTCACATTTACCCTTGAAGAAGGGCTGAAAACCCTCAATGGACAGCAGATATGGATTCTTGGCAGTGGTCCGTGATGAGTTTTGAATCTCCAAAGAGTCCTACGATACCCATGGAGGGTATCTGTGGGGCTGACGACCTTCGTAGGAGGTCCTGGAAAGCGAGGGGTAGCGCCAGCGAGAGGGTTGTGTGCCCCCGGGCGGCACCGGTAGGCGCTGGAGATGCTCCTTTGGGGTCTACCTGCTGCACTGGAGGCGATTGGAGGGCTCTGCGTGAGGCCTTAATTTAGAGAAGAGGGCCCGTACAGGCTTTTACGATACTTGAAGGTGGCGGTGGGGATTAGGTCAGAACCCCGGTCTAGTTGCTCTAATACCATGTGGAGAAGAGAAACGAATAGGATATCTATTCCATAGGGCTAGGGTCTCTTATATAGAGAGAAAACCCTAGAGAGTACAAGAAGAAAAATACATAAATATCCCTAAAGGGTTACGGAACCCAAAGGGTTAAGGATTACGGATCCCAATGGGTTACAAGCATAATTGTAATATAATAATTCTAACAACCAGAATTAACAAGCCACCGCAAACGCAGCGAGCACAATTAATTGGTATCATAATTCTGGAATTTATACGTGAATCAAGATTGAGGAAAGTTAATCAAGAGTGAAGAAAAGAAGTTTTCAAATCACTAACTTAGACCCATTGTTTTTTGTTAAGATAAATCTTGTGTTATGTTTCTTTTTATGTAATTTCAATTTATCTGAGTACTTATCTTGTAATTAACCCAAGAGCTATTCTCCTATATAAGAGAGTCCTCGGGTACGTCTAATGTATTCTTTTCCTTTCTCCCTGCATGGTATCGGAGCAACGGTCCTAGATCGGGGTCCCGGTGTCCCACCCAAAAAACCCTAACCCTAATACCCCCACCCGCCCCCCCTCCCGGCGTCACCGCCGGCCCCGGTAACCAAGCCGCCTCCCCAGTGGCAGCCGCCGGCCCCTAGCCGCTCCTGCGCAAGCGCCGCCCCAGCGGCTCAGCACCGCTCCAGCGCCGCTCCCGCGGCACTGTGCCGCCAAACCCGAGCGGCCTCTCGTCGTACCAGCGGCCCTACGCCGCCCCCATCAGAGGTTTTAGCCGCCCATGCGGCTCTGTGCCGCTCCAACGGCCTCTCGCCGTTGTCCCCAGCGGTTCCTAGCCGCACTCCAGTCCAGATCTAGTCCTCTTCGCGCGGCACCAGCTACCTCCGGAGTCGTCTTTGCCGCGTCTGGGCTAAGGTCGGTGTTTAAACAAAGACTAGGGATGGTTGTATGAGTCTACACATACAATGTATCCCTCATATGATACTGTAGACCGACTAGTTAGTTTACCTCCGTCGGTCTGTGGCTCTTCTTCAATCATGGCAGAGATCAAGGTTGAAGTCTTTACATCTTCGGGCGCCTTCAAAGGCCCGTCCCCTATAGCAAAGATGGACGGGACCAACTATGAACTATGGTCCATGCAGTTTCGAACCCTGATGCAGTGTCATAATAAGGAGCACATACTGACAGAAGTCGAGCCGGAAGACAAGACTGGAGCGAACGCGACGTGGAAGCAAGAAAATGCTTATGCTCGTATATGGTTCTCTGGGACATTGACTACAGCGATTGCTAATAACATTGTGAATCAACTCACAGCGAAGGCTATGTGGGATATATTGGCAGCTATATATGGGCAGTCAAAGAATGAAAGTAAAATACTTCAGCTACAATTTGACATCTTCTCTGCCAAACAGAATGGGAAACCACTACATGCCCATTTCTCTCATCTGCGAGGCATGTTCGAGAGATTGCATAGCTTCATGTCAATCACATCCAGTACAGAGCAACAGCAGGCGTATCGAAATGCCACGATGGCTGGCGTATTTTTGTCCTCTCTTGATCCTGAGTACGATGCAACCCTTACTCAATTGTTGACTGGAGAGACTATTCCGCCAATGGAGGAGGTGTATAAGCGATTGAGTAGGATTACTACTGCACCGGCGCCTACGGTACAGAATACCTCATCAGCTATGGCTGCTACTCGTGGCAGAGGAGGAACGTCACATTTTTGGGGTCGTGGATCTCGTGGTCGAGGGGGAGGCAGACACCGTGGTCTCAGTGCTCACTATCACCGTCCAGGCCACTCTTAGGAGACATGCTTTCACAAGCATGGATATCCAGCCTCTGCACGCATTGCTGAGCGGACTGAAGCTGCAATTGCACCCATCATAGATGCTCGCTTTGATGACATTGTCTCCAGACTTCGTGAGATGATGACTACACCTACGTCTCCATCTCCAGGTTCTACAGATGCTGCCGCTTCGGCAAGAGCGTCCTCTAGCTCATCAGGTACTCATCATGCGCTTACCAGTACTACTTGCTCGGACTTGACAGATTGGATTATAGATTCCGAAGCCTCCCATCTTATGTGTGGCGACAGAATGCAGTATTCTGGTCAGATTACCCATTGTTGGTCAGGAGGAGATTGCTCTCACACCTTCTTTGAGTCTTCAGAATGTCTTGCACGCCCCTGATTTTCAAATGAACATGTTGTCTATTTGCCAGTTTACAAAAGATTTACATTGTCGTGCCATCTTTGACCCTTCTACTTTTGTGTTTCAGGACATACTGACTGGCAGGATGATTGGAAGTGGCCGTGAGCAGAAGGGCTTGTATAAGCTTGCTATATCATCATCCGCTGGAGTTGCAACTCTTCCCTCTGGATATGTTTCCCCATTTCTTTGGCATCTTCGATTTGGCCATCTCCCTCTACAGAAGATGTGTCAAGTCCTACCACTTATATCTACTCATTCTGTATTGAATTGTGAAGCCTGTCAGCTTGGAAAACACTATCGGTCTTCGTTTCAGGGTCGTCCGAGTCGTCATAGTAGTCGGTTCACTTTGATATTTGGGGTCCGAGTCGTGTCCCAGATCTTCAGGGACATAGGTATTATATGGTTGCTGTTGATGATTATTCGAGACTATCTTGGGTGTTTTTGTTGAAACAAAAATCTGAAGCTGGTTCTATTATTCGGAAATTTATTGCTGAAGTTAATAATATCTTTTCTACCAATGTCAAAATAATTCGCGCGGGTAATGCTTTGGAGTTTTCAACATTATATTTATCTGATTTTCTAAGTTCCCAAGGCATTGTTCATTAAACTTCTTATAGCTACACTTCGCAACAGAATGGTGTAGCGGAACGCAAACATCGCCACCTCCTTGATGTCACAAGGACTTTATTGATCCATAGTCGTGCCCCTCATTCTTTTTGGGGGGACGCGGTTCTCACTGCGTGCTATTTGGTGAATCGTATGTCGTCTACTGTCCTTGGAGAAAAGGTTCCCTTCTTGATTGTGTTTCCCGAGAAGGACCTATTCTCTCTCAGACCTCGTGTATTTGGGTCTGTGGCGTTTGTGCATAATTGTACCCCTGGTCGTGATAAGCACTCTCCAAGAGCTATCAAATGTGTGTTTGTTGGGTACTCTCGTACTTAGAAAGGGTATAGATGTTATGATCCGGTGGGTAGGAGATACTATGTAAGTGCAGATGTTACTTTCTTTGAGTCTATCATGTACTTCTCTCCTACAGGTGACAGGTTATCCAATAACAATGAGGGTGATATTGTTGTTCCTCCTCCATCTCTCCCACTTTCTGAACCTGACCAACCTTTACCCACACCACCATCTCCACCGCCACCATCTGAGCCAAGATTCTTTCCCATTGTTTACACTCGCAGGGCTTCGACTCGCTCTTCTGCTCATCAGCCGTCCACATCATCCAGCACGCCTCGGGTATGTCATGATAACATTACACCTACTGATGGCACTGGAGTTTTACATCATACACGTGATGATTCTGCTATAGAGGGCAGCGGGGATGCAGATCTGGATATTCCTATTGCTCTGAGGAAGCCAAGAAGAAAATGTGCCACATACCCGATGGCCGCACATGTCTCTATGGATCATCTCTCTGATGAGTACAGGAAGTTTGTTGTTGGTCTTTCTGCGGTCACTATACCACGTACATAGAGGCTTTACAGGACAGCAGGTGGCGTCAAGCCATGGAAGAAGAAATGGCGGCCTTAACATCACGTGGAACATGGACTATTGTTTCGCCTCCATGCAGTGCCTCGATTGTTAGCTGCAAGTGGATATTTTCCATAAAGCACAATGCAGATGGAAGTGTAGATCGCTACAAGGCACGATTGGTGGCTCGTGGCTTTACCCAGACATACGGTATAGATTATCAGGACACATTTTCTTCAGTTGCGAGACAATCAACACTTCGGATTTTACTTGCAGTTGCCATTTCCCAGGATTGGTCGTTATTTCAGCTTGATGTAAAGAATGCATTCCTCTACGGAGATCTTCAGGAGGAAGTTTACATGCAGCAGCCACCAGGGTTTACTGCTTAGGGGAAGTCACAGAAGGTATGCAGGCTACATAAGGCTACTTATGGCCTGAAGCAGAGTCCCAGAGCTTGGTATCAAAAGCTCTCAGAGTTGATTGAGCTACAGGAGTTTAAGAGATCAACTGCAGACCACTCACTTTTTGTTCAGAAGACACAGAGAGGTACGGTGGCCATCCTTGTTTATGTTTATGATATTATTGTGACCGGAGGTGATACTCAAGGCATTCAGATAGCCAAGAAGTTCCTAGGTAAAGAGTTTGTGACTAAGGACCTTGGCAATCTCCGCTACTTCATGGGATTAGAGTTTGGCAGGAATCATCGTGGTCTAGTAATGACCCAGAGGAAGTTTGTCATGGACCTCCTCTCTGAGACTGGCATGATTGGTTGCAAGCCTGCTACAACGCCTATGGATCCAAGTATGAAATTGTATGATGAGGATACTGAGGAAGTTGATAGCAGGAGATACAGAGAACTAGTTGGGAAGCCTCTATATGTTACTATCACCAGGCCAGATATTATGTTTGCAGTAAGCAAGGTCATCCAATTCATGGAGCGGCCCAGAAAGACACATATGGATGCTATTAATATGATTTTGAGATATCTGAAGAATTCACCTGGTTCGGGACTCTTATTCAGTAGGGATGCATCCTTGGAGGTAACAGCTTGCGCAGACGTTGACTATGCAGGATGCCCCACAGACAGAAAGTCTACTTCAGGATTTGCAATCTTTGTTGGACACTCTCTTGTCTCATGGAAGAGCAAGAAGCAGACTGTAGTTGCTAGATCAAGTGCAGAATCTGAGTACAGAGCTATGACCCAAGGGAATGCTGAGATGATGTGGGTTAGATCGGTGTTGACTGATCTTACTATAGAAGTTCCTCTTCCTATGCAACTCTTATGTGATAATCAAGCTGCATTATTTATTGCAAACAATCCTGCATTTCATGAACGAACAAAACATATTGAGGTGGATTGTCATTACACTCGAGACTTGATACAGAAAGGAATCATATCTACTTCTCACGTGTCCACTAGAGATCAGATGGTAGATATCTTTACCAAGGCGATATCTCGAAGTCCTTTCTAGAAGTGTTGTTCCAAGCTGAGCATGATAGTTTTAAATGCTCCAGCTTGAGGGGGAGTGTTAAGATAAATCTCGTGTTATGTTTCTTTAATGTAATTTCAGTTTCCTTAAGTACTTATCTTGTAATTAATCCAAGAGCTATTCTCCTATATAAGAGAATCCTCGGGTACGTCTAATGTATTCGGTTCCTTTCTCCCAGCATTTTTAAATCACTACTTATGGCATAATGGGCCCACGATGACCCCGTCCTGCAAACGGTTCTTGTGTTTACCCGTTTATTTTCTACCCCAATTGATCCACCCTTGAATAACCTATTCTCCGTTGTCCACTCTTCCACCCACATTTGTGGATACTTATTTACTGTTTTCATGAATTCCTTGCAGCCAATTTGGACCTTTCTTGTTCACAGTTAGACTTAGCCCAAAATAATCAAGATCATGTTTCTGGCTCTCTTTATGCGAGTATTCAATCTTCCTTGGACTTAGCCCAAAATAATCAAGATCATGTTTCCGGCTCTCTTTATGCGGTTATTCAATCTTCCACAGCTTCTCATGCATGTGAATTATCGTACACCCAACATTTACTGTTATAAAATATGAAGAATGCGGAAGCGATTGATAAACAGAGCATAAACAAGAAAGATAGAACATGGAACACCATGATTTTACGTGGAACCCTACTCCGTGAGGAGCGGGATGAAACCACGGGAGAAGCCCTCAAAGGGGCGTGTTTTTCTATTGCTTTTCTCAATGAGTACGGGAGGTCTGGGGCTCCTTATATAGCCTTCCCAGAGCCTCCAAGTCCCACCATTGGGCGGTATAGGACTAAACACAGGATGGGGTAAATGGATCTTCTCCAGGATCCATTTACCCTGCTACAACTCAATAGGTGCACTACCAAATACTCCAACATTTACAATTTGGTGGATCACTTGACTTTCTTTGCATGCCCAAGTTACGTCAACTGTGCCTCCTTTTATCTTTGATAGGTCCAGAACATCAAATTTCTCGATAGGCTAATTATCTTTAATCTGTTCAATGTGGCCATTCACTATAATGATCACTTTTTTTCACCATGATCACCCGTAGCTTATGGATCTTTTATGACCTCTCTTGCTTGTGATTACCCTACCCCTAACACTTACTAGCCAGTATATAATTTGTCTTTTCTGCATGTTTAATCATGTCAAATGTACCTTTCCTATTTCTCTTCTATTGGTGCTAGACACAATTATATCCGATCTTCCCTAGTCCTAGTAATCACTCCCCCCCCCCCCCACAGTCCACCCATGCACATGATGAAAACAATCATCAGGGATATGAATGTAGCTATTATCATATCCTTATCACATTTTAAATCCAAATATGATGGATTTCTTACTAAAATATAGATTGAAGAATAATTTCCTCAAAATATAGATATTGATGCAAAACTAATCCTTACAATTTGGATATGGATATTTGATAAACATGTATAAATTAGTCGTGATGTTTACCTTCCCTAATTTGTTTAATACTCAAAAAGACTGGTATTAAAAATAAACTCTATATAATAAAGAGCATATTTGCACTGCAATAATTTCCTGTTGCAGCTTGCATTTGCAATGTATGAGCTTTGACAAGCGAACTAAAGTGGAGGGTTGCCCTTGGTGGTAGGCTTAGGATAGAGAACCTCTAAATAGAAATTGGCTTGTTTATAAAAAGTTAAGTTAAAGGAAGCATCATTTTCTCAAAAGAGAAGCATCTTAGAAATCAACATCAAGTTTCATAAAGTCGGCCTATGCAGCCGCATACGTGGAGGTAGGCAGCTCACCATATTGCATATATCATATGCAATATATATGCGCTCATAGCGCATAATTGGCCTGAATAAACCCCATATTTGGCCGAGTATTGTGCCGTATATAGAATAGAACACCCCCTCCCCCCCCCCCCCGGACCCCTTCATATACCTTATTAAACACTGATTAAACCAAAGACATCCTTCCCTCGATTCAGCCCTAACCTATAAACATCTCTAGCTCTCGCCCTCGCTCCAGATCTTTTTATGGCCGTCCCCCGAGCCTCTTTCCGTTGCATGGAGCCCTCTTTTCACCACTGCTCGAGGAATATTGCATTTCTATCCACCACCTATCGCATCATGGAGCCATCTCTTCAGTCTTTGATGCCGCTCGAGGACTCTCGCCACCACTCATGCCTACTAGCTATCGTTATTGTCTCGTCGCCTCTCTTTAGACTTCAGTTGCTGTTGCCGCCAGCAGTAAGTGTTTTTTTGTATCAGACTATGCCTTTTTGATCTACGCCTGTAGCACATTTGCTACATAAAATGATATAGGTGAGTGGATTTTCATCAATGAAAGATTTAGATGTTCAAATCTGATAAAAAGGACCTTACGCATTATTTCTTTGCACATTTGCCACATAAAATGATATAGTTGAGTGGATTTTCATTAATGAAAGATTTAGATGTTCAAATCTTATAAAAAGGACCTTACGCATTATTTCTTTGGATTTGATCAATAGTTAGACCCCTTTAGGAGTCAACATTTTTCTAGTATATTCTCGTGTTATCAAGTGCACATTTTGCTATATGACTATATTGTAAATGATTGAAAGAAGGCTTTTTGCTTTTAAGTTTGAACTTGGGCTTTGATTTGAAACATATATAAATTGATTTGTAGTTCTGTGATTCTATTTAAATTTATTCAACATAAAACTTTCCAACTGCAATAATTACTTGTAATACTAAATAAACTATGAGAAGAAGTTCCAATTTGAAAATCTGATGTGAACTGCTAACCACTTAGTTTTGATTTTGTTCGGTTTACGGTTTTTTAAGCTAAACTCTGATTGGTGGACGGAGGAATGTCATATCAGATGGATTTATCTTGTTGTATCATTTACTTCTTTTTTGATAAAATATTAGTAAATATCTGGACTCCGGAGGTAACATTCAGCCAACAGAGTATCATTTAGTTGTTTTTTTAATCGAGTATCATTTAGTTGTTTGGTTATTTAGATCATTTGCTTATTTTGTTATAAATGGTAACTTGAGTTAACATTCTTTGATTTGAATTTATTATGTTTTAAATTATTTTATGCAAACCGCATAATCCGCATATACTTCCGCCTATTTGCTTACTCGCTCCAGACTGCCTAACCGAATGAATACCGCATACCGACTTTCTGAACATTGATCAGCATACATGTGTATGAAAGAAAAAGGAGTATTGGTATACACATCCATATAATATCCAACACTCACGTGCATATTCGTCAAACTATAAAATGTCGCATTCGCATTCATATTAGTATTCTTCATATGTAAAATTTTAATATCCATATTCTTCAAGTCTACATAAATATCGATCCTTTCAAAACGGACTTGAATTAAAATTAGTACGGGTATATTCACATTCATTTTTATCTTGGACGCACACAGAATCAGTACGAATTCCTTATCAAGTTCTGTTGCGATGTAAACATACTAAATGTTGACGCATAGTCTATTTTGTATCCCTTTGTTATTTTATTTTCTTGTTAGTCTTCTTGTGTAATTTACTCATAGGCTACTCTCCTATATAAGAGAGCCTAGGGCTGTGGAATAGAATATCTTATTCGCGTTTCCCAACATGGTATCAGAGCGACGGTCCTAGACCGGAGTTCTCGAAACCCTAGCCCTAACCCATCCCACACAGCCGGCCTCTCTCTCTCGATCTCTCTCGATCGGCGCGCCTCCTCCTCGACGTGCGCGCCTCCATCGCCGCGCATCTGGAGCCCTCCTCGCATAGCGCCTGGAGCCCTTGCTCCCGATCTCCCATCGCGCAGCGCACCTGCTGATCTCCCATCGCGCAGCGCACCTGCGCTCCCATCGCGCGTGGCGCCTCCATCGCGCATAGCGCCCCTATCGCGCGAGGCGCACCTGATCTCTCCTGCGAGATCTCGGGCGATCTCTCCTGTTTGTTCCTGATCGCGCGTGATTGTTCATGATCGCGCGTGAACCATCATCTTCTGGAACCTGTTGATCGCCCCTGACGAAGCCCCTGGCGCAAGGCTCCTGCTGTTCTCTTCCATATCGCATCTGCACTGTGCTGTGCGCATAGGAAGCCTATCTCTTGTGCTGTACACATAGTGGGCGCTAGGGCACCATCTCAGGTGTGCGCGAGGGTTTCTACAATCGAAACCTTTGCGCGTGCGGATCGTAGCGCGCATAGATCCATGGGGATAGTTGCTTGAAGTCTACACATGCAACTAATCCTGTCTATGTCATTGTAGACAAATATTATCTACTGCAGTTCGCTCCAGTCTTCCGTATCCAGTATGTCAGAAAGCAAGGCAGAAATCCCGTCCATGGGCGCATTTCGTGGTCCAGCGCCCATTGTCAAGATGGACGGTACGAACTATGAACTGTGGGCAATGCAGTTCATGAGTATGATGAAGTCCACGGGCAAGAAGCATATTCTCACAGAGCCCGAGCCTGCAGAGAAGACTGGAGTCCATGCCTCATGGGAGGCTGACGATGCATATGCAAAGGTGTGGCTATCTGGCACATTGGCTATTGAGATTGCCAATGACATTCTACATCAACCCACAGCCAAAGACATGTGGGATATCCTAGCAGCGACATATTCCCAGGCGAAGAATGAGACCAAGATTCTGCAATTACAACATGATATATTCACAATTAAGCAGAATGGCCGCCCATTACATTCTCTCTACACAACTTTGAGAGGGATGTTTGAGAAGCTCCATAGCTTCATGCCTCTTACCGCCACACCAGAGCAGCAGAAGACATTCAGGAATGCGACGATGGTAGGTGTGTTTCTCGCTGCACTCGATCCAGAGTATGAGGCAGCACGTTCACAGATTTTGGCGGACTCGACTATTCCTCCCATGGAGGAAGCCTTTCACAGATTGAGCAGGATTACTGTACCTTCAGCAGCCACTAGTCAGAATCCGTCAGCCATGGCAGCCAACAGAGGCCGTGGTTCTCAATACCAGGGCCGTGGACGCATTCCCCGTGGAAGGGGTGGTCGCACTAGGCCAACATGCTCATATTGTCACAGAGTCGGCCATACTGAAGATACCTGCTACTCCAAGCATGGATTTCCTGCATCTGCACGAGCTGCTGAGCAGATAGAGCCCCCGTCTGCATCCACACTGGATCAACGATTTGATGATCTGGTTGCCCGTCTTAGGGGCATTATACCACCATCTGGCCCAGCACAGACGACAGAGAGTCATACTGATGTTGCTGCTGGTGCTTCTGCGTCTGCCTCTACGAGTACGTCAGGTAGTACTCTTGCACTTCATAGTAGTAGATCGGATACATTGCCATGGATTATGGACTCAGGTGCTACGCATCATCTATGTGGCGACCAGAGTCTACTTTCAGGATATACTCAGATCCCTCCAGGACGGACAGTAGTGATTGCCAATGGCACACATTCCCCCATCACGGGTCAGGGGGAGATTAGATTAACATCCTCTATGCAGCTCAAGAATGTTTTACATGCACCGCATTTTTCTATGAATCTTTTGTCAATCAGTCAGATTACGAAGGATCTCCAATGTCGAGCTATTTTTGATCCATCTTCTTTGATTTTTCAGGACATCCGTACGGGCAACGTGATTGGTCATGGCTATGAGCAAGGAGGCCTCTATCGTCTGAACCAGACCCCATTTGCCGGAATTACATCTTCTCCCGCTGGACAAGTATCTTCCCTCCTGTGGCATCTGCGTTTTGGTCATCTACCGCTTCAGAAGTTGCGTCTTGTCTTACCTTATAGTTTTTCTCACACACCTATCCAGTGTGAGGCGTGTCAGTTGGGAAAACATCACAGGTCATCGTTTCCCAGTAGTCAAGGTCGGAGTAGTAACTCCAAATTTGAGTTGTTTCATGTTGATGTCTGGGGTCCAAGTCGTGTTCCCGATCATCAGGGGCACAGGTTTTATATTGTTTTTGTGGATGATTTCTCAAGAGCATCATGGGTATTTCTAATGAAAAATAAATCTGAAGCTGGAAATATTATTATTCAATTTCTAAATGAGATTCAGAATGTTTTTTCCACAACTGTCAAAATTATGAGAAGTGACAATGCCTTAGAGTTATGCACCAAGAATCTTGCCAACTACTACTCCTCTAAAGGAATTGTTCACCAAACATCCTGTGCCCATACGTCTCAACAAAATGGGGTGGCAGAAAGAAAACACCGTCACATTCTTGATGTCACAAGGTCACTTCTCATTCAGAGTCATGTTCCGTATTCATACTGGGGTGATGCAGTCCTTACTGCATGTTATCTTATAAATCGTATGCCCTCGTCTGTCTTGAATGAACAGGTTCCTTTCTCACTGATTTATCCTGACAAGGATCTGTTCACTCTTACCCCTCGTGTGTTTGGGTCAGTTGCCTTTGTCCATCAGTTGTCGCCCGGTTCTGACAAGCTCTCTCCTAGGGCTGTCAAGTGTGTCTTTGTGGGGTACTCCAGAACTCAAAAGGGGTACAAGTGTTTTGATCCCGTGCGTCGGCGGTATATGATCAGTGCAGATGTTACATTCTTTGAATCCATCATGTATTTTTCAGATTCTGGGAGGATGCAACAGCCACCTATATCCCCTGACATTGTATTCATGACACCACCAACATCACAACCGCCATCTGAACCACCACCACCACCGCCACCACCATCACCGCCACCACCATCAATAGTACCTCCGTTACCATTCCATTACACCCGGAGGCCGAATCAAGCTCATGGTCATGACCAGTCAACTAGCTCGCCTATGGTATGTAATGAGAATATTAATGTTGATGGATCTGACGACATTTCTCAGCAGGATGCATTACAGGAGCATGACCTAAATGTTCCAATCGCTCTACGCAAGTCGAAGAGAAGCTGTGTCCAGTATCCAGTATCAGCAGTGGTGTCGTTTGAGAGGCTATCTGGACCATTCAAGACGTTTGCATTGACACTTTCAGCTACAGCCATTCCACGGAACCATCATGATGCTATGCAGGATGCTAGATGGCGACTAGCAATGGAAGAGGAGATGGAGGCACTTCAGTCTAGAGGAACCTGGAGTTTGGTTCCTATACCTCCAGATGTTAGCCCGGTGAGTTGCAAATGGGTGTTTACAGTTAAGCACAATGCAGATGGTTCCATTGACAGGTACAAGGCACGCCTTGTTGCTCGGGGCTTCACGCAGACATATGGGGTAGATTACCTAGACACCTTCTCCCCTGTGGCGCGTCATTCCACTTTACAGATTCTGTTATCTGTTGCGGTTGCTAAAGACTGGCCACTCTATCAACTGGACGTAAAGAATGCTTTTTTGTATGGAGACTTGCAGGAGGAAGTCTACATGCAACAGCCACCCGGTTTTGCTGTTGAGGGGGAGTGTTCCAAGGTTTGCAGATTGCATAAGGCCATCTATGGTCTTAAGCAGAGCCCCAGAGCATGGTTTCAGAAGCTTTCAGACCTCTTTGAGAAACAAGGATATAAACGCTCCAATGCTGATCATTCCTTGTTTGTGCAGAAGACGGCGAGAGGTATCATTGTAATCATGGTTTATGTTGATGATATCTTGATTACAGGTGATGATGACCAAGGCATTAAGCAAGCAAAGGAAAGGCTGGGAACCGAGTTTGTCACCAAGGACTTGGGAGTCCTTAGATACTTCCTGGGGCTGGAATTTGCGAGAAATCCATACGGATTAGTCATGACACAGAGGAAGTATGTCACAGATCTACTGAGTGAGACAGGTATGCTAGGGTGTCGACCTGCTACGACACCAATGGACCCTAGCATGAAGCTGCATGATGATGACACAGAAGAGGTGGATCAGAGAAGGTACAGAGAACTGGTAGGCAAATTACTGTATGTCACTATCACTAGACCTGATATACAGTTTGCAGTGAGTCGGGTGAGCCAGTTCATGGAGCAACCACGCCAGGTCCATATGGATGCCATACACATGATTCTGAGATATCTAAAATCATCTCCAGGTGCAGGCTTGCTATTTAAGAAAGGAAAGGAGATTTCTGTTACAGGATGTGCGGATGCAGACATGCAGGATGCCCCAAGGACAGGAAGTCAACATCAGGGTTTGCAGTCTATGTTGGAGATGCTCTAGTTTCGTGGAAGAGCAAGAAGCAGACAGTAGTGGCTAGATCCAGTGCTGAATCAGAATATAGGGCTATGGCCCAGGCGTGCACAGAAATGATGTGGGTAAAATCCTTACTTGCAGACTTATGTATTGATATACCTCTTCCTATGATGTTGGAATGTGACAATCAGGCCGCCTTGTTCATTGCAAATAACCCAGCTTTTCATGAGAGGACCAAGCATATTGAGGTCGACTGTCACTACATACGTGACATGATTCAGAAGGGGTTCATTGCTACATCTCACGTCACATCAGAGAATCAGACTGCTGATATTTTTACCAAAGCATTATTTAAAGGTCCATTCCAGAAGTGTGCGTCCAAGCTGAGCATGATTGACATCTATGCTCCATCTTGAGGGGGAGTGTTGACGCATAGTCTATTTTGTATCCCTTTGTTATTTTATTTTCTTGTTAGTCTTCTTGTGTAATTTACCCATAGGCTACTCTCCTATATAAGAGAGCCCTGTGGAATAGAATATCTTATTCGCGTTTCCCAACACTAAAACAATAAAGCATCGAATTAAAAAAAATATGCTTTGAATAAGAAGAAAACAGTAAACTAAGTTAATATCGTGTCTTATTTGATATCAAATAGGAATTATACATGGACATAGGACAAGTTCTCTGATACAAGCGATGAATCTCTTTCTGGTTTTTATCAGATTGGGTCCTTTCCTTTCCAAGACATTGCAGCTTTTATAAGGAACAAAACCCATTGAAAATTTGAAATTCAAACTTATGATTAGGCATGTATGATTTCCCAGTCGACCAAACGTCCTTTCATGTGCTTGGGACTGCAGGGCATTGGTCTCGTGCCACCTTGCCTACTGCTCCATGGGCTGGCTGGCTGCCTTTACTAGATGGAGAGTCCGATGGAAAAATCATCCATGATTGTCTTCCTTTGTAGGGCATTCCATTTACCTTGTCTTAGGCTCATCACTTAGTTATTATCATACCAGCTCCGCTCTTTCCATCCACTGCTGACCACCTTAGCCAGCCATGGAAATGATCCCAGCAAGGTGTTCGGCTTTCATCCAAGCCATCTGGCAAGGATACTAGACTAGAATGTAGGATTGTTTTTCATATTCCTTTTTCAGGATTGACTTTCAAGGACTTTCTACCAGCCGTAAGACGGGGGTAAAGTGGTTGATTCGGTTGTCCATTTAGCCTTGTGGATTGAGAGGCGAGGTCGGAATAGCCAACTAAGGCACAAAGATAATATTTTTTAAAAGAAGGGGGACGGCAAACGGGAAAAGTTGAGTAGATGAGTTTTGATTATCTTTGTTTACTGGCCAAAGAGAAGATATATGGCACATCTGAAGGATTCAAGTGATCTAACATTTTTCGATACATTGTGTGAGTTCATCCTATGAATACTAGGAGGATAGCCATAAAAAAATCATCATCTTGGTTAGATCTATAGGTAGTTACATTTCCTTTACATATATTGGCTTTGATTGAGAAAGCGTTGATGAGGTTAGTTCCTTTAGGGTAAAGAAAAAGGCATTGTAACACATCGTGTTGTTACTTCTTTTTTTTGAAAGACTTTTTGCTGATTTTTTTGTATCCAACTATGTATACATCTTGGCGGTGCCAATATGCTTCTTCTTGAGTATACCTCCAATCGTAACTCCAACTTGGGGGACAAGTGCAAAGTATTTTTGTTTCCCTCATTGATGCTTTCATGCACATTCTATCCTATTTAGATTTTTGAGTTGATCTTGATTTCTCAAGGGCTGGCACAATGTTCTCTCTGATGCCGACAAAATTTGAAAGAGAATTGGAGAAATTATCCATTGTAGAGCTGTATGTTTAGTAGCTATATCTATGAAAGAACTTGTACAGAGTACTGATGGTTACATTTGGAATTGGACCCCACGTTGAAAGTGCATATGCCTTCTTGCAGTTGAGTGGTGGAGAGAAGCAGCGTGTATCACTTGCCCGTGCTTTCCTGAAGTCACCATCCATTTTGTAAGTTGTCTTCATTGATTTACCTTTACCATTTTATAAGCAACTCCTTGTCCAGATTTAGTAGTTGTCTGAAAACAGGCAATGGATTTTTTTAATCTTCATGAACAACTGTCTAGCGTCTATGTTAAATATTGTTTCTTAAACAGTCTGGGCTTCACCATATCCATAAACATGACTGTTAATTTCCATTAAGGATCGGCCTGTACTAATCTGCATGCAAATAAGACCTATTTCTTTATCGATATACAGATTGACATAAGATGAATCAGCAAGTGAGATATAAGGTCGATATTTTTTACTGCTTTATCTTTAATATTGTTGATCTCAGTCTACAAACTGGAGTGCAATTCAATCATGCAACTCTATGAGAAGCTGATGTTAACCTATGTTCTTGTCAATTGTGAACACGTGCTTCCTATGTCAATAGTAGGATGTTGGTAATTTCTTCGTTGTGCATGTCCTCTTAGATGCACACACATTTTCTTGATTTTTTTATGGAATATATTAAGGAAGTCCTTTATTTATTTTGTTAGATTGTGTGATGAAGCAACCAGTGCTCTCGACAGTACCACTGAAGCTGAAATATTGAATGCATTGAAATCCTTGGCTAACAACAGGACATCTATCTTTATTGCTCACCGCCTTACCACTGCAATGCAGTGTGACGAGGTAATAATTCCTTACAGTAAAGCTTAGGTGGCAATATATAAAACATTTGGTTAGTCTTTGTCGGGTCATCTATTTGTCAAATGTAGTGTTGTGCCAAAAAGTCGGTGCTTAGAATAAAGTTTATTTTTGCCTTTTATCCATATTGTGCACGGGGACAATTGCAGATGTATACAATCAGAGCATCAAAAAAATGCAACAGTTCAGTATAAAGAATACTGCATACCAAGTAGGTCAAAAGTTTGATTGCAAATGTTTGTCCAGAGTGTGAAACAGTGTCTGAAAATTAAACACTCTGTTAAGCACCTCTGTAGTTCTATCACACATTTGGGTCTCAGATAAAAGATGAGCTAAATAGGATCCATGCGCAAAAAAAAATCTCCTACAAGATGCCCCCGTTGGAAAGACTAAGTGAGTGCTTACCGCATATTGGAACTGAAGTTTAATATCTATTAGAATTTTTGCACATCTCGATTCTTGTTTTGCATTTTCTCTGCTCTTGATTTTAGCTATTATGTTGAGTACCCACTTTCTAGGTGCCCTCAAATTATTCTACTCATGCATCTAAACTTGGACTCAATTGGCATATTAATGGACTTTTATTGAAACCTTGAGTTATTCCTCAAGGTCCTTTTATTCAAGGTCGCCAAGCTGGGGCAATGATATTTAGATTGATGTAAGGTTTGAACACAGCTAAAGCGGGTCATTTAATAGTCAGTGCAGTTTTTATTTCTACTACCATTGTGGAAATAGAGTACTTAATTGCTTATTTGTGACGACCGTCCTCCTAGGATTCGGGTACGTGGCAAATCAATTCCACACACATACAATTCCACATTCCAAATACACAATATAATATAAGCTGGAGAAATTTGCATAAAAACTAGAATTTAAAATTTTCCTTCCATTCATTTCCATACATAACATGTCCATCAATCATTTCAGTGCAATCCATGTCCACAAAATCAGCACCTATATGCATTCAAAAAAAGTGCCTATACACACATGGTACACCACATGTCTCTCAAAACCACTTGTAAAAAACAGTAAAACTACAAGTAATTGTACCACAATAGATAATCGTATAGCTGCACAAAAAGAAATAGCTCCAAGCTAACAATGATCGCTCATTGTTGTGGCTTCTTCTGAGAACCTGTGGATCCACGCATAGGTATGCTATGAGCAAAGTTGCTCAGTACGATATAAAAAATACAATGAGCAAGATACAATTAAAAAGTGTGAAAAAGAAACAATCTGGGTAAACCGTCCTCACGAGGAGATAAATTCTAATCATCATTATTTGATATGGATCACCTAAGCTTTGTGGATAGTCTATGGTCTTGGTCTGAGTGAGACCTCACACTATCACTCTAAGGCTAGAAGAAGGCTTTAGGGTTGGGATGCCTCCATAGGCATGCGGTAGGGTACAATGCATCCTAACTAAGTTCCTAAAACGTTCACTTGATTTCACTTATAAGATTGTAACTCTGATTCCCAAAGCAAATTCCAATCCACGAATCATTGTGAACCATCCAAGTCCACTACCCACGTGTAAAAGTCTATGGTAGCGTAAGGCACGAGTCAGGGCATTGATTTCCAAGATCATTCTTATCGTAATCCGATTCACCACGACTAACCTGATCCTCCTTATGCACAGGAGACTCATATCTCATTCCCAACTTCATTTACCCATATTCTATAGAATTCCCCTCTCAGCGCTCCCACTCAGAATACTAACCAATGTGGACTACACCAATCAGTGCACGAGTGTTAATTCTAACAAGCAAAATACTAGACTACCAACTGTAGATATATATATATTATTCTCTTATGTATCTCTTTGGTTATTTTCCTTTCCTGTTGGACTCTTTATGTAATTTACCCATAGGCTACTCTCCTATATAAGAGAGCCTAGGGCTATTGGAATAAACAAGCTTTTCTATTTTCCCAACATGGTATCAGAGCGACGTTCGTAGACCGGAATTCTTGAACCAAAACCCTAACCGTAATCCCCACCTTCGAGCCTCTCTCGCGCCTCCGACCTAGCGTCTTCGATCTAGGTTGTTCTCGTCTCGCATGTTGTATGCGTGAGCGTGCGCTGATCACTCACATTCTTCTTCGCCTCGCGTGCTAAGGGAGATCTCACGCGGTCTTCTTCTAGACGAAGCGCGCGATCTTCTCCTTCGTCTAGCACAGATCGTGTGCTCGCGCTACTGAGTGGTCTCGTGTGATCGTTGTACGTGTTGCACACTAGTGTTGCACGCAAGTGCGTGCTCCGCCTGCGCGGGTGCTGCGCGATCTGCATCCAAGTGCGCATCCAGTACGTGTCCCAGAGCACATCCAGCGCGCATCCAGTGCGCGTCCAGTGTGCATCCAGTGCGCGTCCCAGTGCGCATCTCCTGTCCAGCGTGAAATCTTATGTTTTTTTGTTTGCGCACCACTGTGCGCATTAAGTCTTCAACCCTAGTACTAGTTTTTTTGTTTGCGCGTGCGTGTGCTCGGAACTTGGTTAGCGCGTGCATCCAATTAATGGGATTGGTTGCTTGAGTCTACACATTCAACCAATCCTGTTCATGTCCGTGTAGACGATCATATCTTCAGTCTACTACTCCAGTCTAACGTTGTCACCATGTCAGAAAGTAAGGCATATATCCCATCTATAGGCGTCTTCCGAGGTCCGGCGCCGATTGTGAAGATGGATGGTTCGAACTATGAACTGTGGGCTATGCAGTTCATGAGTATGATGAAGTCAACCGGTAAGAAACACGTTCTTACTGAAGAAGAGCCTGCTGAGAAGACTGGGGTCAATGTCTCATGGGAGGCAGATGATGCATATGCCAAAGTATGGCTATCTGGAACTCTGGCAATCGAGATTGCCAATGATATTCTCCATCAACCCACAGCCAAAGCAATGTGGGATATTTTGGCTGCTACATATTCTCAAGCGAAGAATGAGACGAAGATTCTGCAACTCCAGCATGACATATTTACTATCAAGCAGAATGGACGTCCTCTACACTCACTGTACACATCTCTACGAGGAATGTTTGAGAAGCTTTATAGCTTCATGCCCCTGACAGCCACACAGAGCAACAGAAGACCTACCGGAATGCAATAAATGGTAGGAGTTTTCCTCGCTGCCCTTGATCCTGAGTATGAGGCAGCACGTTCCCAGATCTTGGCAGATTCCACTATTCCTCCTATGGAGGAAGCTTTTCACAGATTGAGCCGCATCACTGTCCCTTCTACGACTACTAATCAGACTGCCTCAGCCATAACAGCCAATCGAGGTCGTGGAGGCCACCATCATCAGGCTCGCGGTTGTGGCCCTCGTGGCAGAGGAGGCCGTGTTTGGCCAACATGTACCTTTTGCCATCGCACTGGACATACTGAAGACACATGCTACTCTAAGCATGGATTTCCTGCATCTGCACGAGTCGCTGAGCAGGTCGAGCCCCCATCTCTACGAGGAATGTTTGAGAAGCTTTATAGCTTCATGCCCCTGACAGCCACACCAGAGCAACAGAAGACCTACCGGAATGCAATAAATGGTAGGAGTTTTCCTCGCTGCCCTTGATCCTGAGTATGAGGCAGCACGTTCCCAGATCTTGGCAGATTCCACTATTCCTCCTATGAAGGAAGCTTTTCACAGATTGAGCCGCATCACTGTCCCTTCTACGACTACTAATCAGATTGCCTCAGCCATAACAGCCAATCGAGGTCGTGGAGGCCACCATCATCAGGCTCGCGGTTGTGGCCCTCGTGGCAGAGGAGGCCGTGTTTGGCCAACATGTACCTTTTGCCATCGCACTGGACATACTGAAGACACATGCTACTCTAAGCATGGATTTCCTGCATCTGCACGAGTCGCTGAGCAGGTTGAGCCCCCATCTGCTGCTTCTTTAGATCAGCGCTTTGATGATCTTGTAGCCCGTCTAAGGGGCATCATTCCTCCATCTGGACCAGCATCTACTCCTGAGAACCACTCTGATGTTCTCGCATCTGCTTCTGCATCTACCAGTGCATCAAGTAGCACATATGCATTTACTAGTAGTGGATCAGATTCTTTAGCATGGATTATGGACTTTGGCGCCACACATCATCTATGTGGTGATCAAAGTCTACTTACAGGGTACAGACAGATCTCTCCAGGTCGAACAGTAGTTATTGCTAATGGTACACATTCCCCGATTACTGGACAGGGGGATATTAGACTGACGTCATCTATGCATCTCAAGAATGTGTTACATGCACCTGATTTTTCGATGAATTTGTTGTCTATCAGTCAAATTATAAAGGATTTACAGTGTCGGGCGATTTTTGATCCATCTTCTCTTATTTTTCAGGATATCCTTATGTTGGAACCACATCCCTAACTCCCGGATCCATCTCTCCCTATTATGGCATCTGCGCTTTGGACATTTACCGCTTCAGAAACCGCGTCGTGTGTTACCTCAAGTTTCACCTCACACGTCTATTCAATGTGAGGCTTGTCAGTTGGGAAAGCATCACTGGTCTACCTTTCCCGGTCGTCAGTGTCTGAGTAGTACCTCCAAGTTTGAGTTGTTTCACGTCGATATCTGGGGTCCGAGTCGTGTTCCTAATCATCAGAGACACAAGTTTTTATATAGTTATTGTGGATGATTTCTCTCGTATGTCATGGGTATTTTTGTTAAAGAATAAATCTGAAGCAGGGAATATTATCATCAATTTCCTTAATGAGGTTAGTAATGTTTTTTCTACATCTGTTAAAATTGTGAGAAGTGATAATGCCTTGGAATTGTGTACTCATGTCCTATCTAGTTACTTCTCATCCCAAGGGATCGTCCACCAGACATCTTGTGCCTATACCTCCCAACAGAATGGGGTCGCTGAAAGGAAACATCGCCATTTACTGGATGTAACCAGGTCGCTCCTTATACAAAGTCATGCACCTCAATCTTTCTGGGGTGATGTTGTTCTTACTGCATGTTACCTAATCAACTGCATGCCGCCATATGTTCTATGTGAGAAGATTCCTTTCTCCCTTATCTTTCCTGGAAAAGAATTGTTCTCCCTTACTCCTCGTGTGTTCGGTTAGATTGCTTTTGTCCACCAGTTGTCTCCCGGGAATGACAAGCTCTCTCCTAGGGTTGTCAAGTGTGTCTTTGTTGGGTACTCCAGAACTCATAAGGGGTACAAGTGTTATGATTCATTGCGCAGGCGGTACCTTGTCAGTGCTGATGTTACATTTTTTGAATCTGTTATGTACTTCTCAGCCTCTGGTGATCAATTGATACCCTCTGCTACTACTGATGCCATTTACATGTCACCACCACCACCACCATCATCAACACCACCACCACCATCACCACCATCTTCTACACCTCCTGTCACTATACATGTTTCACCATTACCATTTCATTATACCGTAGGCCTGCTACAGCTCATGGTCATCGCTCATCACCTAGCTTGCCTAAGGTATGTTCTGAAGATATTACTATTGATGGATCTGATGATTTGTCTGAGCAGGATGTGTTACAGAGGCCAAACGAGGACACGGATGATTTAGATGTTCCTATTGCTCTACGAAAGTCGAAGCGGAGTTGTGCATTATATCCTTTAGCAGCTTATGTGTCATTTGATCGCTTAACTGGAGATTTCAGGAATTTCGTCGTCGCATTGTCAACAATGGTTATTCCACGGAATTACCAAGACGCACTGAAGGATAATAGATGGCGTCTAGCCATGGAGGAAGAAATGGCAGCTCTTCAGTCTAGAGGAACTTGGAGTCTGATTCCTGCACCTATTGATGTGTCTCCCAGTAAGCTGCAAGTGGGTATTTACAGTCAAGCAGAATGTAGATGGCAGTATTGACAGATACAAGGCTCGCATTGTGGCTCGTGGCTTTACACAGACATATGGGATGGATTATCTTGATACATTCTCGCAGGTGGCTCGTCATTCCACTCTACGGATCCTGCTTTCTGTTGCGGTTACTCGTGATTGGCCGCTATACCAGTTGGATGTGAAGAATGCGTTTTTATATGGTGACTTACAGGAGGAAGTCTGCATGCAACAGCCACCTGGTTTTGTTGTTGAGGGGGAGTATCCTAAGGTGTGTAGACTTCATAAGGCTATCTATGGCCTTAAGCAGAGCCCCAGAGCATGGTTCCAGAAGCTCTCAGATCTCTTTGAGAAACAAGGATACAAACGTTCTAATGCTGATCATTCCTTGTTTGTACAAAAGACTTCCAGAGGTATTATTGCAATTATGTCTATGTAGACGACAATCTGATTACAGGGGATGATGAACAGGGAATAAAGGAGGCGAAAGAGATGTTGGGTCGTGAATTTGTTACCAATGGCGTCTCTCTAAGTATGCAAGTGATGGATATTTTGGGAGTCAAGTAGCCACGCAAGAAACAGAGCATGATCCTCCTCCCTCTTTGTACCCTAGTTTATAGGAGGGCTAAACATTTCTTTAGGACGAATGCTGAGATTGAACTTAGGAATAGTTTCAGTCACCTGCTAGTGAGGTAAGATTCTCAGAATCCATCCGATATTGGGTGAGGTAACAGCATGTGTCAGGCCATACTTTCTCATGATCATGCTCTAACAGTTGCTATCCTCATTATGTCTTGTATATGTCACATACTTAGGAATATAGGGAGATGCCATATTATTGATGTGATACTCTACGTTTCTACTTGAGATGGTCTGCATGGCAGGTATGTTAAAACCATCATAATGTCGATCCATTCAGTCTACCGTTTTTTTCTTAGGAAGAAGGTAGCCCATCTCAGTTCATAGCTCAATCGGCCTCTTGCCACCGAAGGGAAATGCCTACCTAGTTTTGTGGTAATGACCAAGGTCACTCAGCCGCAGGAATGCTCGCTAGTTGACCCGTTTGCCCGGTTAAAATAGGGGAAACAGGAACTGACTTTTGTCGAGATATTTTATGTTTCCTTATCGCTTTACATATTTTCAGTTCTTCTGTCTATTCTATGTAATTTGCCCATAGGTTTCTCTCTATATAAGAGAGCCTAGGGCTCAAGGAATAAATCACTTTTCATTTTTCTCCCAACATGGTATCAGAGCAACGGTCCTACACCGGAGCTCTGAAACCCTAACCCTAGCCTCCCCCCACCTTCTCTCCTCCCCAGCGTAAGGTGACGCCGCCCCGACCCAGCGCGACCCCCATCCTAGCGGCCTCCGCTCTGCCAGGCTAGCCGCACCTCCAGCACAGCCCAGCGCGGCCCCCGTCGCCCCCAGCCCAGCGCAACTTCCAACCTAGCGCGACCATAGAGCGACCCCAAGCCCAGTGTGGTTCTGCCTAGGTGTTGCTAGGGTGGCCCTAGGTCCCGCCAGCCACGTCGTCAGCCTAGCGTGGCACAACACGGTCTCGCCTACGCCCTGCCTAGGCCCCTACCCACATCGCATCTCTCTCATGCGTGGACCTTCACGGTCTCAACTCAGTCCCTGCCAGCCCCACATCCCTCTCGCAAGGATCCCGTCATCATTTGAGCATCTAGAAGTTGGGGTCTTTTCGCATATCATGAGATTGATTGCATGAGTCTACACATGCAATCATATCTCCTTACGCCAGTGCAGACAAGAACGTGTTTTTTCTTCATATCTAGTCTTTACATGCCATCATGATAGAAAGTAAGGTCAAAGCTCCCTCCGTAGGCGACTTTAGAGATCATGCGCCTATAGTAAAGATGGATGGGTCTAACTATGAACTGTGGGCTATGCAGTTCATGAGCATGATGAAGTCTACAAGTAAGAAACTCATTCTTACCGAAGAAGAACTGACCGAGAAGACCGGAGTTCATGCCTCATGGGAGGCGGATGATGCGTAGGCCAAGGTTTGTCTCTCAGGTACTTTGGCATTAGAGATTGCCAATGATATACTTCATTAACCCGCAGCCAAGGCAATATGTGACATTCTTGCCGACACTTATTCACAAGCGAAGAACAAGACGAAGATTCTACAGCTTCAGCATAATATCGTTACCATCAAGCAAAATTGGTGTCCTCTTTATTTACTAGATACATCCATACGAGGGATGTTTAAGAAGTTGTATAGCTTCATGCCTTTGACATCTACCTCGAGCAGCAGAAGACCTATCGGAATGCCACCAAGCTGGTGTGCTCCTGGCATCATTTGATCCGGAATACGAGGCAGCCTCTACTATTCCTCCAATGGAAGAAGCCTTTCGAAGGCTCAGTCGGATTACTGTTCCATCTTCCATCAGCAGTCAGACTTCCTCGGCGATGGATGTTTCTTGAGGTAGAGGAGGCTCTTCTCAGTTTCATGGACGAGGACCATGCGGCAGAGGAGGTCGTGTTTGTCAACCCTGCACATTATGCCATCGCTCTGGACATACCGAATCTACATGCTACTCAAAGCATGGATTTCCAACCTCTGCTCGCGTGGCTGAGCAGATTGAGCCTCCAGTTGCCTCGTCTATGGATCAGCGGTTTGATGATCTTGTTGCACGATTGAGAGGCATTATACCTCCAACTGGTTTTGCCATGTCCTCCTCAACCCCTGCAAGTCACTCTAATGTGGTTGCATCTGCTTCCTGCAATACTTTAGGTAGTGTTTATGCGCTCACTAGCATTTATGGATCCAATGTAGTTGAATGGGTCATAGATTCTGGTGCCACGCATCACTTGTGTGGAGACAGGAATCAACTTACAGCATATAGACTTGTTCCTCCTGGACGCATTGTAGTTATTGTAGATGGGACTCATTCCCCAATTACAGGACAAGGAGAGATTAGTTTGGCACCATCTATGCACTTACAAAATGTGTTGCATGCACCTGAATTTTCTATGAACTTATTATCTATCAGTCGAATTACAGAAGATTTAAATTGTCGAGCTATTTTTTACCCATCTTCACTTGTATTTCAGGACATCCTTACGAGCAAGGTGATTGGTTGTGGCCGTGAGCAGGGTGCTCTTTATCGCTTAACCCGGACTCCATATGCTGGCATTTCTTCTTTTTCTATTGATCATGTTTCTACCTTCACGTGGCATCTACGTTTTAGTCATCTCCTACTACAGAAACTATGTCGTGCCCTACCACAGATATCTCCTCACTCGTCCTTTCAGTGTGAGTCTTGTCAGTTGGAAAAACATCATAGGTCATCCTTTCCTAGTCGTCAAGGTCGGAGTAGTAACTTCATTTTTGAGATGTTTTATATATATATATATATATATATATTTGGGGTCCCAGTTGTGTTCCAGATCATAGGAGACACAGGTTCTATCTTGTTGCAGTGGATGATTGCTCTCATCTGTCATGGGTCTTTTTATAACGGAATAAATCTGAAGCTGACGATGTTATTAAAAACTTTCTGACTGAAATAAAAAATGTGTATCTGTCCAATTATTTTTCAACTCAATGTATTAACCATCAGACATCGTGTTCATATACTTCCCAACAAAATGGTGTCACCGAAAGGAAGCATCGTCATTTACTTGATGTTACCAGAACTCTTCTTATTCAGAGTCGGGCCCCACATTCTTTTTGGGGTGATGTTGTCCTTAAGGCCTGTTATCTTATTATTCGCATGTCATCATCTGTTTTTGGGTGAGAAAATTCCTTTCTCTCTTGCTTTTCTTGAAAAGGAATTATTCACACTCACTCCTCGCATGTTTGGCTCAGTGGCATTTGTCCACCAGTTGTCTCCAGGTATTGACAAGCTCTCTCATAGGGTTGTCAAGTGTGTATTTGTGGGGTACTCCAGAACACGGAAACGGTACATGTGTTATGACCCACTGCGCAGAAAGTATTTTGTTAGTGCTGATGTCACATTTTTTGAGTTGGTGATGTATTTTTCTCCTACAGGTGACCGGTTGGCTTCCTCAGACTCAGCTGATGACATATACATGCCACCATCACCAGTCCTCTCATCACCGTCATCACCACCGTTGTCTCCATCTCCACCCCCACCACCACCGCAACCACCTACTATGATCCAGATTCCTCCATTGCCACGCCATTACACCCGTCGGCCTCTTTCTGCTCATGGTCACCGCTCGTCATCTAGCCAAGGTGAGGTGTGTTCTAAATACATACTTTCTAACAATGGATCTGGTGATCTACCTGAACAGGAGTCTGTAGAAGAGGCAGGTTTGGATGTTAATAATCTGGATGTACCCATTGCGCTTCGGAAGCAGAAGCGTAATTGTGCTACATATCTCATTGCCTCTATGGTTTCATTTGATCGCTTGACATGCGACTTTTGGGAATTGATTGTTGCACTATCTATCATGGACATTCCACAGACCTATCAGGAGTCTTTCACGATGGTTGGTGGCAGTTAGCCATGGAGGAAGAAATGGCTGCTCTTCGGTCGAGAGGTACCTGAAGTCTTGGCCTCGTTTCTGATGGGGCGTCTATCGTCAGTTGTAAGTGGGTGTTCACAGTAAAGCACAATGTCGATAGTACCATTGATAGGTACAAAGCTCGCCTAGTTGCTTATGGATCTACGCAGACATGTGGGGTGGATTACCTTTATACATTCTCCCTGGTTGCTTGTCATTCTACTTTACGTATTCTCTTATCAATTGTTGTGATGCATGATTGGCCTCTCTTTCAGTTAGATGTCAAGAATGCTTTTCTGTACGGTGACCTTCAAGAGGAAGTATACATGCAACAGCCACTGGGGTTTGCTGTTGAGGGGGAGTGTTCACAGGTGTGCAGACTTCATAAGGCAATCTATGGTTTTAAGCAGAATCCTAGGGCGCGGTTCCAAAAGCTCTCAGAATTGTTTGCAAAACAAGGGTTCAAACGGTCGAATGCAGATCATTCTCTCTTTACACAGAAGACATCCAGAGGTATTACTGCGATTATGGTGTATGTTGATGATATACTCGTTACAGGAGATGATATGCAAGGAATAAAGAGGGCAAAAGAATTTCTGGGTCTTGAATTTGTTACCAAGGATCTAGGAGCTCTACGATACTTTATGGGAATGGAATTTGCCAGAAATAAAAAGGAGCTTGGTGATGACTTGGAGAAAGTATGTCACCGATCTGTTGAGTGACACGGGGATGCTTGGATGTTGACCAGCGACTACACCTACGGATCCAAGCATGAAGTTCTATGATGAAGATACTTATGAAGTGGACAGGAGAAGATATAGAGAGTTGGTCGGGAAGCTACTTTATGTTACCATTACTAGACCCGATATTTCATTTGCAGTCAGTCGGGTGAGCCAATTCATGGAGCAACCTCCCCAAGTTCATATGGATGCTATACAAATGGTACTGAGATACCTCAAATCATCACTAGGTGCAGGACTGCTATTTAAGAAGAGTGATTTTATGACTGTCGTAGCATGCGCAGATGCTGATTATGCAGGGTGTCCCAAGGACATGAAATCCACATTGGGGTTTGCTATATTCATTGGATAGTCTCTCGTCTCATGGAAGAGTAAGAAGCAAACTGTTGTTGCTGGATCTAGTGATGAATCTGAGTATCGAGCAATGGCACACGCATGTACAGAAATGATGTGGGTTAGAGCAGTCCTAATAGATTTACATACAGATGTTCCTCTTACAATGTCATTGGAATGTGACAATCAGGATGCATTGTTTATTGCGAATAATATTGTATTTCATGAGAGGACAAAGCATATTGAGGTAGATTGCCATTATACACGCGACATGATTCAGAAGGGCTTCATTCGTACATCACATGTTAGTTCGGGGGACCAAACTGCAGATATCTTCACCAAAGCTCTATTTAGATGGCTCTTCCAGAAGTGTTTGTCCAAGCTGAGCATGATAGATATCTATACTCCATCTTGAGAGGGGGAGTGTCGAGATATTTTATGTTTCCTTGTCGCTTTACGTATTTTCAGTTCTATTATCTATTTTATGTAATTTGCCCATAGATCTCTCCCTATATAACAGAGCCTAGGGCTCAATGAATAAATCACTTTTCGTTTTTCTCTCAACAACTCTATATTTGCGCACTTGGCCAAGGATTAATTCAGTTCCCTTGCCGTGCTCAGAGCCTCTGCGCAAGAATCATGGTTATTTCTACCTTCAGACTTTTATCCCCGACTTTTTTTTCTGATTTTCTTCAACCCGCATATTTTCATGGTTTATCATTATGTCTATGTGGGCTTATGAATACAGACAACTTTATAGTACATTTTAATAATTAACCTTCTATCTCCTTTGCCTTTTTTGCTGCCATCCTCCCCTTTACTATGGGGCTGGAGGACGTAGAGTGTGTTATTTTAACATCTCATTTTTCTGTTTATTTATTTTACCTAGACATGTGATTTGTCCTTTGTCTTACAAACATCGCCTTGCGCAAACTTAGAAAGAAAAGGCCGTCGGTACGTTTTGTCATACTTGCTTTAGGATGTGAACTGAATATCGCTGCTAAAGACGGTTTGAATGGTAATAAGACCCATTCCTTAGCAAAGGGCTCATTTTGTTGTGATCTCTGAACGTGCACGTCCCAAAGAAGTAGGGATGAAACCGGATATGGATATATCCGAATATCCACTGACCGTATTAGAAAAATTACCGGATATGGGTATCCGTATCCGAATATTAACCGAATAAGAATCGAATATGGATATGGGTTGTAAAAATTTTCCGAACACAGATACTGATATGGTTTGGCTTGAATATCCGGATTCGGATCCGTATATCCAAACACAATATTTGATATTATTTTATATATTAGGTAATATAATATAAGCCGCAACCCAATGCTATTATATTAGTATTATACATTATATAATACAATATATTAATGATGTTAATAAATTCATGTTTCTTTTGGGATGAGCACGAACAAAACTTATGAAATCATATCCCCTTTTTGTTTCCGTTCAAGAATATAGGTCACCTCGACACTTCCTTTTGTCACGATCTGTATCCGATCCGTTTTCATCCCTACAAAGAAGGGCTCTTCATTTGCAATGAGTTTAATCCAAATTATAATATGTTGGTAGCACTTTCATGACAGTGTATATCTCTTCAAGTTGTTTTCTTTCTAGAGTGGACACCAGCCTTTTGTGAGCGCTCTCATTGTCATGGTTTTGCAGATAATTGTTTTGGAGAACGGGAAGGTTGTGGAACAGGGCCCACATGATGTTCTCTTGTCGAAAGCTGGGCGATATCACCAACTCTGGTCCCAGCAGAACAATGAGGTTTTCGAGGCTGCGACGGTGTAGGATGTGGAAATTATGATAATTTTCTTGTATTTCACCTGCTCTTCCTCTTAAGAGTTGGAACAGGATGATCTAGAATTATCAGAAACTGCTGAGTATCAGAGTATGATGTGTTGGACATGAAAGAATAAGCCCCAACTATTAGCAGTCGTGCGAGTTGAGCTGCTGGCATCACCCTGCGCGATTAGATGTTCTTTCGGAACTTGATACAAGCTCGTCGCCGCCGACAAACTCCTGGAGTCATTTTCAGGTCGCTGTGTTGTAACTGTAGTGTATATCGATTGCCTCCTGCAAGTCTGCAACTATGATTATTAATTTGGAAGCGTAGAGAAATGCAGAATGGATACTGTGAGCTCTCCTTTCATTATTTTGCCCAATGTATCTCCATGTAATTTTTCCTTCGAAAGTAGATCCTGTGCAGGATCATTCTGATGTACCGAGAAACTTAGGACTTATATTTGTTGCAAATATATTATTTATGTCTAACTTTGTTGGATGATGTGAAATACATTTGCTGTTGAAAATGTTCTTTGTTATTTGCACAAGTTATTAGTTTAAACATACTCTATTATATTTAATCTCTTATATAGAAAATGCTAATTTTAGGTATTTGAGCTAGTTAAGTGATATTGCTAGTTAGACTAATTAAAATCTTTAACTTATAAGATAATAGTCTTTGTCCTCGAGTTTTTTTTTTTTTTAAAACGATCACTGAAGCCATTCATATTATAAGATAATAGTCGTTTGTCCTCGATTATATTTAATCTCTTAAAAGGTGGGTTCTGTTTTGGAATAAGCAGGAATAAAGATGGAAAATAAGGAGAATAAGGGTCTATTCTTTGTTCGGATGGAAGATAGGAATAAGGAGAATAAGGTGAAATAAAGGTAGGTAAGGTGGGATAAAGATAAAAATAAGAGTGAAATAAGATGAAATAATGAGGAATAATCGTACCATTGGGAACCGTGTTGGGAGGAGAATTGGTCTCTTATTCTAGGGCCTATTCTCCAACCAAACAGGGCCTTAGGACCTGTTCGGTTCGGGAATAAGCAGGAATAAGGATGGAGAATAAGGAGAATAAGGGTCTATTCTTTATTAGGTTGGAGGATAGGAATAAGGTGAAATAAAGGTAGGTAAGGTGAGATAAAGATAGGAATAAGAGTGAAATAAAATGGAATAAGGAAGAATAATGTACCATGGAAAACCGTGTCGGAAGGAGAATAGACCCCTTATTTCAGGGCCTATTCTCCAAACGAACAGGCCCTTAGGGTGTGTTCTTGTATCGGGTTAAACCACCCCAAGGGTGGTTTAACTCCTCTACCCCATATTTTCTCCCTCCACGTGGGTCCCACTTTTTATCTTTTTAAAAAATTAAATAAATCAATTCTCCATCATCAATTCCATCAAAAAATAATATACTATACCATCATATCATATAAAAATTATAAACTACTCCACTTCTACTCATTTTTTCAAACTCCAATACAATCACATCACAATAACTTCTCACTTTTTCAAACTCCAATACAATCACATCACCCCAAACCCACTTCTAACCCACCCCCAGTTTAACCCTCTATCTAAATACCAAAACTCAAAAATGGGTTACCTGCAACCAGTTTAACCCACCTAAACCCACTATCCAAACACCCCCTTAGAGTTTAAGATTACATCCCAAGTAGCGAGGCAACCACACATCCGCAGAGGTCGCGCAATTGACCACCTTCCCCCACTAAAGAATATTCTATCAAAATCCTCAACGAAACCACGCATGAAAATGACGGCAAAATCTCTGTCCTCTAGTTAGTTGAGGGAAGACGGAAAATTTTCTTGAATCGCATGTTCGAGTTTATTATATGTGATTTTGTTAACAATTTAGAAACAAGTAACGTGTTTTTTAGGTTAACGTATGATGCAGGGGAGATTGAAAGTAGGAATGAGTTGATTGAATTGTTTTCCATTATTACCTCGAAAAGTATAAGGTTTGATTTTCATCCTCTACCTCCTTAGTTACCTTACTAATTGGGAGCTGAACTTAACCTCCATGATTGACACTAAACGCCGTGTGTTTTATATGTTTGCTTTTCCTTCATGTGTGTGGTGGGGGAGGGGGTTAAATGAGTATGCTCCCATTTTTTTCACATTTTTTTTATTTTTTCAAATGAAGCTTGAGGGATTTACTTAGAATAGTAAGTGGAATATGTGTTTCAAATTTCATTTTAAATAGACGTTCCTAACATTTCCATCTGGAGGGAGTCAATTTTAGCAATTTTGAAACGGTTAAATTTCGGCACTCTTGATGGAGGGGATAGAAAGCTCGAATTAAATTGAATTTTGAATGGCACCATGATGATATATTATAATCTAAATTCCATTAAATTTCATTTCATAAAAATAAAAAAAATACAGAGAAAAAAGGGTGGGAGCACGTAAGTTACATGCTTTGAGGGAGCATACTCCTTTTTCCTGTGCATGCGTGGGTGCGTGCATGCGTGTGTGAAGGTGTGTAGGTGTGTGTGTGTGTCTGTAGATGTGTAGGTGTGTGTGTATCTGTAGGTAAGTATGTAGGTATGTATATATGTATGTAGGTAGGTAGGTATTGTCGCGAGTCGGGTGGCGAATTAAAGTTCGACATCGAGAGTTGATGTTTAAGTTATAAGGTAAACTCTTAGTCTTCTCTATCTTAGGTTGTTGTCCATTGTAGAGTAATCATCGTTTCCGGTATTTCGTCAATGAGAACTGTGTTTTTAGCCGAAAATCCTTGTGCAACGAAGATGATCATAGCGAAAAAAATCAAAGTCAACTCTCTTTATATGCATCACTATTATTACGTCTATTAAAAAAATTAATATTTCCATACATGGATTAATTGAATTCGAAGGTATTCATTAATTACTCAATTGTGTTTTGAAAAAAAAATCTTGATATCATATAATACATTTCATTCCCTAACAATTTATATCTAATTCGGGTTTTTTTCCATTAATCTAGGCATAGATTATATTTATGGGATGCCTGATGATGGAATTGAAATACTTGAATAATAGATACAACTTTCGATGATTGGTAAGGAGAAGAAACTTTGGAATTATGGAATAAAGTGATCTTACTCGAGAAAGCAAGATCTTAGACTGATGCTACAAACTCGTGATGTAAATATGTAATCACTTGGTTGGCATCGTCACTATTCCACCCATAATGGTACGTAAAGCTTAATACAGAGAATATATCCTCAGATGAGAAAGTATACTACTTACATGAAAATATCAAGACTCCAGATACCTTCTTTGTTAATGGTACGTAAAACCATGGACTGTTTAAATATAGAACCAATAATTATTGCAATGAAGGGAATTAAAGACCGAAGATCTTGTGGAAAGCACTATCCAATGAATATATGGCGATTAACCAAATTAATGGTATAATATTAGGAGAAAGAAATATAAGATATCCAACTTTCGAACAAATTGGGCGTACTCATGACATCAAAATATATTTTTGTTTAGGTGATAACTGATTTCCGTTGATTGGAAACTCTAGGAAACTGTCCATATTGATCAACGTATGTACATTAATTTATGTCGCATACCATTGTTGTTTATACCCCACTTTGAATTTTATTAACTATCGAAATATTATTTTTATTTTATCTCTCTAAAATGCTTTGATTATGTTTATGTATTAAAATCTTAGGTAATCAAGTGCTAATATGATATTTAGCCATAATGCTTATCTACGGAATAGTTGTTAAATGTAAAAGAGATAGATACATTATTGTCTTTTGATATATAGGTTAATTTGCATTTTTTATTCCTAATATTTTATTGAAAATTAAATTATTGTTTGGACACCACCATTGTGCGGGAGTAGACATTGTTCATTGTTGGTCCATTAGAGACTTTGACCTGGTCGGGTGCCGCGTGGACAGTTAATTCCGCCAATTGACCGTTCTAGGCGGGTAATCCTACACTACTTCCAAACAATTTCCGGCTATGGTGGTTGTTGATTCAGTACTGATGTCCATTGCATTGGGGTTTGGATATAAGACCTCGTATTGATATTTGTTTAGTTTTAAATTTTTGATTTATGGGAACCATGTGACTCCTATCCAAGCACGGGTTGTCCAGTGTCGACAGATGGTGTAGATTTTTCCATTGATATTGAAATTGATATTAATGGTCAAAAAAATGTGACCATTGAAGAAAAGAATTTATTGTATTATTACCATTATCTCTCGGTAATGTGCGCAATTGAAATTTCTTGATGTAGTTCATTGTTTTATTGATTTATAGTCCCTATTACATGGCATTCTCATTGTAATAGTTTTTTTATGTCAGAGATGTATGGATATTTATGGCATGTTTCATATTTTGATAGTGCATTCTTAATCAAATTCATTTGACTAATATTGAATTTTCAACCTTGCAGCTTAGTAAGAAATAAGGTATCGGGCCATCAGCTGGATTAGGGAATCGTA